>JAKWJD010001756.1:35851086-36451086 GCA_027705065.1 Solanum peruvianum | reverse complement strand
TTAAACTTCAGATAAAATTTTATCGTATATAATAGATATATATATATATATATATATATATTAAAACTACCTTAACCACTAAGCTATCTCTCTCAATTGGTTCATTTATATTAAAATGCAATTATTAACGTAGAAAATATATTTGACCTATATAATTGTGTTTATATCATTGCTCACACTATCGATCGATGACCAATCGAATACAATATTTTAATTTCCAAAATCGTTATTGAAACTTTTACTGACATTTATGTTAAAGATAATAATGTTATTCTATTTTTAAAGTCCGAGTCCACTTCTAAATGCTCTCATTGTGTAGAAAATGAAAGTTCTATATTACTTGGTTGTGTTGACACCCAATTTTGACCCTCCCCGGTATAAATTAGTTCCGAGCTTCTTAAATTTCCAAACAATTAAAAAATAATTAGTTTTATAAATTTTACGATATTTCTCAAAATATTTTAAATTTTTGTAAGTATTCTAATTTAGCTAATTTAGTTTAAATTATGGTTATATTTTGAATCACTATTTTACAATTTAAATAATTATGTTACTAAATAAGAAGCTCGTTAATTAATTAATACAAATTCATTTTATTTAAGGTTTAGCCAAATTTATCATCTTAACTCTATTTGGCTATTTATTAAATTAACTCATTCCCTTTTAATTAATTTCCCAGCCCACTTTAATTCCAACCCAATTCCCACATCAGCAGCCCACTTCAATTCCCTCAGGCCCAACTCTCCCTTTCCCAATCAATCTCCCTGGCCCAACTCTTCCAAACATTCCCGCCCGACCCGCTATTCCCTTCAGCAGCCACACTCAATTCCAGCCAGCCCAACTTCTCCCAGCCCACTTCAGCCAATTAAAAACCCAGCCCACAAACTCTCTTCCCAACCCAATTCTCTTTTCCTCTTTCCCTCCAACCTTACCCCTTTTAAAATTCAAAATTCAAAATTCAAAATTCAAATTTCAAAATTCAAAATTTAAATTTTTAAACAATTTCCCCCTCTTTGACCATAATTTGTCTTATAAAAGAGGAGGAAGAGGAAGAGAAAAGGGGGAGGTTTTTTTTGGGAGAGAGAAGGAGAAAGAGGAAAGGTTTTTTTGTTTTGTTGGGAGAAAATAGAAAGAAAAAAAAAAGAAATTTTTTACGTCTTGTTAAAAAAAATTATTGAAAGAGTTTATTCATAGGAAGATTTTACAATAGTTTAAGCACACCTATATATCTATTGAAGTCGAATTCAAAACAGAGAAATTGCGGAGGAGTTTTATTATTATTATTCGAATTCGAAGTTGTGTAGTGAAAGGTCGTTCCCCTGCTCGCACTGTCCAGCTCGCTGCCCCGAAGAAGGTGAAATCCTTTATTTTTTCTTCTTCTTTTTAGATGTTGTCATTCAACCTTGCTAATTTTTTGTTTTTTTTTTTTTTGTGTGTGGCATCGATTCGAGTCCACTTTGGATTCCATTCTCGCATTCCTCGCTGAGCCATGAAGGCTCAAAACATTCTCCTCAAGTCGTAGATTCCTCAAAACTGGCGTACAGGTCTCGAAACCAGCAGCTTCAATGTTGAAAAATTAAATTTGCAGGTCTTGCAGTAAGCTGTATACCAGATATATACACAGTATATACACTGATATACAGAACGAAAGTGCACAGGAAATTTGAAATCAAAATCTGACTTGATGGCAGTGAAAACACGCTGCTAAAAAGGGAGTTTCAACTTTCGAGAGTTAAAAAATAGTCTGATATACAACTTATATACAATGATATACATAGACGTTATACTACAAATATGTGTAAAAAATGCTGACTGCAGGTTAATGTACAGGGAGATCGATTTTAAATAAAATACAGGACTAGGCAATGAATACGGACATAGGGTGCAGCCCGTGTACATTAGTATACATTGTTGGGTAACGATATACACTTGCTATATAAGTTTAAATAATAAAAAAATAAAAAATGATATAGGTGCAAATACGTAAAAAATAATATGAAAATGCAGTGGGGAAATAGCTGAAAATGTGTGTATAATGCAGGGCTCAAAAGTAAAAAAAAATAAAAATGGATTGAATATACGCCATATACAGTAGCATACATCTTGTGTATATCTCTTATTTCTTTTTTTAGGGAAACTGGGCCAGGACCATTTTCAGCATTTTTTTTAACAGGCCCAAAGGCCAATTTTTGTTTTTTGCAGAATGTTTGAATTGTTAAAGAAGGCCCAATTATTAGAATTTAGGACAGGGGGCCAAAGCCCAAATTGATAGAACAGCTGAGCCAAAGCCCAATTGAATGAATTTGGACCATCAAGCCCAAGTTCAAATATTATTCTCTCTTCATTTATTATTTGTTTAAATTATTTAATATTTTGTTAGAATTTTAATAATCTCCTAAAGGGTAGCCATTTTTCAATGTTTCAAATTTACTACTTTATTTACTTATTTTATTTTATTCACTTTTATTACCATTTAGTTTTTCCTTAAATTAAATCCCTTTAAATATCTCTCTTTAGGAATAAATAAATAAAAATGAAATAAAATATTAAAATGAAATTTCTGTTTACTTAAGTAAAAATTAAATTTTAAAAAGTCATTCAGTCAAATCGCCGGTCAACCGCAAGTTAGCGGACATTTCGAGTGCCTAACACCTTCTCGGGATGTAAATTGAACTTCGAACCTTTTCAATTGATTTTTTATCTGTTTTTTTTAATCTTTTGAAATTTTTTCTTGATTTTATCAAAAATCAAGTGGCGACTCCGTGATTTGGAAGGTCGATTTTTCTTAAATAATAAGATTAATTGATTTTTCGAAACCTAGTCAATTTCTCGCCATTTTTAATAAATGGTGGTATTTTTCGATTTTTTAAAACAGAAATGGCGACTCCGCTGGGGATTAATTAAGTTCTAACCACAAGATTTGACTGTTTGATTATTGTTTTGATTGTTGAAATATTATTTGCGCTGAATGTGTTTAATTTTTCATAAACTGTCATTGCATTCATGGCATATTTCCAATATGTATGTATAGTATATTAAAGGACGGTTTGCGGAACCGCAGCCGGACTTTTTATACTCACCCTTTTTCGAAATTAGGGGCAATTTATTGGTTCGTTAGGCGTCCAATGGTTGTCGCGAGTTTCAGCCCAAATTGTCCGTTTGGGTTCCCGGTCCTTTCAAAGCCACTCTTAGTCAACTAGCGTAGAGCCAAGCCAAATCCCGAATGTAGGAGCATTTGAACTAAGACGACCCAACGCCCAAGGCGCATTGGGCCCATTAGAAGACCACCTTGAGTCCAAAACGGCCCACGGCCTAAATGGACGTTCATACGTATGTGTTTAAATTTGAAGGACGTATACGTTATTTGAGAAAATCATTGCCTTATAGGGTAAGGATTAGATTATAGCTTATATAAGTTAAAGAAAGAGCTTTGAAAGCTACTGGTCTATCCAAAGATGTTGGCACCCGGAGATGACAACAAATCAAGAAAGGAGAAGGATCTTTCGTGTGGAAGCATAGTTTAGGATCGTACCCCTGCGTGGGACTGATTATTTTGTATACCTTTCCCTATTATGTATCCCCATTAAGTTTTATTCATTAAATTTGTATAAATTTGAGTTTTGGGGCAATGAACTATTTCAAATGACGTATACATCCCTCAAATCGCTAGGCCCACCCTTGGCACAAAAGGGCCACATATCTGTTTAGAACGCGCAATATTTGTTTATGTGTTATACCTGCTTATGTGAATATGTTGTTTTATCTGGAGATATTCTAGCTCACTCTTCTTCAAATACTTTTAGAACCCCTAAGCACAAATATCAAGTCAATTTCAAAAGTGCGTCCAGATACTCTTCGAGTCTTTAGTTTCCTAAAAAAAAAAAAAATTTTGAACTTCATTTTCATTTTTAGTACTACTCTAATATCTGAAAAAGATTCCGCATTTCAAATCAAAAGAATCTTGTGAAATTTATCTTCTTCGACTCTTACAAAGAAATTAGAGTTACAAAGTACGATAATGAAAAATACCGTCAACTTTATTTCGACTCAAGTCGACATTTTTACTCACTAATCCCAAAGTCAAGTAGACAAATTCCTGTCTATCTAGTCATTTCTCTATATTGGTGAGCCAGTTTATCTCCGAATAAAGCAACTCTTATGTGTTTACATCTGTATGTGATATCTTGTATTATTTACCACCTCCAGACACTAACATATTGGCCTTTTGAGTTTTTTTTCATTTGTCAGGTATTTAAAACTGATCTGTGTTGGTTGATCGGCCGTATTTCACAAGGTCTAAGGCCCCTAAAGATTCCTTCCACGCAAATTTGCAAAAGGAAAAGACAGCAATGGGGGATAACAATGAGGAGATTGACATGAATGATGTTGTCGTGGCTCAACCCGCCGCCGCTAACAAAAATGAATTGATTATGCAGTTGATGCAACAAATCGTCGAAATGAGGGTCGAAATGCAAAGAATGCAAGATTTGCCTAATCCAATTTCATCCTTCAACCCTCCAAGAGATGGAAGACCTCCACTCCACTTTCCTCCCTCAAGCACGGAACAAGTTCAGAACCTTCTCTCTAACCCCACTCAAAATCCTCCCACCATTGACTTAACTACCCCAATCCCCGTCATGCCACCACATCATGTCAAGCACCACATCCTCCTCAAAATACCAATCTTCAAATCCTCCATCTCCCGCAAAACCAAAATACAAACGATGCTCAAACCTTCCCATATCTTCAAAACCAAAAATACGGATCCTCAAACTTTCCCCCAAAATTATCAAGCCACTCAAAATACCCAGAATCCCTCCATTGTTCCACCCATACCTCAAAAGATTACTTTCCAAATCCCAACTTCAAATGAACCTTATGCCGACTGTTCCGAGCTTGATCACTATAAGGAACAAGAAAGAGAGTGGAGGTCAAAAGAAGAAGTGGCCAAGATATGAATATGAAAGAAGAGATCAGGAAAGCCATGAAGGAGTTGCACTATTTCTCCGAAGTCGATGGATTGAGCTATGAGGATTTATGCATCCATCCGAATCTCGACCTCCCTGAAGGATTCAAAGTGCCAAAGTTTGTCACCTTTAATGGAACAGGAAATCCTCTGGCACATCTGAAAGTTTATTGTGATCAACTTGTGGGAGTTGGCAAAAATGAAGCATTATTGATGCGTCTCTTCAGTCGAAGTCTAAGTGGAGAAGCTCTAGAGTGGCTTACATCACAAGAGCTGAAACAATGGAAAAGTTGGAATGCACTTGCAAAGAATTTCACGGAAAGATTTGGACATAACATAGAAGATGCCCCAGATCGCTACTATTTGGAGAAGATCAAACAAAAGTCTACAGAAAATTATCGAGAGTACGCTCTTCGTTGGAGAAAAGAGGCCGCAAGAGTTCAACCTCCAACTGTCCGAGCGTGAGATCACCGAAATGTTCATTCGTACTCAAGATCTTGAGTACTATGAAAGAATGTTGTGTATAATGGGACAAAAGTTTGTCGAGATTGTCAAAGTGGGAGAAGCTTTGGAAGAGGGTTTCAAGAGTGGAAAGCTCACCAAATTTACCGCATCGCGATCTAATGGAAAATCTGCCAGAATTATTGATATGGATAAATCAAAAGGAAAAGTGGAGGAGGTAAGTATGATCACGGCTACTCATATGAGGCCAGCTTATCAAAGGAAATATCAAAACCATAATGTCAATCAGGAAAAATTTCCTTCCCAAAATTTAGGAAGGCTCCTAAAGTATTTACCCCATTAAGGATATCTCAAACTCAACTTTATGAAAGGTTGAAGGCAATGGGTATGCTCTATCCTATAGAAGGAAGACCAGTCAATCCTTTGGGAAAATTTTACAGAGCCGACCACAGATGTGCTTATCATTCAGGAGCCGTTGGACATGACACAGAGAATTGTTCAACTCTGAAGCACAAGATACAAAACATGATCAACAACAACTTGATCAATATTGAGGAAACCACCTGAATGGATGACATATTGGATGCTCAAGAGTGAGTACAAGACATTTCTGAACTGCATCATTTGAAGATATTCATCATCAAAGGTCAAGAAGAAGAATGCCCAACATTGGCCAAAATTTTGCATATGAAGTTTTGTTACCTTTCTTTTGAAAATGTATCGCAAAATTCTACGGTTTGAACTACGTTCGACCTGAATTCTCAAGAATGAGATACGTAGGCGGCCTATGTCGGCCTCGGTCGTTTCTTTATCAAAACTTTCTATTTTGGTTAATCCTCTATGGTTTGAACTACGTTCGACCTGAATTCTCAAGAATGAGATACGTAGGCGGCCTATGTCGGCCTCGGTCGTTTCTTTATCAAAACTTTCTATTTTGGTTAATCCTCTATGGTCT
Source organism: Solanum peruvianum (assembly GCA_027705065.1). Classification (NCBI taxonomy): domain Eukaryota; kingdom Viridiplantae; phylum Streptophyta; class Magnoliopsida; order Solanales; family Solanaceae; genus Solanum; species Solanum peruvianum. The sequence continues at coordinate 36,444,703 of JAKWJD010001756.1, read as the reverse complement.
GAACTATGTTTGACCTGATTCCTGCTCCAATGGGATACGTAGGCGCCACAACGGCTCGGTCATATACCCAGTAAGATTTCCATTTTTCTTCATAATGGAAACTGGGACAGAATTTTTGAGAGGATCTCAAAAATTCATTTGAAGTTGGACTTCTTTAACGGGTCAAAACAGAAGACCAAAATTCTACGGTTTGAACTAAGTTTGAACTACGTTTGCCCTGATTCCTGCTCCAATGACATACGTAGGTGCCACAACGGCTCAGCCATATACCCAGTAAGATTTCCATTTCTCTTCATAATGGAAACTGGGACAGAATTTTTGAGAGGATCTCAAAAATTCATTTGAAGTTGGACTTCTTTAACAAGCAAAACAGAAGATCAAAATTCTATAGAGTTAGCCTTGGGTGGATCTAAAAAATTACGACAATCTAGCTTGTAACTGGGACAGAATTTTTGAGATGATCTCAAAAATTCCACAAATATCATATGTTACTTATTGAAGTAAACTGGTAAATTTTTTTTTGAGGAGGGGCCTCAATATTCCAGAATGAGCAACATCAGAGTTAACAGAGTAAGTTATAAGAGTTCTTCTATATTATAGACCGGGACAAATTTTTGAGGAGGGTCCTCAAAAATTCCATCAAATATGTCATATAAAGAACGGGGGAGCGTGCAAGCCAACTGCAAGAAGGAGCATGAAGACAAAACCAACACAAATCAGTCTTTCAAACTAAGAATTTTTTTTGGATGCAGGAACATTGAAGTCACAAAAATGACTATATAAAGTTGTCAAGAATGACAAAAGGCGTCACTTGCACCCATCGTGGATTCCTCAACAAAAAAAACCTATAAATCTTCCATTTCATTTTATCTCTATTTCTTTATATTGCCTCAAGTGATTTATAAACAAGTTTCTTTTTATCTTGCAGGAATATTATCGAGCCATCCACCTCGTTACAGTTGGAACATCATCGAGCCATCCACCTCGTTACAATTGGAATATCATCGAGCTGTCCACCTCGTTACAGTTGGAACATTGTCGAGCCATCCACCTCGTTACAGTTGGAATATCATCGAGCCATCCACCTCGTTACAGTTGGAATATCATCGAGCCGTCCACCTCGTTACAGTTGGACTATCATCGAGCCATCCACCTCGTTACAGTTGGAACATTGTCGAGCCGTCCACCTCGTTACAGTTGGACTATCATCGAGCCATCCACCTCGTTACAGTTGGAATATCATCGAGCTGTCCACCTCGTTACAGTTGGAACATTGTCGAGCCGTCCACCTCGTTACAGTTGGACTATCATCGAGCCATCCACCTCGTTACAGTTGGAACATCATCGAGCCATCCACCTCGTTACAGTTGGAATATCATCGAGTCGTCCACCTCGTTACAGTTGGAACATTGTCGAGCCGTCCACCTCGTTACAGTTGGACTATCATCGAGCCATCCACCTCGTTACACTTGGAATATCATCGAGCCGTCCACCTCGTTACAGTTGGAACATTGTCGAGCCGTCCACCTCGTTACAGTTGGACTATCATCGAGCCATCCACCTCGTTACAGTTGGAACATCATCGAGCCATCCACCTCGTTACAGTTGGAACATTATCGAGACATCCAGGCCTCGTTAAAAATCATGCATTGCGGAAATCATGCATCGCGAGTCAATAATTATGCATGACGAGAAGATTTCTTGCCTCGTCAGATTTATATATTGCCGAGAAGGCCATTCATATCAAACTGCCAAGAGGGCCATTCATATTCAAACTGCCAAGAGGGCCATTCATATTCATAATGCCAAGAGGGCCATTCATATTCATACCGCCAAGAGGGCCATTCATATTTATACCGCCAAGAGGGCCATTCATATTCATACCGCCAAGAGGGCCATTCATATTCATACCGCCAAGAGGGTCATTCATATTCAGACCGCCAAGAGGGCTATTCATATTCAAACTGCCAAGAGGGCCATTCATATTTAAATGAGGAGTATATTGAAGATTTTATTTGCAAAACACAAGGCATAAACTTTATTTGCATGACGTCAGACCGATCGAGTCAGCGTCAAATATTAAGGAGAACAATGAAGTGTCGACATGGTAAAAAGACATTATCTCCCATCCTGATTGCATTTTTTAGCTGACAAGTTTTTATCTCAATCTTTGTCGAGAGCATCCAAGAGGATGAATTCTCAAATCAAACCACAGGTGCGGACGACAACAACAAGGATGCAGCACAACGTGGAACTTTTCTTAGCAGCGAACTGGGGCACAGTCCAAAGAGGAATATCAAACTCTTAGGACGCGAGCAGAGGAGCGACTTCCACCACAATCAAACCACACCCCTATCTTAAGGCATGTGGGTTTTTCTTTAGTTTTGTCAGTTTCAGTCTCGCATCCGAAAATTGTTTTACCGGAAGCAAGTTTCCAATCTGAGTGACAATGCGCCAAGAGCTTTGGAAATTATGTCCATGTAAGTTCTTAATTATGGGTGTGAAGCGCGCCACATTCATGGCTAAGAGGTTACAAGCCTCTTTTTCATACTCGTTTAATTTGTCACTTATCCAAAACCAAAGGTTATCTAGCATAATAGATTTCCTTTTCAACCTATCGAGTCGAACTACACACAGCCTGATTCCTGATGTATAAGGATATGTAGGCGGGTTCAATGCTGAAAACTCGGCTGTATTCCAACATTCCCTCTCCAATTTTATTCTCGAGCATTTTGATACCTTCATAATTCGGTATCGAGGTGATTTTGAATTTTTCAAAAATCGTGCGTTAAATCAAACTTATCGAACTACAAGTGGCCTGAATTCTCATATAGCCTGAGATATGTAAGAAACCCGTTTCAAGGGTTCGGCCATAATTCCTAAACCCTTTGCCAAATCATTTCCTTAAAGATGAATGGGGTTGGTCAAAATTGGTTGGTCAATTTCATTTTCCTCAAATTGCTTGCATCAATCCAAGTAAAATGAGGGACAACTGTTGACACCCAATTTTGACCCTCCCCGGTATAAATTAGTTCTCGAGCTTCTTAAATTTCCAAACAATTAAAAAATAATTAGTTTTATAAATTTTACGATTATTTCTCAAAATATTTTAAATTTTTGTAAGTATTCTAATTTAGCTAATTTAGTTTAAATTATGGTTATATTTTGAATCACTATTTTACAATTTAAAATTATGTTACTAAATAAGAAGCTCGTTAATTAATTAATACAAATTCATTTTATTTAAGGTTTAGCCAAATTTATCATCTTAACTCTATTTGGCTATTTATTAAATTAACTCATTCCCTTTTATTAATTTCCCAGCCCACTTTAATTCCAACCCAATTCCCACATCAGCAGCCCACTTCAATTCCTCTCAGGCCCAACTCTCCCTTTCCCAATCAATCTCCCTGGCCCAACTCTTCCAAACATTCCCAGCCCGACCCGCTATTCCCTTCAGCAGCCCACTTCAATTCCAGCCAGCCCAACTTCTCCCAGCCCACTTCAGCCAATTAAAAACCCAGCCCACAAACTCTCTTCCCAACCCAATTCTCTTTTCCTCTTTCCCTCCAACCTTACCCCTTTTAAAATCAAAATTCAAAATTCAAAATTCAAAATTCAAAATTCAAAATTTAAATTTTTAAACAATTTTCCCCCTCTTTGACCCAATTTGTCTTATAAAAGAGGAGGAAGAGGAAGAGAAAAGGGGGAGGTTTTTTTTGGGAGAGAGAAGGAGAAAGAGGAAAGGTTTTTTTGTTTTGTTGGGAGAAAATAGAAAGAAAAAAAAAAGAGAAATTTTTTACGTCTTGTTAAAAAAAATTATTGAAAGAGTTTATTCATAGGAAGATTTTACAATAGTTAAGCACACCTATATATCTATTGAAGTCGAATTCAAAACAGAAGAAATTGCGGAGTTTTATTATTATTATTCGAATTCGAAGTTGTGTAGTGAAAGGTCGTTCCCCTGCTCGCACTGTCCAGCTCGCTGCCCCGAAGAAGGTGAAATCCTTTATTTTTTTTCTTCTTTTTAGATGTTTGTCATTCAACCTTGCTAATTTTTTGTTTTTTTTTTTTGTGTGTGGCATCGATTCGAGTCCACTTTGGATTCCATTCTCGCATTCCTCGCTGAGCCATGAAGGCTCAAAACATTCTCCTCAAGTCGTAGATTCCTCAAAACTGGCGTACAGGTCTCGAAACCAGCAGCTTCAATGTTGAAAAATTAAATTTGCAGGTCTTGCAGTAAGCTGTATACCAGATATATACACAGTATATACACTGATATACAGAACGAAAGTGCACAGGAAATTTGAAATCAAAATCTGACTTGATGGCAGTGAAAACACGCTGCTGCTAAAAAGGGAGTTTCAACTTTCGAGAGTAAAAAAATAGTCTGATATACAACTTATATACAATGATATACATAGACGTTATACTACAAATATGTGTAAAAAATGCTGACTGCAGGTTAATGTACAGGGAGATCGATTTTAAATAAAATACAGGACTAGGCAATGAATACGGACATAGGGTGCAGCCCGTGTACATTAGTATACATTGTTGGGTAACGATATACACTTGCTATATAAGTTTAAATAATAAAAAAATAAAAAATGATATAGGTGCAAATACGTAAAAAATAATATGAAAATGCAGTGGGGAAATAGCTGAAAATGTGTGTATAAATGCAGGGCTCAAAAGTAAAAAAAAATAAAAATGGATTGAATATACGCCATATACAGTAGCATACATCTTGTGTATATCTCTTATTTTTTTTTTTAGGGAAACTGGGCCAGGACCATTTTCAGCATTTTTTTTAACAGGCCCAAAGGCCAATTTTTGTTTTTTGCAGAATGTTTGAATTGTTAAAGAAGGCCCAATTATTAGAATTTAGGACAGGTGGGCCAAAGCCCAATTGATAGAACAGCTGAGCCAAAGCCCAATTGAATGAATTTGGACCATCAAGCCAAGTTCAAATATTATTCTCTCTTCATTTATTATTTGTTTAAATTATTTAATATTTTGTTAGAATTTTAATAATCTCCTAAAGGGTAGCCATTTTTCAATGTTTCAAATTTACTACTTTATTTACTTATTTTATTTATTCACTTTTATTACCATTTAGTTTTTCCTTAAATTAAATCCCTTTAAATATCTCTCTTTAGGAATAAATAAATAAAAATGAAATAAAATATTAAAATGAAATTTCTGTTACTTAAGTAAAAATTAAATTTTAAAAAGTCATTCAGTCAAATCGCCGGTCAACCGCAAGTTAGCGGACATTTCGAGTGCCTAACACCTTCTCGGGATGTAAATTGAACTTCGAACCTTTTCAATTGATTTTTTATGTTTTTTTTAATCTTTTGAAATTTTTTCTTGATTTTATCAAAAATCAAGTGGCGACTCCGTGATTTGGAAGGTCGATTTTTCTTAAATAATAAGATTAATTGATTTTTCGAAACCTAGTCAATTTCTCGCCATTTTTAAATAAATGGTGGTATTTTTTCGATAAAACATGGTTCACATAAATATATATAAAAAATATTAAATATATAGTTCTACTATATATAGTGATGAGACCCTAAAAATAAAAAAGTGATAGTGTTATTAGGTTGGGTACTCGATAGTGACAAAGTAATAGCCCCAACCGTCCAATTGTTTTCATTGTCCCTCTCAATCTTTTCTTCACTATGTGCAAATTGTAGCCATGACAATGTGGTCCATAGAGTTTCCAATCCCTACTTTATCTCATTGGTACACATCTCTATGCTTTGTTTTCTTCTTCACTTCATTTTCTTTTCATCTTTTCGATAGTAGACTTGAATTTTAAAATTAATTAAATTTCATTTTCTTGTAAAAAAAAAAAAAGAAAAAGAAATGCATCCCTTGGCAAGAAAAAGGATCCACGGAAATTATGAGAAGTATAGACAACTAAAAGAAGACAAAATGAATAATAAAGATAGCGGGCCACACAAAATAGTACTAAAATATTTAATAATAAAGATATGAAATTGTATAAAATAAATATTGTTAATTATAAGTTAAAATATTAATAAAATGAACCTAATTTAAAAATACTAAGTTATGTTGAAATAAGTAAGTACTATTAATTTCATGACTAAACACTTAAGGAAAGTAAAATATTTTCTCTATCTAAATCAATGTAAAATTAATCTTTTTAAAGATAGATATTCAATACTATCATGATTTTTCAATATGAAATTGAATCAAATCAAATCATAATAATATTTTCTTTGTTTGATTTCATTCCGATTATGATTTAGTGAGATTTATAATTTTTCCGTTTATTTATTTATATATATATATATATATATATATATTATATATATATATATATATATATATATCGAAGAGTGGTAAGCCGGACACTATGCTTATGCTATGCAGCACTATGTCAGATGTTGGAGTAGCACTAGGGTCATATTTGTCACAACTAAGCTGCCTTAAAACTTAAAAGCTGTCAAATCTTGCTTTAATCCTTTGGTGGGAGGATCATTGGGACCAGTACTTAAAAGGAATTGGACTTCTTGTCACAAAACTTTGCCATAAAAGAGCTTGCTAATACTTTCTTTCTGTGTCTAATTATTCGTTTTTTTTTTAAAGTTGTTATTAGTTACTTGTTTATTTTAATAAATTAAAATAAATAATAATTTTATTTATTATATTATTATTATTTATTATATTCTTAACTAATTATTTTTTAAAAATATTCTTTTTGAAAATGTTAAATTTTTAATCCGTCCACTTCATAATTAAATGGAGTAGTCCACTTCATAATTAAATGAATTACTATGTCAATAGTTAATTTCTTAATAAGTATGTGTCACAGAGGAGTTCGGAATCTAAATAAGTCAACAAAAAGATAAAGTGATCAAAATAAATCACTACTCTAGTAAGTAACTAAAATAACCTTAGTGAAAAGAAATTTTTTTGTTTTTTATAATATTTCAAACATTTTTCGTTAGTCTTATAACGTGTATATTTTAATATATAATGAAACTATTTTTTACACCTTACAAAACAGAACTATTTCTTACATTTTGTAAAGTATAAGTTTTACTTACACTTAATAAGTTTCTCTTACATTTTATAAAGTGGAAGAATTCTTACATTTCAAGAGAAGTTACTTTCGCAAAATTCAGAATGATGGGTTTTATATATATATATATTATATATATATATATATATATATATATATATATATATATATATATATATATATATATATATATATATAAATCAAATTTTACATTTCAAAAGTTTGAAATTCAGATCATGCTTTTTAAAAAATTTAAAATTAAATTTCAAATCAATCATTAATTATAAATCATAACTTCATATCGTATGTCCAAACACAAGTTAGACACCATCAACTCTATGTTTGTACTGATGAAATAGTGTGGTATAGATTGTTGCTCACGAGCCAGTGGAACCCAAATGATGTTGTTTGACAGAATATTATTTTTATAATTATTTTTAATTAACCTAAACGAAAAAAAATTGTTTTTCATATTTGACTATTCCTTTTATTGTTGGAGTAAAAGATTTTGGACTCTTATAGTCTGAGATTCTATATTTCTTCGTACTTTATATTATACACAATTTATATGTCAAGTAATTTTTTTTAAAGTGTAAGATTTTCTTTTATTTTATAAAGTGTAAGAAGAATTTTCATTTTACAAAGTGTAAGAAATAGTTTCATAGTTCTCTTATCTATCAAATTTTATACGTTATCAGCTCACAAAAAAACGTTCCGATATTGTATAGAACAAAATTTTTTCTTTCACTAAGCTTATTTCAGTTACGTACTAAAACATTGACTTATTTTGATCATTTTTATGTTTTTGTGGCTTATTTATGTCCCGGGCTCACTCCTCTAATTTGTTGATTCTGCATATCTTTCTACGATGTCTAACACATTTTTCAACCGTATTGCTATAGATTTCTTTTGTTTTCATAATAATTATGTTGCTATTAGTTATGTATTGCTATAGATTTCTTTTTATTATTATTATGTTGCTATTAGTTACGTGTATTAATTACTTATACGTTATATGACCTTGTTTTCGTATATAAGAAATTTTTCCTTTTTTATATCCAATATTATAAAAATTAAATTGTCTTTATTAAGAAAAGGAGGAACAAGGGATATAGAGTGGAGAGAAAATTTGGGTTTTTATTTTGGGAAAGGGTGTTCTAAGAATCAGAAAAAATTTGAACAATAATATACTAGTTAAAACTTGGATAAACCAAAGTCGTTTGTAGTATAAAAAGCCATAAATTTATGGCTCAAGTGATACACACTGGGTATTTATCAAACGTATAGGTAAGCCCAAAAAATGCTTATAAGCTAGCTTAACCAGCTTAGCCAAACAGCTTCAAACATAAGTTAATGTGCTAACAAAGCGTATTCAAGGATTATCATCACGCATCCACACTGAAAAAACATCAATAATGCAAACCTCACTTTTACCATACATAACTAGTGGTGTAAGCATATACTACACAAAATAATGAGGGACATGTCCATATCATCTAAATGATGCAACAGAAAAAACTTTTTGTCCTCTTATAAGCATTGACTAAACAAACTTCATATAGAATCATTACGCCAAAGACACAGTCAAAGATGCTCAATGTCCCAATTACAAGTCAGAAGGGATCTAGCCTTCGGCATAATGTCAAATCATCTTCTGCATCTTAAATCATAAAACATGGTCACTCCAACAACAAATTAGTCAAAACAAAATTGCTCATTGACTCATATACAATCGAGCAATGACCAACAACAAATAGAGAACAGAAAGCAAAAGGGCATCAAGTTTGCTCAATTGTTAGTTGCATCCCCTAACTAGCAAGTGAGGAAGAACTATCCATCCCTCATGGATAGAGATGAGAAAAGAAAAGTGAATTTATTGAGTCCCCATAAATGGCTTACAATAGTCCCGATTACTCTAAAATATTGCCTTAAGCTATTAAAAGAAGAAATAGACTTGAGTACAACAAAAGGAAAAGAAGACCCGGTATTCACTGTCTAATAGCCTTGCTGATCATTAACAAGTTAATAGGGTGACATAAATAATTCAATATCTCCATTCATTAAAAACAATGTAAAGTACCTCTTTGCAAGAAATCTGAATGTTGAGATTGGCATGCCAAAATTAACCGGAAGTTTTGTCCCCACCAAATCCTGTGTTCAGAAATTCTGTCTTGTTGAGATGACTTACATCGGCCCAGAGTTTAACGGTCCATTCATCCTTATCAGACAAGTGAAGTATACCAACAGATGTATTCCAGATCTTACTTTTAGACCTCCTATGTGGGGAAGCCCGCATGTGAAGTGCTCTGATTGCACCCCCGTGAGATACCACAACTACTCGTTTTCCTACATCGTGAATAAATAAATATCATACCCACAAAGCATCTTTATGATATAACACTCTTTGATCAATCCAATAATTAAAGAATACCTCTGTGGTTCTTTGAAATCCTCTGTAAACAAGAAGTGCAGCGTTGATAAAGTTGATCTAAACTTTCCCCACCACCCTGCAAATAATTGGTGGAAAACTGAATACATGCAATTATGAAACAGACGAGATCAAACAGTCTCTGTTCCTTCCTCTTTTTCTTTTATCTTCGATTGGGTACTTGATGAGTGATGTACATCCTGGGAGTCCTGATTATGATTTGGTTCAATCTAATGGCAGTTAACGCTTCCTTGATTATCGATTTTAGCTCAATTTTCCAATTTAGAGCTCACACTTATGGCATACATATGTGACGAAGCAGATTGAATAGCCGAAAAGCATAAATAAAAGAAGCAAATTGAAGAAAATTCATATTGATGACGACAAATTTATTTAAGAATGTAAGATAATACTGATCATGGCAGTAATAACACATGGGGTGCTCTTATGCTTCTTTTTTCCTTTGTCTTTTTGGGTTTGTATAGGAGAAAGGAGTACTTACTGGAATAACTTGATCATTTCGGTCAGAGAGAAAAGCCTTATAAGCCAGCGGTTGGCTTTTGGCTGCTTCACGAAGCGAAATACCTTGAAGATCTCCTAGATGTCTCTCTCGAAGGTCTGGATCTTTAATGACCTATATTAAGCACAAACCAAGACATAAAAGCAAGTTATTTACTCCAATATGTTGTCTAGTCAGCTATCCAAGATGACATACAAATCTCAGCTATCAAACCCACAGTTCCCTATCCCTCCCTCATATCCATGCCGAACCCGCGCAATTGCATCTGTTTCACATTGGACGGGCATCAGCTCCTTAATATTGTTAATGACTTATTACTTCCCAGATCTATGCTTGACAGAATGAAGATAGATTCATACAATAGATCTTAAATATCAGTTACACAAAACTTTAACCCTTTCTTAGCCTCTTAAGCATCATATTCTGCCGTGTAGTATTGCTCTAACACTCTGACTGACTACCCATCTAGGGAACTAAGGAAGACCTGTTTCCAGAACTGAAGAGTTGCATTCTTACTAAGAGGTGAGCTGTCTTTACCCTACTCATACACAGAACTAATGGACAACAACAACATATTATGAAATCACTAAGCTCCTCTGTTCATGCTCATGACAGTTACATTAACAAGAAGAAAAAGAAGTGAAGCAACAATAGCTTAATTGTGAGAAGCACTCACAGGAAGTGTAAATCTACATACTGAGAAAAATAGAAAGGGTGAACGATAAAAGCAGGATCACTTCTAGAATAGAAGCCTCTAAACAGTGGAAACAGAGCTGATACTGCAGGTCGATCGAATTCCAGGAAAATCAAGAGTACTCAGTAAAAAAATAGTTCAATTATTTGAAAATAAATGATAAAAGCAACCCCTGTTGTGAAAGCAAAATAGATATCATGAAACAATTACTGAAAATTTTCTTCCATCTACCAACTAATAAATATTTAAAACCTGCAAAAGTTTCTAATGAGTATATCACGTTATCCAATTCAGTGACAAAACCAAAATCTCTTTACATAATCAAACATGATGAGAATAATAATATGTGTATTTGAAGTTAACTGTAATCTGCTTGAATTCTGACAATGCAAATCCATAGTGAATTCATACCTCTAGATCCCCACAACTCCTTGCTATTATCTCTGCTGTCTCATGGGCCCGTTTTAAGTCAGATGAATATATGACAGAGATCCTTGGCTCCTTGGAGAGCCGGGCTGCCACCTTGAATAAATTAACTTCAGGCGTTGACCAAAAAACCCCAATAGAAAAAGAAAAAATGAAAATGGAAGGAAGAAAAGGTTGAAATTAACCCCACTGGAAGTTGTTAAGCTGGGAAACCTTGAAGTCCCACATCCCCTACCCCACAATAAAAACAAACACAATGAAACGGGTAAAGGTACAGATTATCTCCCTTAAGCAGTGGTATCTCAGGAATTAAATCTTTTCTCTAACAAAAATGTTAACAAAGATTGTCAAAGTTTAAGCTAAGGGCTGGGCCATAATTCATTTCCTTCTCTTTTAAATGCATATACTTTAGAACAAATGCTGAATTGCGCGTCTCAAAAAATTATAAGGGGTAGTGTACATCAATTTCAAAGGTTCAAAGCAATTAAGTGATATACAGAATTTACAAAACAAAATACTATTCTACAGATACTTACAGCAGTAGCTTGCTGTCTTCCGATGTCATTTAATTCGACATCTAAATGTCCCTGGTAAATAAATGAAACAAGCATCAGTTACCACATCTTATTTTTATGATCCATTAAGTGTTATTGAATTTTCCATACAAAGCCAAACGATAACGATTCACAAGAAGTTCCAAGTGTATACATCATAGACTTTTTTTCGATAATCGAGGAATTTTCGAGGGTCCATGGTGCACGGTTAGAAACTCAGTGGAGAATGGACCCACCTTTCTACCCCTTCTTTACTTAAATACTAGACTTCTCTGTGGCAAGGCTCGAACCCGTGATGTTCGCTTAACCCATACATCACAAGTTGACTCTTACCACCGGACCAAAGCCCATCCAACAACATCAAGGACTTTCAATCACCTTAGATGTGGTAAAAAAATTCTATTCATATTTCCTCTGCTTTTGCATTATGCCACTTACGCTTTATAAGAATTTGGTAGAATTCCTCAATATGATACCAAAATATAGACAATGGATTAAATACGAGCAGTAATAAGTACAAAATATTACCAAGTTTGGACAAATTTTTCTTTCACAATGAGCAACTAGATGGCAAACTAATTACAAAGGAGCATACTAGCTTAGAAATACTCCAAAAATTCAAAATATCAAGTTTTGCATGTCAGTTTTACCGTGTAAAGACTCCTAAAAACTTTTAAAAATTACAAATCCAGAAAGAACAAGGGCACATACTTTAAAAACAACAACAAAAAAAAAAGATAACAGAAAGCTAAAACGAGGTAGAAAAATACCTGAATTCTGCCACCAGCGTTCCATTCCGTCTCACCATGACGGATTACGATAATCTCAGTGAAATTAGGACTCACATTTTCAGATTTCGCATCTCCGCCACACTCAGGCTGCGATATAACCCTGATTAACAAATTCACATCACAAGTTAGGGCAGGAAGGATCGAAAAAAAAAAAAAAAGCACGATTATCCAAATTTATAGGCAGTTAGTACACCTCTTAGAATATAAACACTACATACGTTTCAAAATTCTGTTTTGGTTTCCAATATACAGATATACCTCAAATCAACTGCTTATATGCCAATGTAATTCAAACTTCTAAGCATGACAGTAATAGGTGCACGTATAGGAACTGCTTATACAGTAAGCGATGTAAATACAGACCTAGAAATAGAATCAGCCATGGAAATATGAAGAACAGGAGGGATTGAACTGAATCTCAAGGCTGGTATTCTGAGAGTATGCTTGGAAATTGCAGCAATTGGTAACAATTTTGAGCAACAAAAATTGCTGGTCTGAGAGTGGCGCAGAAGCAGATGAATGTCAGGCTTTAGTGATTCCACATAACGAAATGAGATCATCTCCGGCTCCGTAGAGGATTTGTATTCCTGTTACTGATGAAAATAACAAAAATAGATGGGCTTACGGATCTGGGCCAGCCTAGTAGGTGTCCAAAATTTTCGATGGGCTGAAAAAGACAATACCAAAGAGTTTAAAACATAATGAGGCAAAATAATTATAGTTTTGTTTAGTTACGGATTGTAGCTACATGTTTAAAGGGGCGAGACGTGAGCAAGATTAAGAGAAGGAGAATTGAGGAGAGAATCCTATTGCATTTGTACGTATATCTGTTGAATAATTATATATATGTATCTGGTATATATACGTATAAATGATTTTATTTATATACTTATTGATTAATTGTATATGTAATAAAGAATAAAATTTTGTATACAAATACATTTTGTATCAATGACAATTTAGCAAAACTGTATATATAGATTAAAAAATAATCAAAATTATAGCTGTATTACATTATATATTTCTAAATGTTTGTTATTTTGCATAATTTTCCCTTTTTGGTTCACTATTTAGAGTGTCAAAATTCCAAAAGAATAAAAGAATTATCTTCGGTATTTCTTCTAACCCTTCTCTCCGCAAGTCTTTATTCCCCTCTCCCCCAATCTTTGATCATTTTTTTTCTTTAATTTGTATAGTGAATTTAATTGTTGACTGCTTTCAAAATATTGTTAACTCTCTAAAAACAATTATAAATCTTCTAATGTTTTAAAATTACTTTTATGATAAATTGCTCAGAAATCATTAATTGATTATCATGGCAATTGACAAAATCCCATGGAACCAAAATCAAACGATAATAAAATACGCTCATATATACTTTTTACAATCTGAATACGCCTAAATATTCAGCCATTCTTCTTAGGATATGGATGCATCATATTGTATATCAAAAACATTGAATCTGCCAAACACAGGCCTTATAGTCAGCATAGCTTATCCAAATTACAAGTGGTTTATGTACTAGTAGATCCAAAATAATTATTATTTTTGAAATATAAACACGATTATTTATTTTTATGAATCATGTAAAAAAATATGCCAAGTAAAATGAACCAGAGAAGATACGGATAAAGTCATCAACTATATATTATGTGGCCATGTGTTTGTGACTTATTAATTATAAATAAAATATAATTGGGTGCGTAACTAATAATACTACTTTGATCTTCTTCATATTGAAAGTCATATAAGAACGAAGTTTCAACTCTTACCCATCAATGTTCAAACAAGACTGAGCACTTTACCAACTTTTAATTTGTTTTACTCGTCCAAATTATAATACAATATCTCTTGTTTTTTTTTTTCTCCTTCCTAATTGATGGGATAATTAATTAATAGTATTATATTTGGTATCACGTCTATTATTCTTGTATAGCTCATTTGAAAAGCAAATCAATAGGGTAAGTAGTCAGTCAACTTTGAGGAATTACCCGGAAAATCAAACACCAAAATTTATATTAAAATTTTGGACATATAAAGATATTAGAGGGGTAAATATAAGCACAAACTGAATTTAACATTGTTATTTTAAGTCATAAGTCATGCATAAGAGACTAATAGTTGTTAGGTAGATGATTTGGAGTTAAGCTGTATATTTATTTAATTCCGCATAAGTAATACCATATTTGATGGTTGATTTAGGAGGTAAATTATATTATTTATATATTAAAATTAATATAATATTTAATTTTCACTTATATAGGATAAAAAATAAAATAACTAATCCTTAAATAGTAAATATCTCCGTAAAATAACACATATTTTCAACGTATTGACGTAAAGCCCCACTAGGTCACCAGGATTTCATCGAGACGGTTCAAAGGTATACAGTAATAAAATATTTTAAAATAGCAATTGGATATAATTTTTGACCATTTTGCCTCTACTTTCTGAAAATATAAAAAGCTTTTGTCAACAACCCAAACGACATGTATAATGGGTTAGCAGCCACCGAAATTATGTCATAATTAAAAGTGTACAAGGAATTTTATGTGTATAAATAAAGCATATTTCACCTAAACTTATGAATCCAAGCCAATATTAAGTTATTATTCTTTTTCCTCATCAGTCATTAAACTAAAGAACATTATGGGTAGAATTTTCGTAGCTGCACTAACTTTATTAGTAACCCTTCAAGTTTTACATATTCCTATAGCTTTTGCTGCTACAACAGGAAAGAAAATAACAATTTTGAGCATAGATGGAGGTGGTATCAGAGGAATTATTCCTGGCACCATTCTTTCTTTCCTTGAATCCAAACTTCAGGTACTCGTCAACCACTTTAATTATCTACACGCCACAACAATAATAATACTCAGTAACAGAGTCAGAATTTAAAAATACACATGTCAACTATGATATGATTTGAATTTACTATTTTAATTTTTTTTAAGAGATATTTGTGATGGTAATTGTAGGAACTTGATGGACCAAATGCAAGAATTGCGGATTATTTTGATGTTGTAGCTGGAACAAGCACAGGTGGATTAATAGCCACCATGCTAACAGCTCCAAACAAAGATAATCGTCCTTTGTATGCAGCTAAAAATATTACAAATTTCTACATGGATCATGGCCCTAAAATATTTCCTGAGAACAGGTTAGATGAGTAATTATTAATTCAGTGTGTATTTTTTTTTTCTTTTTAAAACAAAAATATTAATGACATGTTATGTTTATATATATGTTACTAATGCAGTCGCACCAGCTTTTTGAAAAGGCTAGCAAATATATTTGGAGGGCCAAAATACGACGGAAAATATCTGAGAACGTTGGTTAGATCGATATTAGGCAATCTTACTGTGACACAAACATTGACTCAATTAGTCATCCCATCTTTTGATATCAAGCGCCTTCAAGCCGTCGTCTTCACAACTAGTGATGTATATATATGATCTCGATTGTCAACTTATATAATTGTCAGTATACAAAACTTAAACTCCTTCGTTATAATTTTTATTTCGTTGTACAGGCCAAAGCACATGTCTCTAAAAATGCCTTGCTATCGGACGTATGCCTTAGTACCTCAGCAGCACCAACTTATTTCCCCGTACATTATTTTGAAACAAAAGATTCTCAAGGCAAAACACGTACATTTGATCTAGTTGATGGAGGTGTAGCTGCAAATAATCCCGTGAGTAATATAAATAATTATTTTTCTTGTATCAAATAATTTTACCAGTGATTAATCGAACAATTGTATTTACAGACTCTAGTAGCAATAACTCAAACTTCAAAAGAAATGATGCTGGGTAAATTACAAAACGCGGGGTTGAAACCCATGGATTGCAAGAAAATGTTGGTTCTATCACTAGGCACAGGTATAGCAAAAGACGAAAAGAAGTATAGCGCGGCGGCGGCTTCAACATGGGGTGTACTTGGTTGGTTGTACAACAATGGTGCAAGTCCATTACTAGACGTTTATGGTGATGCAAGTTCTGATATTGTTGATGTGCATCTCTCAACCATATTTCAGTCCCTTGATAGCCAAAACAACTATCTCCGAATTCAGGTATTACCAAATTTCAAACTTTATGGAGGATCTTTTACTCCTGCGCTATTTAATAGTGAATTTTAAATGTATATATCTGTCCACGTGGACATATTACTGTTCATAATTATGCAATATTTTGACTTTATATGTCCACGTGAGTACATATGCACCTTTAAAATAGACTATTAAATAGTACAAGAATAAAAGGTCGTTTGGTATCGTTAGAATAATTTCGATCAAAATTCGAATATATGTCAGACAATTTTCCCTTGTTCAAACTAACTTGTTACATCAAGTTAGAATTATATAACTTAAATTTCGATGATATACTTGATGTTGATTATTTTTTTTAAAAAAATAAATGTGTAGGATGATAGTTTGAGTGGGGAGGCTGCATCTATGGATGTTGCAACTAAAAAGAACATGGAGGCACTTGTACAAATTGGTAATGATCGATTGAAGAAGGGTGTTTCAAGGGTTAATTTAGACACTGGACGTTATGAAGAAGTTAGTGGAGAAGGGACCAATGAAGAAGCACTTATTCGTTTTGCTAAGTTGCTTTCAGAGCAAAGAAAAATTAGGCAACCAGTTGACGAGTTCGTTTCCATTAGAAAAATACTCTAAATAATTTGTACCAATAATAGAAAACTACTCTTACAATTACTATTTCATTTTCATGCTTCTTTTTAAATTTATATGATTTGGATAAAGGTAGACGTGGCTTGCTTATCAATTATCATTTACACAATGCTTTTCAAAACAAAATAAATTACTCCACTTATAATATATGACATCTAATTTGGCATTTAGCATTTATCTTTTTATAATCTACATTCCTCGATTTGTAGGGTAAAGAATTTTGCATTTTATCTTATAATTCTGATATGAAACTTCAGTATTCGTCGTCTCTTTAGTAAAAATTAAGATCATTATGCAGTTATATGTTAATGTTAGTTAGAGGTCGATATGAGTTAACTTGCCACCACCTTAACGGGTCTTAAAATGGCTAGCTAGTGCATATGTAGATTTGGCTGATCTTCTTAATTTTCTTTTAGTTAAAGAATCTATATTCTAACCTAAAAATATTAGTAATATAAATATTTA
This sequence comes from Solanum peruvianum, assembly GCA_027705065.1. Lineage (NCBI taxonomy): Eukaryota > Viridiplantae > Streptophyta > Magnoliopsida > Solanales > Solanaceae > Solanum > Solanum peruvianum. Next base: position 36,427,075 of record JAKWJD010001756.1, on the reverse strand, counting down.
TAAGATAATATTTTATATTGTTGCTAACCAAATAACAAATGATAACTAAATTGCCTCAAATATAAGTTTATTAAGTTCTAATCATGATTAAATGTTTATAATTGGAGTTTAGAGTCTAAAGGGTATAAAATATTAACAAAAATTTTAAAACGGTATATAAAATTTTATATTAACCAAAACGACAAAATCGCTGCCACTGCAGCGATTTTGCAAAATGTGAATTTTTTTAAAAAAATTCAAATCGCTATCTAGGCAGCGATTTTCATTTCCAACTATAAACAAGTGTAGCGAAGTCACCTCCATTCTCGATTTCTATTGCGACAGAGGGAGGTATCATAATAGAGTCAAAATCACGATTAAAATTTTTTTTACAAAATCGCTGCCTAGACAGCGATTTCATATTTTAAACAATTTTTTTTTATAAAAATTTAAATTTATTTTTTTAAAAAAAAAATTGCAGCGGTTTTCAATTTCTTTTATAAAAGAATTTATTTTATTTTTTTACAAAAAATTGAAAATCGCTGCAGTGGCAGCGATTTTACTTTTTCCGGTGGAGTAAATCGCTGTTGTTCCAGTGATTTTGTCGTTTTGGATATAAAATTTTATATTCCGTTTTGAAAATTTAATTAATATTTTATACCCTTTAGGCTCCGGACTCTTCATAATTGTTAGTAATGGCCACTAAGTAGAGGATTTTGTCATTGCTTTGTTGCTTTCAACACAATTTTAGTTGCATAAAATGTATGTCTACTTATGGACTTAGTACTAGTTTTGTTATTTTTTGTTCCATTTTGACTTTAAGAATTTGATTATAGCTTTGTGTTATTTTCTTAAACGTTGTCTATTACATCTAGTATTCAATATAGATATCTTGTTAGCCCAAAACCTTATACAAAATTAAAATAATTTTGACTTTTTTATTATCAATCGAAGACATTTTATTAGAATCTCTCGAACTTACAAAGTCATAATAACAAAGTTTGTAGTTCCTAACTAACCCCTCAATTGTTACGTGGAATTAAGGTCTTCTGGGAGCCAAAAATTAAAGTTCAAAAGAAAAGTATGCATCGGTTCCACTTAAATTATTAAGTATTTTCAAAGACGATTTATTTTTATGTTGAAATTTTATGTCAGTCAGGGACCAAGCCCCGTATATGTTACTGTATAACATCTGTTAAAACATTTCAACATTCACTAAACCACAAACCCCTACACTTGAGGATGAAAGTAAAAAATACGGATAATACATAAACATGATTCTTAATTTGGATTCAGCGAATAATTATTCTTTTCAACTTTAAATTTGCACAAGAAGACACTTAAACTAGTAGAAATTTGAACATATAGCCACACGTATACGTCCAATATGACATAATATACGTAGGATGTCATGTATGATACAAAATTATCGTGTTAGGTATCATATAGGATAAATGTGTCTATTTATTCAATTTTATAAAAGTTTAAGTATCTACTAGTGAATATCCAAAATTAAAAGTCATAATTATCCGATGAGGCCAAGATAAAAGTCATGTTTAATTATTTATTATGCCTAAAAAAATATTGGGAGAGATTTTACTTGTAAAAGGTCGACCAAGCCCATTATAAGACTCCCAAATTTCCTATAGCTGTTCACTCTATATATAACTCTTCTATTCATTCATAAAGATTATTTTCTTTAAATATGTTAGTTAAAGTTTGATTGTAAGGCTTGCCAAATATATATATGATAAGTTAAGTAGCTTTTGTGTTTGACTCCCTCTTTTGTTATTTTTAATACTTTACTTTTTTATTATTTATAAGTTTTTTAGTTGGTCAAACATCACAAATTTCGTAAGTTTAAAGAGTTAACTACTTTTTTCATGTGAGTTTTTAATATTACGAATTTTATCAAGGGGCGGCTCAATATTATCAGAGATCTAAAGACAAATTCTAATTAGAGGCTTAAATTCTAAATAAATTTATATGTATTTATTTCAAATTTATTGTTCTTATACTTTTTAGGTGCAAATTTTAGTTGATATTTTTTATAAATAATTTCTTTGAAAAAAAAACTCATCCAAATTATTGATTTATATTAAATTTTATTAATTTAATGTCAAGACAATCATTATATAAATTGTTAACTTTATTTATTTTGTAAGTAATAAGTTTACACCTTAAACAACTTTATTTATTTTATAAGTAATAAGTTGACACGTTTTCAAGGGGTTAATGAGAATAAAATAATACATATACTTTTTAAAAATATCTCTTTTATTACAAAAATATTTTTTTAAAATAAAAAATTAACATATGATTTCTTTTTAGTAAAAATTGAGGCTTTCGAAAATTGAGGTCCTAAGACATATGCCTTATTTTTTAGAGCAACTTTCACATATAACAAACATAAAATTCATATTTGTATGCTATAGCAAAGTTTGCATAATTGTGCTTCATAGCAAACATATGTATGTATAATTCACTAACATATACAATTGAAGCAAAATGTATAAAACGAAGTGTATAAAACGAGAAAGAGAAAGAGACTTGGGCAGAGAATTGTATAAAACGAAGTGTATAAAACGATTATATATAATTTGAATTTATATAAAATGAGAAAGAGAGAAAGGCAAAAGAGATTTGAGCAGGGAATATACAATTGAATCGAATTGTATAAAACGAGAAAGAGAGAAAGGCAAAAGATACTTTGGCAGGGGAGTACTTTTCTATTGTATAATCATAAGTGTATAGGACAAAAATATATGTATTTGCGTGTGTATATACAATTTTATCTCGCTTTATACAATAAGAAACATAATTTATACAATTCTATTGTATAAAGCGAGAGAGGCAAGTGACAGGAAGCGAGAGAGAGAGAGTGACGAGCGAGAATATGAGGGAGAGAGAGACTGATAAACAGTTTGTTATGGAACACAAATAAATTAAACGATAGCTACTATATTTATTTTACATTATTTATTTGTCATTTTCTACAATTATCCCCATTCTTTAAACACAGAGTCGGCTTGTCTTACCGGATAGAATTTGGACTTTGATTACATGTATTTGGCTCGTCCAAATAAATGTATCTTGAATCAAAATTAGATATAATTTATTTTAGATATATGGTATCAATATGGATTCACATAATTTGTTATGTCAAAAGTATAAAATAACCCTTAATCTTGTAGCCTTAAACATATTAAAATATAATTAAAATATTTTTTAAAAAAATCATTTTTTTATAAAGAGACAGAAAACCAGCCGTACAATCACAATGACAAGGATATACTCAAAACTTATCTGGAGCCCAATTTTGAGTTAAATGGAGGGAGGGCTCAGTAGAGAAGGAGGCACAGGTCGTGAAGGGATCTGCTCCAATATTTGATCTCATTAAACTCAATTTAGATTATTTGCTTGATGATATGATCAGGATTAATAAAAGAAAAAAAATTAGAAAAATACTTTAACTTTAGCTAAAATTGCGGTTAAGTTATCAAATTTTTTGAAGGACTTTTTACCTTATACTATTTAATAGTGTATTAAAAAGATATATATGTGTCCACTGTTAGGACCGAAATAAGCAGGTGTAAACGCGGAAGCTAGCAAAGCAAACCTCAAAAGACCACGAGTAAGGAGACAACGAGAAATATACCAAAAGACACAAAGATTTAACGTAGTTCGGTCAATCGACCTACGTCCACAAAGGAGATGAGCAATCCACTATAAACATGAGAGTACAAAATACAGAGGGAAACAACCTCAACCAATTCACTCGGAATACATGAGAGGTTCACAAATTCTCCCTCTAACCAAAACTCTCAAAGCCCTTAAAACTACATTGTGAATGCTAATTAAGTTAGAAGGAACATGCCTCTATTTATAGAGTCCTAAACCTTTTCCTACCAAAAAAAGAATTAGTCAATTCAAAACCTTTTCCTAAAAGGAAAACCTATTTATGGTAAGAAATCAGGATAAATAAAACCCAACATCCACATGGACATGTTATTATTTATAATTATGCAATATTTATTATATCCACATAGAAACATATATATATTTAAAATACACTATTAAATAATGTATGAGGTAAAAGTCCTTTTTTCCAAAATTTAGTATTGTTACAACAATATCGATCAAAATTCAAATACATTTGAAGTTTTTTCCTCGATAAAACTTAAATAATAAAATTGCTCAAGATGTAATCATAAATTAATGGGAATGCATGCATTAAACCACCAGATATATTATATAGAAACATAAAATACACCACATAATCACGTAACGTGTTTTAATTCCCTATAAGATAAATAGGAGACAAATAGAAAGATTTTAAAATAGAGATGCATGGAATATTAAAATTTGTAGTCAATAATACAGACGGAAAAAGAGGATCAAATCACATGTAAATTACCTAGAATATGGAAGGAGAAAAAAACGAACTCATCAAGTTCTAACAAACACCATTCAAAATCCAAACAAGAGAGCAAATATATATATGAATATATAAATGGATCTAAACTATACTATTAACAATACAATTTTTTATTTTTTATATATCATGTTATTTTGTTAAGATCAGTTTATTCAAAGTTATTGATCATCATTTCTTATACTCCCTCCATTTTAATTTCTTTGATCTACTTTCCTTCCTGTAGCAATTCTTTAATTTCAATTTTGCACTGTTGAACCTGACATTTTTGAGATCACGATCAAAGCACATTTAGGCGTAGGTGCGTTTGACATAAGATCACATAATTCAAATACCCTCTTTATTTTGTTAAACTCTGTATCAAATTAAAATAAGTTAAACAAATTGAAAATAACAGAGAGAGAGAGAGCGAAAAGGTGTGTAAATCTTGTTTACACCATATATCGTGTGTATGGAACTTGTATAAATATGCCTTCACCTAGACATTGGTGTTGACAAGGTATAAGCCTTTAAGAAGCTATATCTTTGTCCTTTGATACAGTATGGGTAGGATTTTTGTAGTTGCACTACTAATCACTTTTCTAGTACTGTTGCAACAATATCCTATAGCTTGTGTAGCTTCTAAACGAAAGATGGTAACGATTTTAAGCATTGATGGAGGTGGTATTAGAGGCATTATTCCTAGCACTATTCTTGCATTCCTTGAATCCAAACTTCAGGTATACTTATTGATCATCCATTTTATCGTACTCATATCCATTGCGCGCTAGCTACTTTTTACATGTTTTAGTATGATCAGCTATATCTATACTCAAAACTCTTTATGGCTATGTTAGGAACTTGATGGAGCCAATGCAAGAATTGCAGACTATTTTGATGTAATAGCTGGCACAAGTACAGGTGGACTTGTAACCACAATGCTCACAGCTCCAAACAAGGATAATCGCCCTTTATATGCTGCAAAAGATATTAACAACTTCTACATGGAACACGGCCCTAAAATCTTTCCTCAGAGAAGGTAATTACAATAATTGATAATCTTGTTAAGAGTTTCTAAATTTTCATAGGGATAATGTCCAAGTACCCCTCAACCTATGCCCGAAATCTCAAAGACACACTTATACTATACTAAGGTCCTATTACCCTGAATTTATTTTATTAATAATTTTTTACCCCTTTTTAGCCTACGTGGCACTATCTTGTGGGCCCAACGATGGTTGACTTTTTTTCCCAAACTAGTGCCACGTAGGCTAAAAAGGGGTAGAAAATTACTTATAAAATAAGTTCAGGGGTAATAGGACCTTAGTATAGTATAAGTGTGTCTCTGTGATTTCGGACATAGGTTGAGGGGGTACTTGTGCATTTTCCCAATTTTCATAAGTTCAATTGCTGCACACTAAAAAGGCAAATTCAGTATTTGAAATTGATGGATTCAAATAAACTTCAATTTTTAAAGTTCAGTTACCATTTAATTGTATGGATTAAGGCTTTATTGATGACAGATTTTTATACATGTGTAATGTTGAAGCCGCAACAACTTCATGAAGAAGATGTTTAATTTATTTGGTGGACCAAAGTATGATGGCGAATACCTGAGATTGTTGGTTAGGTCGGAACTAGGCAATCTTACTATGAAGCAAACATTGACGCATACACTTATTCCAACTTTTGATATCAAACGCCTTCAACCTATCATTTTCACAACTACTGATGTATGTTCACGGTTAGTTATGATTAATTCAATTCATGTCTATATATTTATATTTACACTGGACAGGCCAGAGCAATTGTGTCTAAGAATGCACGCCTATCAGACGTTTCTCTTGGTACTTCAGCAGCACCCACTTATTTCCCTGTACATTATTTTGAGACTAAGGATGCTCGAGGAAAAATACGTACATTTGATCTTGTTGATGGAGGTGTAGCTGCAAATAATCCTGTGAGTATTCATTTGAATAAGAGCAGATCGACTGTTAGTGTTCAACATCTTAGAAACTTTATTCGTACACACAACAATATATCAAAGACATTTGATATTCTTTGAATATACTGGCAGACTCTACTAGCAATTACTCACATTTCAAGAGAAATGATGACGAGAAGACTGAAATATGAGGATATGAAAACTGTGGACTGCAAGCAAATGTTGGTTCTGTCACTGGGCACTGGCATAGGAAAGAATAAAGAGAAGTACAATGCTGCCACAGCTTCAAAATGGGGTCTTCTTAGTTGGATGTACAATCATGGTGCAATTCCATTGCTAGACATTTTTACTGATGCAATTACTGATATTGTGGATATACATGTTTCAACTATGTTTCAGTCCCTTCACAACCACAAGAATTACCTCAGAATTCAGGTTCGGTCATCAAACTTTAATTAGTTATAAGCATTCCTCTTGACGGTCAAACTGATACGTGTCAGATTCTTCAAACACAATAATATTTTTGGAAAGTACGAAGCAATATAACTTTAACACATGTGCATATATATGTTTTTCATGATGACTTAATGAATTTGTACAGAATGATAGTATGATCGGGGAGGCGGCATCTATGGATATTTCAACCATAGAAAACATGCAGACACTAGTGCAGACTGGTAAAGATCTACTGAAGAAGCCTGTGTCAAGGGTCAACTTGGAGACAGGCCGCGTTGAAGCAGTTCGAGGGGAAGGCACCAATGAAGAAGCTCTTACTCGCTTTGCTAAGTTGCTTTCAGAGGAAAGAAAGTTTCGACGATTAGAGACATGAAACTTAAAAAATTATTATAGATTGAGAATTTGTTCCTGTAGAACACTTCGTCAAAAGATTATCAAGAGAGCACCTTTATAAAATTGTAATGAAGTTCTATAATTTCTTCATTTTGTTTGTCAAATTTCAAAACATTATATTTTAAACATTATACTTCAATTATACGTTCCACAAAGCAATTTTATCTGGAGTTTATAGTCACTAGTAGTTTATTTTTAAAAAAAAGTTCACACTGAAGAATCTGAGAGCATAGAACCAAGGTCTACCAAGCCACTGCACCAAATTTAAGGAACGTACAGGTTGTGAAAAACAAATTTAAATGGAGCAAACAAGATTCATATAGCTGACTCCAACTTCCCCGTACAGAGGCACATTTTTGTTAAATGTTTGTCAAAGCTTTGCTTTGTTAAATTCATTCAGCTGCTTTACATTACACAGCTATCATAAAGTACTTGAAAGATTGATAGATTAACTAATACAGCTTTCATAGGGCTTCAATATCTTTGGATTTGGTCATTGTATCGGTATAGTTGTCATTGTAGCTCCATTTTTGTTATTAATACACAAAAGATATAATCCAAGGTCTGCAGGGCAATTTCCCTGGACTATAAACATGTCTTTCCTCTCTTCTAATCATTGAGGAGGGACAGTACCTCGTGGCTCCAACTCCCTATGCATCCAAGCTATCTACAGAGCACATTGAGAAAGGTCTGTGATGTATTTACGAGTCGAGCTCTCTCTAGAAAACCACATCAATAAAGATGAGTAATCCTAAATAGTCACTGCACCACATGGGCATGTAATCATAGTAGTCGGCCCAGAATGCCTCTGTTCTTCAATGGGATGAACGGGGGGATGACCATGGGAGTTGAATGAGCAAAATAACAGAGTCCCGTTGCTATGTTAGAATATGAATGATGTCATTGCTGCTGTGTAGGCATAAAGCTTCGGGGCAGGCAGATATTTAAGTGAACTTGCTCATTTGAGGACTCCATTCTTTAGATCACAATTTCTTCTTCTTTGCCAGATCTTTCTGAGTGTTATCTTTCTAATGATACATGCACCGCCTCAAGTTTATAACTTAGCTGCTCTCTTTGAGAATGCAACTTTTCCTGTCAAAGGTATACTATGGGATGAAGAAACACAACCAGCAAAAGAGGAAAGGGAAGTAAGGGACTGAATATACGTACTGTTAGTCTTATCCCGTCAACTTGCTGGACAAAAGAAGGAACTTCTGGCTGATACGACATTCTAACAAATGGATGTTCTAGCAACATGCTAGCTGATGGCCTCTCTGCTGGATTTCTACGGAAACAACAATGCAAAAAATCTTTCCCTTCTAGTGATAATGTTTCAGGTATTGGTGGGGTATCTTTGAGAACCTTGAACATTGCTGCAGCCTGTCATAGTTGAATTATTTGATTTGTAAGTTTTAAGAGTTTATAGAAAGCACTGCATGGTCTTGCTGTGAGGTGAAATTTTACAAAAAAAGCTTGCACAAGTTGAGTATAAACTATACTCAAGTGGCTATGATTTTTCAGCTGCTTAACATTCCTCCATTTCTGATGTTGAAAAGTTCATAAAACAATTAATGATTTGATAATTCATAATTTGATTGAGTTTCGACCAAAGGCAATTCTAGACATAGTGATAGATATCTTTAACTCTGTTAGATGGCCAATGACAAAAATAAAGGTACATTGGGAGAAATCGGATATTTGATTACACTAATGCCCTGGTCTAATGGAATACCAGCTGCACAGCTAGAGTAACTAATTCATATGACCCCTCGAAACAAGAAAATGTAGCATAATTAGTTATTATTTGCTAAGTTCGTGGAGCCATGTGAATCTAAGAGGGCATGTCAAGAAATGGATCTCTGCCAGGAAAGATCACGTACGAGCTAAAAGATGCAGAAATAAAGTCCTTACAGCTTCATATTCACTCCAAGGAGGTTTGCCATTCAGCATCTCAATTATAGTACAACCCAAACTCCATATATCAATAGCTAAGGCAAGATCGCTACTATTATCTCTCTGCATAACAGAGTGCATAAGCTGCAGGAAGCAGAAAACATAAGCTGTAGGAGGTGAGAGAACATAATTAGAAAGATGTGCTGTTGAAGGGAAGTACCTCAGGAGCCATCCAATATGGACTTCCTTTTAAAGAGAGATTAGCTGAATGCCCGTTTAGCTGCATAACAACACTTGAGGTTCAAAGAAAAATATAACGCTAGCAAAAGTCTGGCAACAGCCAGTCTGTAAGTCTAAGATCTGTTGATTATACATCTTAGAGTGACAACATAGAAAAATTGTTATAACTATTATTGTTGTTTTTCTGAATATACATTCTTGTTTTACATAGCAGCACAAGAGAATGTTGTCTCCAAATTAAAACATTCACAGCTATTATTACAAAAAAAGAAGATGTTTAAAACACCCATATTTCTCCACAATGCTATAGATGAAGCATCTAAAAACGCATATTAACACTCCACTATGAAGAGATTTACCATGTAAAGCACAAAGATCTCTGGATCAATCATTACATTCTACTAAATAGAACATTCTTTACTTAAAAAAACTGCAAACTGAAAAAAAGACTTGAGATAGAGTAACGTACGTGCTTAGCCATCCCAAAGTCTGCAAGTTTGACAACCCCATAAGCATCAACAAGCAAATTAGCCCCTTTAATGTCCCTGTACAAGGAACATTTCAAAATGGTTCTTCAGAAGGTTCTATATATTATATCTATCATAGTTGAATATTTGACTATTACCTGTGAATGGTCTTTTTACTATGCAAGTACGCTAACCCGCAAAGAATATGGCGAGTGAAATTCCTCACAATAGATTCTGTAATTTCCCCACAATGGTCTTGGATAAATTTATTGATAGAACCAGGATGAACATATTCTAGATAAATGTAAAAGCGGTCATCAACCTGCAATATCAAAGAATAAAACACAATCACTGAACAGTATGTACAAGGATGAATTAAGTTTATAACTTTGTAAAAATTTCTTACTATTTCACTGCCATAATACTGGACAATGTTTGGGTGCTTGAGGTGGCTGAGAACATTGATTTCCTGGACCAACATAAAGAATAATCATGACCATTATGCTCAATAACTGGTGCTTCTGATTCTTAGCATGCTTTCAATTCATCAGTAAAGAGGCAGACAGTTGAGATTTGAACATTCTAAACCATAGTGATTACGTTAACCAATCATGCAAGTTGTATATCTATATATCTACCAAAAAACATGGATATGTAAAACTAATATCCTGAGAAAGCCAGATAAACGATTTTCTGTTGAAGGTTAAAGTGAAAAGGTATGGAATCTCCACTCATTAATTTGTAACTTGAAGATGTTAATCCTCAACATAGTTTTCAGTAAGTTAAGATGTTAATCCTCAACATAGTTTTCAGTAAGTTAACACATAATCTAATAGTTCTTGTAATATTTTTTTATTGGTCATTATTTTTCTTATTGGTTTGTGTCCTTCATTCATTTTTTTATTTTTAATGATTGTTGGAGTATTTATATCCCAAGAAATTTCAGTCTTGGGGCTTAGTTCTAGCCTTACAAGTTGCTCATCATTCACCAAACAAAATGTTGATATTTAAGTTATAGGCAAAAAGTAAACACTAAAAAAAGTTTATTTTATATGCACAAAAAGACATAGAGGAGTACGTCAGACAATGTCGAGCAATTTTATATCTTGGGCCTATACAAATTATAACAGTAACAGAGGTCAAACGTGCAAGGCACGTTTCCAGAACTAGTAATGCAGATAAACCCCAAACTCCAAATATTTCGGCCAATTTAAGTAATGCAGGAGTGCCCATATATGATTTTTATCAACTCCAATAAAAATCTATACAGAGAACCCAAGTATTCAAGGATTATGAAACAAAGACAGTGAAGGAAATCTGACCTGTTCTAGCTGCCTTATAGACTCAGCAGATTTTGGGTCATCTGGTAATAATTCAACTTCTTTCAATGCACACAAAGCTCCTGTCTCTCTGGTTAAGATCATAGTGTTACATTAGAAAATATTGAAGGACTTAAGATATATTTATACTATCAGCATGTTACAGCATCATACAGACATGCAACAACATCCATCAACAAGATCCACATACCTGTTTGATGCTACATAAACACTTCCAAATGTCCCACGTCCAATAAGCTTTCCTTTTTTCCACTGGCCTTTAATAGGTGATATATCTGCTTTAGGGGTAGGTGGTGAAACGGGATGGGTAGCTAGAGGAGGAAGGGGTAAAGGATGGACATTTCCTTGAGCGCAATTCTCACGACGCGCCATTGGGCACTGATCATTTGGTAGTGGATGATGTAAAGGTGAAGTAGATCCACTTGGACTCCTGGATCTTCTCTGAGGACTTAATCTTGGACTGTGAAGAGGAGAGTTATCAACACTAAAAGCATGGTTATAAGAAAAGCCTAAACCATGAGGGGCTTCTGAAGGAGGCATCTCAGGGGCAGACCAAACTTGAAAAACACTAGGAGGTGTGACGAAAAGAGGACTCGCTATATGATCACAACTTTTCAGTTGTCTATGTGTAGGACTTGCATAAGGACTAGTTGGAGCACTAGTCCAAAAGTCAGGAGGGATTCTTTCTGGGACAAGCAGCATCCGAGGTGGCATCATCCTGGACAATGGAGTTGCAGAGTGATCTCTTCTCTTTCGAGACTCTTGGTTTAATAGTCTGCTGAAATATCAAACAAAGAACAAAATCATTAGGTCTACATAATCTGAAACCTACAATATATGACTACTACAACAACATACCTAGTTTAAAAAGTGAGGTCCAGGCAGGGTAAAGTGTATGCAGACCTTACCCCTACCTTGAGCAAGCAGTGAGGTTGTTTCAGATAGACAATCGACTCAAGGAAAACATAAACCCAACATTTATGGAAACATTAGCAGGACAGTAAGAAACCCGCATCATAAGAGACAACTAGTAGGTCAATACAATAAATGACTACATGAGTGTTGATTGCCAGCTACGCCTAGAGAAAAAGAAAATTGTTCTTGTGTTGATTTCAAATTTGACAAATTCAGTCACTAAAAATATCAGGAAATTGTTCAAAACATGATGACCCACAACCAACTACAACCCTAAGAATTTGATTGTAAAATGCACAAATTTATTCATTTGAATAAGAAATTTAGAGACCTAATAAATCGAAGAAAGAAGAGTTCCCGATCGAATTTACACAAATATAATTGAAACTTGAGCAAAATAAGGAACAATTACAGCAAATATTGAGAAATTTTCACATACCCCTCTCGTGTTGCTCCACCATTGAAAGCATCCATCCTTTCTCTTTCTATTTCCTCTCCAGCTTTATGATGCGAAATTGCTTCACTAGGCGAAGGAAGTGGGACGCTGGGGGCTTGAACCAAATTAGGATGTTGACGGAGCATCATATGTAATTCCGGCAAAGGGAGGGGTTGCGGCGGCGGACGTTCCTCCTGTAGAGAACTTTCATACGAATACTGAGAGTGCCAATCATCTCCGACGTCGACACTATGGTGGTCACCACCACGGTGTTGGGGCCTCTTCTTCTTCCGGGATATTTGGCGCATACGGCTACGGGTGCCGAAGAGAGCTGATTTCAGGGCCGAACGAGCGCCCCCGCGCGTGACGATCACGCTATCATCGGAATGAACTTTTCTGTCGGAGGTAGAGGCACGGGTGGAAGATGAGAAGCTCGGCCACCAATGCATTGCATGAACTTGAAGTATCACAGCCACAAATTCAAATATGGAGTTAAAAAAATCACCCTGTTACCTAAATTAATTTTTGAATGGCCTTTACATAAAGGCCATTCAAAAATTTTGTATATACAAAGGACCAGGATGATAAAAAAATCACTAAATTAACATCCTGCATACACCTAACGCTAGCATTTGTGATCGTTGAGATCACATTATACGTTGCATGAAATGGATCAATTGCAATTCAAGGTCATCAAGATGTGGTAAGAGGAAACCTAAAAATGGTATTAACGATTTTAATCTCAGACTAATATGATAATTATTGAAGATTGAAGATAGATCAAACTTCAAAATTAAACAATTTTATTCGTCAATCATAAATAAGTTGAATTAGTATAAATTAAATATGGAGTAGAAAATAATAACATTGAATCGGGGAGAAGGAAGGAAAGAGAAGACAAGGAAATTGTCGTCCTCCTTGAATCACCGGAAAATGAAGAAGGGAGAGAACACAAAGGAGTTGTTGTCCTCCTTGAGTTATCGGGAAATTGGAGAAGGAAGGAGGCAATTAACAAAATTAAGGTAGAAGATTAATAGAATAAGGAGAAAAAAATTAGCATAACGCAACAAATGTAAAGGGGGGTCGAGGACAACTATATGAATCCTACGGTCAATATAATAAACATGCATACCAATTCAATTCCTTTTATTTAGTATTTATCTTCTTCTAGAGCATTTTTATTCATCAGACTACATTTAGAAAGATATCGTTTAATTTGGTACAAATTTTTTTTATAAAATTAATTTAATTGTATTGCTTTCAAAATGCCCTTTAATTTTTTTGCAAACATATGAAAATTGAAATTAAAATATTGTAAAAAAAAAATTCATTCTAAAGTATTATTCTCACGTAGTTGACTACTTTTACTATGAAGACCAACTCGGACCCACCTCATTAACCTTAAACTGATTAATTTAAGTGAAAAGGATCAAAAATATCTCTGGACTACTAGAAAAGGTTTATAAATACCTCTCATTCACTTTTTTGGTCCATAATTACCCTTAAAACAAACAATCTTTTATTTTTTAATTATTATTAGGGATAATGCCCAAGTACCCCCTCAACCTATGCCCGAAATTTCAGAGACACACTTATACTATACTAAGATCCTATTACCCCCCTGAACTTATTTTATTAATAATTTTTTACCCCTTTTTAGCTTACGTGGCACTATTTTGTGGGCCCAACGATGGTTGACTTTTTTTTCGAACTAGTGCCACGTAGGCTAAAAAGGGGTAGAAAATTACATATAAAATAAGTTCAGGGGGGTAATAGAACCTTAGTATAGTATAAGTGTGTCTCTGGGATTTCGGGCATAGGTTGAGGGGGTACTTGGGTATTTTCCCTTATTATTATTATTACTTATTATATGACATCTTCCTACTGGAGAAATTCAAATTTCGACCCATCAAAAAAATTTCTATCCATTTGACCCATTCCACATTTTTTGACCCAAACCAAATTAAAAATTCATCAAAATTAAAAGATTTGAACATCTCTTCTATACAATTCCAACCTAATAACTTATTCTCTTTCTCATCACCATATACAACCTCAATCAATGATAACTAGTGAATTTAATACCAATTAGAACTAAAAAGCTCTTTTTGATTGTGCTAGAATTTGGTCATTGCTACCATTGAAATTTGAATTTATCCACTAGGAAGATGTCACATAATAATTAATAATGATAATAATAATTAAAAAAATAAAAGATTGTTAGTTTAAGGGTAATTGTGGACCAAAAAGGTGGATGTAATGATATTTTTAACCCAATAGGTGAATGATGGGTATTTTTAAACCCAAGCACACCGTAGTTATTTGTTAATCATTAAGGAGCAAATATACATCCCAAATTAATTATGGGTCATCAAATTAGGGATCATTTGGGTGTGTGAGATAAAAATAAATAGTTATGAGATGAGAAAATAGTACTCATAAAAAATTTATATCTTATTTAGTGGTCATGTTTGGATAACTTATTCCACCATTTGCACCATATTGATGGGACAAGTTATCTCATATACATGGTGCGATTAGTTATTCCAAAATAGCTAATCTCAAAATAATTTATCACGTGATAACTTATTCCCAACTAAACGATCCCTCAAAAATAGGAAAGTAGTCATTACATTTTGGTGATTCTTTTTATTGTATTTATTATAATGTGTTCATAGTTGAGTAACCCTACATTTAATTTGTTCGGCATAATATGGATTAAAGAGAGACAAATGTGATTATGGTCTATCAAAAAGAGTTTTCATTATTTATTGCAGAGACTAATTGTTCAATAGTCACCACACACAAAAAGAAAGACCATAATCTATACACTTCTTTTATTTGATTCGGTACTAGTCCTCATTTGCTCTAGTAACTCTTTGTTCCCAAGTCTTTAAGGGATTGTATTAGTTAAAAAGTTAACATTGTTTGATAGAATGTATTGATAATAATAATGCATCAATTAATTATATGTATTTGTAATATATATTTGGAAAATATAATAATTTTGGTATAAACTAGAAATACAAAGTACTAGTAAATAACTTGTTACAATTATTGTGTCGTGACAAGTCATTGCCTTGAAAGTGATTTATTATGTACTTGCATTAATTAGTAGACAACTTATTACAAACATTGTGTGTTAATGCAAACATCATTATTATTTATATATTCTACGAAAATTTTCGCATATAGTCACTAAAAATAACTTAATTATGTTTCATAGTTATAATTTGCTAATTACGATTCGTAGCTACATGTTAACGGGAGGAGAGTAGACAAAGAGTAGAGAAAGACGAATTAGATATGTATATTTATCAAACAATTGTATATATGTAACTGGTATACATATGTATTTGTAAATCTGACGAGCGAAAAAGGAATTTCACATGACTAACCGTAATAATTTGTGACCATTGTTAGTGTAAACTCAATGTATAACAAGTATATAATAAACATGATAAGTGTACAATTTGATTATACAAAAATTATAAAATGATTATATACGGTATAAAATGAATTGTATTGGGTCGTTGAGTAGTGTAAGAATCCTCGTATACAATTAAGGGCAACTTTCGCATATAACAAACATCATCATATTTGTATGCTATAACAAAGTTTGCATAATTGTACTCCATAACAAACACATATATGTATAATTCGCTATACATACACAATTGAAGTGAATTGTATAAAATGAAGTGTATAAAACAAGAAAGAGAAAGAGACTTAGGAAGAGAATTGTATCAAACGAATTGTATAATTATAAGTGCATAGAACAATTATATACAATTTGAATTTGTATAAAATGAGAAAGAGAGAATGGCAAAAGAGACTTGGGCAGGGAATATACAATTGAATCGAATTGAATAAAACAAGAAAGAGAGAAATTATATACAATTTGAATTTGTATAAAACGAGAAAAAGAGAAAGACAAAAGAAACTGGGCAAGAGAATATTTTTATTGTATAATCATTGGTGTATACGACGAAAATATATGTATTTGCATGTGTATATACAATTTTATCTCGCTTTATACAAACAGAAACACAATTTATACATTTCGTTTCTGTTTGTATAAGCGAGAGAGGCGAGGGTGGCGAGCGAGATTAGGGAGAGTGGCAAGAGAGATCTGGGAGAAGGGAGAGAGGGAAACAAAAATATATGTATTTATACAATTTTCTCTTGCTTTATACAAACACATTTGAACTTGTGTTTGTATAAAAGTGAGAGAAAGCGAGCGAGAGAGGAAAGTGGTGAGCGAGAGTTTGATGGAGAGAGGTGACTGACAAACAGTTTGTTATAAGGCACAATTAAATCAAAGGGTGGTTAATTTGATTTATTAATTTGTCATTATATACAATTTTCCCTACAATAAACTAGTAAATAAGCGCACTGGCCCAATATAGATAAAAAATATTAAATAACAATTACATGTAGCGATGAAATTGAGGGTGGAAATGAAACAAATCTTTTAAATTTAAGTAAAAATAAACTGAGGAGAGGTCATTAGGCTAGGAAGGTTCAGTCGGTTATTTAAAAAAAAAGGTATAGCATTTCAATTTTTCGCTATTTTATAATGTATAACCAAAATTAAAGTTTTAAAATCATTCCAATCCTTTTCTGTTGATGTCGTGCGGATATTTTAACTTATCAATTATTGTAATTTATAGTACTTTTTATTTAAATTTTTAATGACATATATGTTCGAGAGTTCAACCAATTTTTTTATGTGTCTCCTAAATATTTTAAGTTGATAATTATTATGATTTTTAGTAATTTTTAGTTTCAAATAATCTATGTTACTTTTTTAGTCCCATTTTATGAGGCACAATAGAATTTTGAGACATAACTAAATTTATTTTAGCAAATAAAGATTGGGATTCACAAGAATAATATCTGAAGAATTTAGGATCGGACGAACTAATTGAAGTCGATAATTGTACTAATTTCTATTTTGTCCATTCACTTTTAGTTGTCATGTTGCGTTTTTTGAAAGTCAATTTGACTAAATGTTAAAGTTAAATTAGATTATATTAATTCGATATTTTGAACAAAAAAAATTAGATATCTAAAAACTACATAGAAAATACTATAGATAGCGATTTTTCCATATCAATATGATAAAAAAATACATCATAAAATGTTAATTGAAGTTTCTATAATTTGAATTAAAAAAGAAAATCATAACAATTAAAAATAAACGATGAAAATATATAATAAAACATAAAATTGACGATAAAACTATCAATTGAAGAGAACCAATAAGGGGATAAATGTAGAATACCTACCAGGATCCCTACTTAACTTTGTATGTTGAATGACAAGAATTAAAGTGGGTCATAAATGTGAATGCTAATAAGCAAGCCAGGTTGACGGAGTGTAGATGGAATAACAAAAATATGAATACGAAATATGTTTATATAAATTAACACTAAATTAGATAAACGATGAAACATATGTTTTAATTAATGAAAACACATAAACCACAAAAAGAAAGAGAATTGAATGGATTAACTAAAAGTCTAAAATTGAGTAATTGACTGAATTAAAAAGTGACGCATTGTCTAGGTTCGATCTTGGAACCTTATGCATAAAAAGTCGTGCTGCAATCAGCTGGGCTAAGCAAGTTTACTATATATAGAAAAATTGGTCATGGCTGCAGGGAGAGTGTAAAAAATAGCCGTTTTTTGAAATCCTATTTAAAGAATAGCTAAAGTTAAAAAAAAATGTTAAAAGTTTAGCCCTTTTGAGAATAAATTTAGATTTGTAAAAACTAAAGTTGAAAATTGAAGGTCTAAGATTTCAATTTTAGACCTAAGAGTCTAAAGTAGGACTTTGAAAAGCATAACTTCAAACTTGTATATCTAGTTTGATCTTTAATTTTAATCAATATCATGTATATCATGTCTGAAGTTAGATTTTTGATATAACTATTGAAACTTATATTATATTACGCTTGCTAAATTCTATATACAAAAAAATCAACAACTCTAGATTAGAAGATATTTCTAATATGATTAGAATTGTTTTACATACTTACACTACAAGAAAAACTGTCATTTAAGATCGGCATTCAGGAACGAGTTAATAACCTAGTCTCAAAAAGTAGTATGAAGACAAGATTATATTCTTTTCCCTGATTCTTCTATATGTTATTGTAAAGGTTCAAAATCTAGTCCCTAAAAAAAGTTCTAACTAGTTCCAAAATGTAAATATAGCTGTGAGAAGAGGCAAAAAGTGCATTTTCAATTTTTAACAAAACTATCAGGCGCCAAAACATAAGCTAAATTATTAAAATTCATTATTGAAATTGACATAATTTTTCAATAGAAAACAATTAATTAATTAGTCACTTCATATTTTTCAGTATACTGAAGCCCTAAATTGACTTCATCATAAATCTTTTAAAATATTGTCCCAAAAATAGCCATATCCAATATGCTTTTTATTGGAAATATTTTCCCAGTGAATGGCGCATCTATTAGCAGCATTACAGCTTGCCGACGGTGACATTTCGATCGGCCGTCGGGAACTCTCCGCAATTAACTACATAAACTAAGGTAATAAGAGCAGTATCGCTTCAGGAAATTTCCCCATATGCGGTTCGATAAAAGCACGATTCAACATAGAATGGAGGTTTCAGTCTTGGAGTCGATTTGGGTCTTGCCCGTACTGGACTTGCCCTTAGTAAAGGCTAAAATTTTCGACCCTTAATGGTAACCCGATTTCATTTGCAAAGCTGTCATACACCCACATTCATATACTGAAACTTTGATTTGGTGGATTTTAGGTTTTGTAGTTGAGAGGACCAAAGCTTGAACTCTGAATTATTCATATTAACCAAAAATAAGTATACAACTTTTTTATGTTTGATGTAGAATGCTCTAATTTTATGGTTATTTATAAGATGGTTATTGATGCGATTCTTCTTGAATATGATTCAGTTATTCTTTTCATTTTATTTTTGTTATGAATTGAATAATATACCAGTATCTGGAGTTTCATGAGTATGATTTTTTTGGGAGGTTAGGAAATTAATGTTTATAATTGGACTCCCTATGTCAAGTGATGGAAAGGAAACTCCAAAATCTAACAAAGTTTAGTGTGTTGTTGGTAGGTGTTGTTCGAGCTGCTCTAAGGTAGCAATCATTTAGCAGTTTTTGTTTGTTATTGTTTTCTTTGTGAAATAAGGCTAAATAATGGGGAAAAAAACATAAATTGCAGGTTAATTGAATAATAACTTTTTGTTATGTTGGTTGATCTTATATGGCAATATGGTCCAATTTCAATATGTTGGTTTTAGAGTGATCAAGTTGGTTGTGTGAATTATGTTGTGATGTTGCATTCTATACCTGAGTAGCTTCAAGTGCTAGTGAGATTGCGTATTTGTTAAATTTGACAAGGGTCGCCCTCTCATAAATAATAGAGGATAGATGTTCGACTCATCTATGAAGAGATTTTTAGAAGAGATAGTTTAAGTCATTCAAACTGCAAGAAGGTATCATGCAAGATGAAGCACTCACTTGAACAAGAAATCTTTTCCTACCTTGAAGCTTAGTACATCTCTTTAAGTTAAATGAAAAATGGACAGATCAAATATTTTGAAGTCTATTTGTGGAAATATCTACGACATGTTTCCTTGCTATGCTTTACTCACCAAAACTGTTCTGATTATTACACACTGGGACTGCTAGTTTGCTTCCTATTTTCAGAAACCTTTGAATTAGTGTGCTTTGATTTTACATTCTTTTTATAAGTTGGTTTTGCAAATTATTGATACTAAGTTCATCTTGTAGTTCACTAGTAATTATCTCATGACATGTTTAAATTCATTTACTAAGTGGTGAGCGGCCTTATACAATAATTTGTCATCTTAAATGTCATTTATGTCCTTTTAGGGGATGGAGAGTATATCTGCAGGAAGTGTACAGAACAACAATTGATGCAATGAGCTGCATTGTTGATACGTAATAAGTTCTTCTTACTTATTCCTTTATTTGTTGAATCTGCTGCAGAGATTTGTGATGAAGTCAATTTAGGTGGTAGGTCATGAAGTTCTACCCTCCTCTATGTGTTGATTTCCATCTAATCAGTTCTCTGGTATGCCTCATCTTTTGCTTAAAATGTGTTAAGTCTCTTTCGTATTTGCCTGTTCAAATTTTTCTTTATATTCTTCTTCATTACCTGGTTGTTTTCTCTATTCATATGCAATCATCTAGTTGCTTTAATTTTCATAGGAGGCACAACAGGTTAGTATTTTTTGAAATTATTGGTAATATACTATAGAAAGAATATATGCATCTTATGCCTTGAACCTTATTGAAGCATCCTTATATATGCAATGTGTCTCAATTAATTGATCAAATATGTGAGCTACTGTAAGGAACGAAAAGTATGTGTACTCTTTAGTTTTCTGTAATTGAGACGAATTAATTAAGACTAAGATCACACTTAGATTATATTGCACCAATAATAATAATGTAAAAAAGTACATTAATCCACTGGAGATTTGTTATATGATTAAGCCAAACAAGAGGGATAACTCAAAAGAATCTCTATATATGTTTTAGCGAGAAGTTGATCTATCGATCGAACTTCTCCAATGAAAGCACCATTTGTCAGAATGCCACTTTTTTCCTCCTATAGTTTCTCTAGTGTAAATAATCGAGCAAATATTAGTCATTTTTAATGATAAAGTTCATGATCCAAACATTCCTATATAGTTATCAGAATGCAGATCTTAGCATATGACATCGATATCATTAACATTTGTTCAAACTCTTCACATGAGAAGGAAACTACTTTTTTTCCTCTGCTGCACTTTTTTAGTGTAGAAAATGTTTTCAATGCTGACAACGGCTTGAGGTTTTTTGAGAAAGCCTTATAATATTTGTTATAATCCTCTGTGTTCTCTGCAATTTTAATGAATAGATTAACACGATTTTCTCCAAAGTCTTGCAAATAACCTTCATGATTTTTTTCTAATGTAACATATCTTTGGAGATATTAAGAGGAAGTTCTTATGAATACACAATACCCTTCATAAATTAACCAATAATCGGACGGTTGAAACAAACATCAATCTGCTTTTAATATACTTGGAATAAATCATGATTATAATTGTTCTTCCTTCTTTCTCTACTATAAATACATTTCTCCTCATAGTTGTCAGACATTCTTTCGCTTCATTTTAAATTTTACAAGAACTAGTTGCTTAACAAAGGAACAACTAATTAACTGCTGCACATTGTCTTTTTTCTCTATTTTTAAGCACTTCTCTGCATAATTATCAGGCATTGTTGCTTCTTGCACTTACATTGACAAACATCAACTCTTAATCGAGGAACCATAATTTAACTAGACTTTTTGCACTACTGCACATCTTCTTCTTGCTTTATTTTCACATACTTCTCTACACAACTGCACATCTTCTTCTTGCTTTATTTTCACATACTTCTCTACACAACTGCATCAAACTAAACTCTCTGAAACATTCAATTACTAATTGCACAAACCTGACCTCAATTTTGCAAACGAGGAAAAGGTGTATGCAAAGCTGTAATATGGAATTTGTAATTTCGAGTGCATTTTTAGTTAATTCTTGTTATTGGGGGTTCAATCGAGTGCTTCTTGATGTTCCGTATGAAAAAACAATCATATTGAACTTTTCTAATATTTTTCTTTATGTTATTGGAACTTGTTAAAGTGTCTGTAGTATTGATGAATTCTACACTTCTTTTGCAGTGAGCACTTTAACTAGTTCTATTGTAAGTTCATAGATATCATTATAAACCAATAGGTATTTATGATTTTAGCAAAATTTTGTACTTACAGATTTTTGAAGATTGAAGTTACAAGTCAAGATGAAAGTTTAGAAGATGCACAAGATCATTATTATTTTGCTAAGAACGTTATGTAAAACTTGATAACATAGTCTAGCTTGGGATGCTAATTGATTTAAGTGTTTTTTGTTGAGCAAATATTGAAACTATATCGATCATCATTTTGTATTGAATTTTTTATTTAGTTATGAAATTAATTAATTTTATGATATGAAGTTGATGTACAGTTGGTGGTAAATGAGAGGACTAAGTACTTGCTTCTCTCTAAATGTTAATATATACTTAACTAGTTGCTCATCTATAAAGGTTAAATTAGGACAAGGAGTATTCTCGTCTCTAAAGATTAATCTAGGACCAGATAGTTACTCTTCGCAAAATGGTCGCAAATAACTACTTTTCAAATATGAAAATTGCCTATTTGGGATGGGATTTAAGATCTCTAAATGTATATCAGCGTCCGTATTAGGTGCCGTCTCTAATAACATTTTTAACGACCATATATAAAATACCGTCACAATACACCTTTAGCAAAGAAACCTTTTAGGACGAGTCGCGACCAACATTTTTCTGTCGCAATAGTCCTTTTGCGATCATATTTGGACATTTAGGGACGAGATTTCCCTTCCTTAGAGGTAGTTTTTCTTGTAGTGTTATTTACTAATAAGGATTAATTTAAAGTATTTTTAAAGCAACCAAAAGGTACATGATATTCAAAAGGGAAAAGGGTCTATATACCCATCAACTTTGTCATTTGGAGTTGATATACCCTTTGTTGTAAAAGTGGTTCATATATGCCCTTACCGTTATATAAACGACTCATATATACCCCTGTCGTTACAAAATGGCTCACATATACCCTTCATTTAACGGAAGTTGAAAAATTAGTTTTAAATTTATATTTATTACTTCTAAATTTTTTTAAAAAAATTATTTAGGGGTACATATGATTCTTCTATCAAAGTTCAAGGCATATTTTATTTTTTTTCATACATAAACTATTTTTTGACTTCTTTTATTATAATTATTTGAGTTTCTTATTCTTATGTTGTTTTTTTCTTTCATTCCTTAGTTTAAAGAGAAAAAAAATTAAACTATTTTTTTTGTGTGTATTGTAATTTAATTTCGTATTCGAAGAAAAAATTTGGTCATCTACAATAAGTTTTACAAGAATATTAGTGAAACATAAATAAATTTGATTATCAAAATAATAATTATAATTGAAACAAAAAAAAGTCAAAAAAAATATGTTTGACGAGGATTAAATTTATTCATATGGAACTATATTTTTTAGAAAAAAATAATAAAATTTAGATTAAAATTATATTTTTTTCATTTCCGTTAGAGGAAAAGGGTATATGTGAGCCATTTGTTTACAAGTAGGGGTATATATGAGCCACTTTCATAACCAGGGATATATCAGCTCTAAATGACAAAGTTGAGGGTTATATCAGACCCTTTTCCCTATTCAAAAAGCTCCTCCTCAACAGATGAGAATATGACCAATACTTCGAAAAAATTACTAGAATGGATAATCCATGTGCTGTTTATGTCTGATTTGCTAATTTAAATTCCCTAAGAACTAAGAAGAAAGAGAATCATCTAATTTTTTTTTGATAATTTTCAAAATTGGATGTTATTTAAATAGGACATCGTGATCGTCTAACTCCTACCTGGTGTCATTCCTACTAAATAATTGTATTACTATTAGTTATTTAGGTATCCTTCATTTTCCCTTTTATTTAAATAGATTCAAGAATTATATTTCCTTTTCGATTTTATCGTTATTTGTCATACATGTTCAGATCGCACAGTCTTTAACTATAACGTATATAAGCATAGTAGCTTTGATTTGCCACGATCGAAACTTGAAAATTGGATCAATGTGGACAGCATAAATGAAAAAGGAGAAATAATGATATGTGTCTTAACATTATGTTTATGTATTTGGTTTGTATGTATATAATATATAGTTGTGCTATACAAGAATTTTCTTTTCAAAATTTGGGATAGCGAAGCGATCCCGCTGATGGCGACATGTACACATCTATTATCTATAATAACACTCTCAGTGTCTACCTTTATTTACCATATTACGTCTTTTAAAAGTTAATTTTGATTAGTTTTTAAATTTAAATTATATTATATTAATTTAATATTTTAACAAAAGATATAGATATTTAAAAAATATAGGAAAAGTATGAGTACAATTTTTTGCATATTCATATGAAGAAAATATACATAACAAAATTTTAATCAAAGTTTTATAATTTGACTTAAAAATAAAAACTATAATTGAAAATAAACAAAATGATGATATATGGTAAGATTTAGACACTTAATAAAGCTAAATTAGGAATATGTAGTTATCTAACGACGTTTTTGTCAATTATGAAGATTTTCTACAAAAGCCAAATTAAAGATCCTTGCACGCTCACGTTAAACCTAATAGTCAAAAACGAAGGGGCATTTTATTCTACACCAAAGCAAACTATGATTTGATTTTTGGTTATTTGTATGAAATGACTCAATGTATTTATTGACTTCAAATCACATCAACGGGCAGTGCACGCTTGCACTGATAATCCCCATGCATACAACAAGAAAATGTGATGGTGACGTTAAAAAAATAATTATTGATGTAGATATTTTACAAAATTATTTCTTGTTAAATGATGACTTGAAAAATAAGCATTCAACGTTGAGGGTGAAATATTGGAGAAATTATTATTTTTTCTTAATATGTAAAAAGTGACGAGTAAAAATAAAATTTTATTTTAAAAAATAAGTATGAAATAAAAGTGAACAGAGAGAGTGATTCACCAGGGATAGAGCTACAATATTAAAAAGGAGTTTGGACAAATTCACTAACTTTTCGTATATTTTATATTTGTATTGAATATCAAATATGAAATACATATATAATTTATGCGAACCGATAAGCATGGTGAGGCGGGAGGCCCATTGGTCTCTGCTAACCTAGCGAATTCGTTGTCTGCTATTTTATACAAATGAGAAATCGAAAAATTACATAAATTGATATATTTTAATAAAATAATTAATTATTGATTTTAATAATTTTTTTATTTATTACCATTTATGGCAATATTATGTTAAATCTGATATGTATTATAAGTGAATTATGTATGCAATATATATGAATTATAATTGATTTTTTAAAATATTAGGTTTGTTTGGTAAAAATTTGACACGTTGTTCTAAGTGTATTAAAATGTGTGATAAATGAATTATCTATCTTAAAATTTGTAATATATGTGAATAAAAAATTAATCTTTGTAATATAAATTAAACTTGTATTATAAATGAATTAAAAGTGATCAAGTGAAAAAGAAATATTATTGTTATAAATGATAAATATTTTTTTATTATATTATATTTATATAAGTTTCCCATGAGAAAATATGTAAATGAAAAAAAACAGAAAAATAGTGTTTATGTCCTACTCTAAAACAATATCTAACTATTGATTTATATCCAAATTTTGAAAAACTTTTAAATCAAATTTATTTTCAATAGTTAGGCTTCTAATTTTTATTATTGATTTGATTGCTACTATCCAACCTCTTCCCTCCAATATGTACAATGTACTCATGTCTCTTTTTTTTCATTTTTTATTTGTTTGTTTTTACCTCAAATAATTATCTATTTAAAATTAATCTTTAATCTTTGATTCTAGGGTCATTCAATAATTGTTGTTTGCTTATTGTTTTTCAGGTTAAAATAATTGTTGTTTGCTTTTCAAAATTATAACTTTTTAAGACAATAATGGTTCCAGGTGATAATTATTATATCTAAAATGTTAATGGTGAATTTAATAATTATAATCTGATTTAGAACAATATTGAAGATTATAGTAAAAATATTCAAAACTTATATTAAAAAAATTATTCATATTTTATAAACAATATTCAAAAATTTTAAATAAAATTACTCAAATCTTCATATTATTAACTAAAGATTTATAATGACAATATCTAAGATAATATTTTTCAAACATGACTAACATCTCATTAACATAATTTGTGTCTTTGGGATTTTTAGAATTCAAATCGTTGTTTTTTAGTGAATTAAATACTTACATATTTATTCATTAATTTGACAATTGTTATTTTAAATTAAAATCGTTATCCTTTTCCTTTTTTAAAAATGTAGAACCCACATGACCGACTTCGCCCCTGTATTTTACTAGCCACAAAGCTTAAAGAAAAAAAAAGATTTTTTAAATTTATAATCTTAAAATATATATAGCTATAAATTATAATTTTTTAAAGTAAAAAGTTGAATTTTTTTTTAATTATAAAAATATAACATTATTTTTGCGACGAAACAATAAAAAGGTGTGTCATAAATTATGTGGAAGAAAGTATAAGGGTCAAGGAAGATCCATTACAAATGAATCCCAAATTAAGATTAAGAAATTCAAAAAGTAAAATATAAGGACATATTAACTGTGCAAATCAAAATATGCTGCATGCATGTGAACCCATGTCCTTTTCATCTTATGATAACGGATATTCAACATATATTTGATTGATTTTCTATCGCTGCTAAATCGTATTTTGATTTAGATAAAATACTTTTAATAATACTCCATATTGTGATTACTAATTATGTTTACAACAAAGCAAAATGATTAGTGCTGATCTTGGACCTAGTCAGATATTCTAATATAATTTAAATTTATTCTAAAACATTCTTGGTCCAATATTGACTTGAATTTATTAATCAAAGTTCAACTAGTAAATGTCAAATTTGCTGTTAACAAGGCTTAATAATATAATTCAGAATTCAAATAAGATTGTGTACATTTTAGAAGGTTGACAAACATGTTAATAGTTTAATTTAATTTAGAACTGTTCATTTTTAAAAAAAAAAATTATCATATTAAACGTGTTCGCTATAATAGCTTATCATTAAAAATAAAATAACAAATTTAGTTGCAAAATTATTTCCAACCACACAATTTCATCCTTTTAAAACGGATCAAAGATTTGCATGGATAAGATTAAATTGAATAATTCTTTCATTACAAAACCAACAATATAGAAGTAGCTTTATTGTTTTAGGACCATTAAGGTTATGTGCATATCTATTGTACAAGAATAAACAGTATTAAAGGATTTGACCAAATCTTAATCGGGCAAATTAAAAGAAAAAAGTATTCGATATTTTCAAATTATACAAACTATATTCTACTGAATTTATCATGTAAAATTACAGATCATAATATATACTGAGACTATAAATAAAAAGCGATTTAATAATATAAATATTATTTTCATTAATTGAGTTAATACATTTCATATTGATTATGTCATTCTCCAGCACACCAAGCCACCAGCCACATCCTCACTTGCTATATTATTTGTCTAAATTAGATATTAATATTTTTTACTAACAAATAAGAAACAAATATATTTCTAAAAAACACTTATTACACACACCTTTGCTAATTATTTGTTTTCAACATTTAATCACCGACATTTAAAAACGAGTAGAGTTGAAAATAACTTATTACTTACTATACTTATTCTAGACTTGTAAAGAATAGCATCCAAATAGTCGTAGTTACTATGCTAATTTAGTATTTAATTAATTAATCTTAGATGTACCAATAATATATATAATCATATTTAGTACGACTTTCAAATAAAAATACGTAATGCAGAACGTCCATTAAGAAATTTTCTTTTCTCACGCACGTGAGATATTATACAACGTATATACATAATGTTTTAAGAGTTGTAACAATTTAATATAATTTTATTATAATATACTCACCGACTAAATAAACTAGTAGGGTGAAATAGCTATATAGAAGTTAAGGGTTTAACTCAAAAATCTTCATTAAATAAATTGATCGATATGACTATTATATGTATTTATGTGAGGGGCATAATTAAATTATTTAAGAAAAACCAAAGTCACACGAATATTAAGTGGTTTTTGGGTAGGTGGGAAATTCATTAAGCTGGTTTATATTTATTTATTTTGGGCAGAGTTAGGAGTTTGCAGTTAGATTAGAAACTACTCTAACGATAAAATTTGATTTTATTTTTATTTTTTATTTGATTCGATGTTCGATATCTACGAAAAAATTATTATAATTATGATTTTATATTTAGGAAATTCAAATTCAATATCTTTATTTAAAAGAGTATTTATCACTACACCATAACCGTTATTGATAAGGATTATTGTATACACCAACAATGAAAACTTTAATACAATTAATATTATTTAACTCGTTATAATAAGTTAGTAATCTGTTTTTACTAAATTATCGATTAATCTTAATACTAAAGATTTACCTATAATTGTAATAATTACTTTCTTTATGGCTCAGTCCAATAATAGTTGTCAAGACTCAAAATTATTAAATACTATCACAGTTAACTTGTTATTTTACAAAAACAAAATGAAGCTAATTATTTTTGTCTTATTTAAATTAGTATCACTTGTGTTTGAAATAAGATTAGTCTATAATATATTTGAACAAATTTTTGGTAGGCAATGCTTATTTTTTCCCAAAAAATAATTTAAAAAGTGAAGTTTTTGACCAAGTTTTAAAGAGAAAATAAATAATTTTGAGAAATAGCAGAAACATTTTTCAGAGACGAAAAAAAAGTTTTTCTCAAAACTACTTTTTGAAAAGAAAAAAAACAATTTTGAAACATCTATTTCAAAACACTTTTTAAAAGTTTAATCAATTAACAATGATTAATTCTCAAAAGTATATTCCCTTTTATATTAATCCAGTGAAACACAAATTACTTATAGGAAAAAACACTTTTTTGAAATTGTATAATTTGGGGGAAACAAGCTATAGTATTGTTCTTAAAATAAAGTACTACAATTTTCATTGGAAAGAAATAAAAAATAAAATAATAAAAATAATTTTTGTGTATGATTTTTCTTTTTTAATAAACTTTTTTTAAATGTGAAATAATATGAGACATAGGGGTGTAATGTTTATGGTAGATATTGTTGCATAAACAGAAGTTAATCTTGATTAGGTTTATATTATACTAGTAATTTATATTTTTAGGGCCCGTTTGACCATGCGATATGATATCATGATATAGAATTATAATATGGTACCATAATATGGAATCACGAGATGTAATCGAAGTTTTGTTTGGACATGCGATATAAAATTTTTGCGTTATATATTCTCTCATAAACATAAGTATCCATAAGTTGTAAAACTATTAAAATAATCCAAAGTTTTAAATCAATCTTACCAAATAAATAAAAAAAGTATAAAATCGCATAATAAATTATTACTAAGTTATTTGTTTCGCACTTGCATAATTATTTTATCAAAATTTAATTCAATTAAAAAAATTGAACATAAATTGTAGTGAACTAGTCTTTAATATAATCCTCCCACATAATAATGACAATCTCCTCACGTTAAACTTGCATTTCTCGATCATGTTATCGAGAGGACGATCCAACATTGTTACATTTGAGTCATTTTTTGGTCAATAACATCCGCGACTATGTTTTCAGGATCATAGACCATAAATATTTCATTACTTCTTTTCGCAAATAATTATGTAACATTGCACAAATTGTGACAATTTTCACTTGTGTGTCAATATCATAATTATTCATGCCTTGTTTTAGTATTTTTAATCTATGATTCTAAGCTCCAAAAGTTTGTGAATTATTTTAATAAAATATAAATTTGTGAATTAATTTTTGAGTTTAAAAATCTCAAATCATGATATGATATTTCATCTCATGATATGAAATTAACGTAAAATCACATATCAATACGCTAATTCGATCTCACAATTCTATATCATAATATAATATCGCATAGACAAACGCGTGACATATCACTTTTAATAAGGGTAAATTTGGAATATGAATGTGTGCAGGGACAAAGAAGCTAATCAGATTCACATTAGTCAGAAAGTCAGAATGGAGGTTTCTTCCTCTTTACGCGGTCACCACGACTCCTCTTTCACATTACACCCCAATAATGAATATATTTACACTCTTACCCTCTATATAATAAAAATGACTTCCACTAAATTATACTTGTGCATTTAGTAATGATTTCTTTTCCTTTTTAATCTCTCGTATCTTTTTTCCCCTCCCCCATCACTCTCAAATTCTGTCTCATATATTCATTCATAATAATTATAAAAAAAAAAAAACCTAAACGTGTTATCTTTTTGTTGTATTCTTTTGAAAATCGATCGGATCGACAAGAATGAATCTTCATTTGCTCAATTCTTTGTCATAAAGGTAAATCAAACCCTTTTCGATTTATCCATAATCATCTAGTGTGACTCAATTAATTCAGATTCATATCGTGTTTGCAGAATAGAAAAATCTCATTTATTTCATCAGTTATCACAACTTTGTGATACTTGTTTCTGTTTTCACTTGCTATAAATAAATAGGTAAAAAGTAGAAAATATACGTATTAATTCTTGTTTATGTTTTTTTAATTCATTTTCTTCTCACTCCATTTTTCCCAGATGATATGAATTTTAAGGAGAGAGAGAGACGAAGGATTAAAGTTTGATCTATAGTGGTTTTGACAAAATACAAGGTGAGATTTTCTTTTAAAAAAAAATTCGTTTTAATTTACCTCGTTTTGGGTTTTTGGATCTTTATTTATGTGTTTAATTAATTAATTTGTTTGTGAATTGGAAAAGATGTTGAGTTTGATAAGGAAACACAATAAATTTTGTGTTGATCTAAAGAGATCTTGATTTACTTACTAACTTTAGATCTTAAATTACAACAAGTTTCCTCTTTACATAACTGTCTTCTTTTTATTTTAATTTAAAAAAAAATCTACCCTTTTGCTACTATTATTCTTAATTGGATTTTGGAAATCGTAACTGAAATTCTTTTACTAATCACTGCCCTAGTTACCTTGATTAAAATCAATTAAAATACCTCTTAATTTATTCTATTGATGATATAAATATATTTACTTGCCATGTTTGCTTCCATGTGACTTTAATGCCATGCATTCTTTTAACATACATAATTTTACCATCTATAATTACTACTGCAAAAAATGCATTTTGTTATAAGTATATTTCTCAGATTTTAAGGTCTCTCTCTTTTTTTTTTTGTCTAGGGCAAAAGATCATGTCATCGTCGAATTCTCCATGTGCAGCATGCAAATTCTTGCGTAGAAAATGCACACAAGAATGTGTTTTTGCGCCATACTTCCCACCAGATCAACCTCGAAAATTCGAGAACGTACACAAGGTGTTTGGGGCTAGCAACGTGGCTAAATTACTCAACGAATTAAACGCGACTCAACGCGAAGATGCTGTAAATTCCCTAGCTTATGAAGCGGAATATCGCCTCCGTGATCCGGTTTATGGTTGTGTTGGATTGATTTCAATACTTCAGCATAAGCTTAAGCAAGTTCAAGATGATTTATTGAATGCTAAGAAAGATTTAGCAACGTATATTGGTCCACAAGCAATGTTGCCAATGCTTCAACACTCTGGGTATATTCAACAGCATCCCAATAATCCCTCTTCTTCTAATATGATGGCTTATAATATGCAGCCAATGGGATTGCAAACAGGGATGCAACAACATGGTGCTCAATTAATGATGCGCGATCCTCAACAACAACAGCAACAACAACAGCAAATGGTTGAAGCTCATCAATTAGCCGCGGCAATGGCTGCGAGGGAACAGGAGATGATGAGAACTTATGAGCAACCACAACAACAACAATTCAACAATGGATATGATTCTGCAGGTACTGTAACATAATGCTTATGATTAGTTGTCATAATAGAGTAACCTGATATCTGTTGCTGGTGGAAGCTAAAGGCTAGTAATAGATCCATTTAGAAAACGTGACATTTTTTTACCTTACACAAAACCACATATATTGATTATGTGTTTTGAACTCTTTATTTTTTTTTAAGGAATTTAGAATTTATTAATTCTAAATCTTGAATCCGTCTCTGTCAACATGACTCTTATTTTTTTTAAGGAATTTAGAATTTATTAATTCTAAATCTTGAATCCGTCTCTATCAACAGGACTCTTATTTTTTTTAAGGAATTTAGAATTTATTAATTCTAAATCTTGAATCCGTCTCTGTCAACAGGGCCAGTAACGGCAACAGGATTTCATCAAATGAGTTCATCAGTGTCACCTTCATTGGCATTAGCGTCATTTGACAATGATCCTTATCAGATTCAACAAGCCCAGCAGGAGCAGCATCACGGCCAGGTTCAGGTTCAGGTTCAGCCACATCAATTGCTTCAGCAACAACAACAGCTACCGCAACAACCACAAACACCACAGCAACAACAGAGAGCCAAGAGTGAAGAGGAAAGGAGCATTGGTCCTTCATGTTAATGTTACAAGTGATTTTTTCTTTTAACAAATATTTTTAATCTTGGTAAGTACCTTTCAATGCTTTTCCTTCTTGTCTCTTTCATATTTTACATTGAGTTCAAAAAAGTATAAATCCTTGATACTCTCTTTATCACTTCCTCCGTTTAAAAAAGAATTACCCTATTTTCCTTTAATCCTTTCCTTTTTTGACTTTAACTTTAACTATCCACGTGACATGTTTAAGACTACAAGATTAAAGGACCTTAATTTAGAACTACAAAATTAAAAAATCTTCTTTCTTTTCTTAAATTTCGATTCAAGTTAAACTAGGTCAATCTTTTTTAAACGGAGGGAGTGATAATTATATCTTTACATAAATAACATTTGCATAATTAATGATAGTGTAGTTTTACCAGTTATACTATGTAGTTAGTATTTTATTTGCAGGTTACAAAACCAGGCTTGTTAGAAGGTTACACTGTGTACTAGATCTTTTAGTGATAGTGTAAAATATTTAACTCATCCACTATGATTGTGTCAGTAATTATGCTATTTACTGATCTCTTAATAGATTGGTAAACACTATAATATGTTTCAAAAAACCTATAACCTATGTGGCAAAGTTAACATCAAAATATTGTTAGGTTCTTTTCTTGATATCCGTCAACATCCTTTTTCTTTCTATTAGTTCATACATAAACAATTTGCAAGAACTAAACCAAGTCTTTCCTTTTATTTTTTGGTTGCTTGACCACTAGTGACTCTTCTCAATTATACATAAGAAGTTTGGCACTAGTTCTCTTTTCTTTTATTGAAAAGAAAAAAAAAGGATTATGTGGCTTGCACTCTTTCCTCTTTTATGAGTACTCACTTTCTTTGTTAAGCAAGACATCTATTTTTTTTTAAAGGAATTGTTTGATGTGAGGAGGTATAAAGTATAATAATTTTAGAATAAAATATTTGTAAAATTATTTTATCTCATATCTAGTTTGAGGTATTAGGTAGTTTTTAGATTATTTATTCCATCATTTTTGATATAGTTATTAGATAAGTTATTCCTCATATATATATGTCGGAATAATTTATCCCGAAATAGTTAATCCAGAATAACTTGCTCTCAACCAAATAAACCCTTAAATACTTATACCGCCTGCTGCAATTTAAACGACTTGTTCAATATAATTTCATAGGTGATACATAAAAATAATAGAATATATGTTAAACTTACTCTTATTTAACCAATTATACTGTTCTATTACTCTATTAATCAAATAACTATCATAATAAGTTTACTATTATAGCAGTTAATATACAAACACGGTATTTTATAATATAAATATTTAATATACTGTCTGTGCATAAAACCTAAACTCTTTCGTCTAACATTTATTTCTTTCCGCAGTTTACAAAGAAGATGGAGATGGAGATGATAATATTCAACTTTGATAGTGAAAGGTGGCAAGTATCTGGCCTTTTTTTAAAGATTTTTCTTTCTTATCACCCCCTTCTGAGTTGTTGAAGGACATGATTTAATTATTGTGGGAGGTGAATTATTTTTAACATATAATAGAAAATTAGTACTATTGTCTTTCATTTACGCTGACTTTATGCTACAATCATACATGTTTTTTTTAATATTTTCCTTTTCGTTTTCAACTTTGACTAGCTTATGGTCAATTATTTCCTCCTCCATGCAGCATGGATTAAGAATTTCTAATTATTTCCCCTTTCATATAGTGATAGCTCCAGAATTTGTAATTATTTCCTCCATTTTATAGAGGAACACAAATAAATTGCTCCAAATTATACCCAACGGTATAACCTAACACAATCAATTAAGTGGGGCAGTAAATCATAGTTCAAATTTTAATATAATATAGATAGTAATAAATTAGTAAATAATTTCTTCTCATGATTTACGTAAGCCCTTGTGAATGAGTTACTTGACACTTATCCTGATGCAAAATACTATATATTAGTGAAATAATAGTACGTTGTGGTTAATTTTGGGGTTAAATTATGGCGGTGAATTCAAATTTCTAATTATTTCCTCTCCATATAGTGACAAATTCAAAAATTTTAATTATTTCCTTCGCTCGATATAAGAATAAAAGTAAATCGCTCCAGTTGTACCCAATGGTGTGACCTAACACTATCAATTAAGTGGGGCAATAATCATGACAAATCACGGTTCAAATAATTTTGATATAGATAGTACTTTCTCTGTTCCTAATTACATTTGAATTGACAGACCTATTAAGAAAGCAATTATTGACATAATGAGTTTACGATTTTATCTCTATTAATTATGAAGTGGATGGATTAAAAATTTAAAATTTTCAAAAAATTCTATCTTTTTAAAAATAAATCATTGAGGGTATAATAGATAAAATTATTTTGCCCTTTCTTGATATATCAAAATGAACAACTAATTAGAGATTACTATAAAAAGAAAAGTGAACAAATAATTAGAAAAAAAAATAATAATAAATTAATAAATAATTTCTTCTTATCTGCATAAGTCCTCGTGGATGAGTTACTTGACACTTGCATTGAAGCAAAATACTACTACATATGAGTGAGATAATAGTAGGTTGTGATTAATTTGGTGGTTAAAGTATACTGGTTTTTAATTTCAACATGATGATACATGGATACAAATAAAATAAAATTGATATACGTTTCTCAAACAACGCAAGTAACAGCCTGTACGCAGTATGCATATTAAACTCAATTATTGACCTCAACCATTTTTTGTTAAAAAAATAATAATCTTGTTACCACTGTTTCCTAAAACCTCAATTTTGTTATAGATTTCAGAGCTTTCATAAATGATAGTATGATATAATGGAATATTTTTATTCTATTTACAGTTGGGCTCATGGATTTCATGAAAAAATATGTTGATGGACATGTGCTGTTTGACTTTGATACATGAAGGTTACGGTAAATTATTGTACAATTTACCTAAATCTCATAATAAATTGTTATGTAATTTACGTATATTTCATAGTATACAAAGTAAATTATTTTCTCTATTTATTTTTATTTATTACATATTTTAAAAATATATTTTTATTTCTTTGACAAATTAAAAAAAAAAGATAATTATTTTTTACATTTCACCTTTTAACACTAAACACGATTCCCCAAATTCTTTTTTTCTAAACCTAACACAAAACATCATTTAATAGGAATAGTATTGTAAAATACTTATAATATCAATAATTAATTTCTTAATTGATGTATGATATATCAAGTTAAATAGTGACAAATAAAAATGAATGATGAAGTTTGTTTTTCATTTATTTTAGCGTAAATTACTTTCTTCATTTCAAATAAGTGTTTGTTTTTAAGAAAAGAAAAAGAGATTGTCCCCTAATAAGTATCGTTTTCAAAATTTATGACAAAAATAATAATTTATTACAACTAGACCTTTATATTAAATAATATTTCAAATTTTTTTTGAGGTGGCCGGAAAATTAGAAAAATAAATAAACTATAAAGTAGAAAATCTAATTATAATTATATAAAAGTTGATATAGTCGCTCCATTACCAAGAGTACCCAAATTACATTTTGAGAAGTGAAATATATATATTAAAGTTGGTAGACTTCTTAGATCTACTACTCATGGGTCCTCCTTCCATTTTTGGAAGTCCAAGTGCAATGTACCCTACTAATTTAGGAGGGTTAAATAAAATTAAGATTGATTAAAATATTTTCATGCGTTAACAATATTTAATGCATCATAATCCTTTAATTAACTAGTTTAAATCTACTTTCCATTCATTTATTTTTATTTTAAAATGTAATTATTTAAAATAAATTGCTAAAGTAATGTACTGTACAGCAAAGTTGTAGAAAACCAATTCTTTTCTTGACTTTTAACAAAGCTACTCCATTTTAAAATAATATAAATTGTTGAGCCAGAATACACCCATTAAGATGAAAAGTTTAGAACATAAAGTAAACATCATTTTTCACTAATATCTAAAGCCGTCAAAATGGGCTCACATGAGGTCGACCCAACATAAATTCTATCGGGGTAGGATTGAGATGTAATTTTTTATTTCATTTAAAACTAGAGTTATAAGCCTAATCCATACAAATCCTTGGCCCTTGAGGCTTTATAAAGGTTGGGTCGGGTTGGTCCATGGATCAAAATTATTTGTCTAGGTGTAACTTACAATATTCTCACTAGTATATAAGTTAATTACTTAAATACACGTTATGTTGAAAAAATTGTGAATCTTACCAGATTTTGGTACTTTCAAATACATGTATCTTGGGATACATGTAATCAAAATTAGGTTAATTATACTCTATCCAAGTGAATTCACATATATCTTAGACATCTAGAAAAATCTGCACCCTCGCCTCCCTCTCATCTCGCTCGTGTATCTGGGATGCATCACACTAGATACATATATCTCACGTATCTAGTATCCTAGATACATGCTAATCACACTAAACTTTTTGCTAGTGTTATTGAAACAACACCATTGTTTGCCGTATTTGATTTGAAAAACTTTTTTTTTAATGTTATAGAATTTTAGTTTGCAATGAAAAAAAGGCTAGCTAGCGCGCTCCACCCCTCGACCCTTCTAGGGTTGGGTCGAAAATTTTTAAGCCCTTCACCCTAATTCATCAAATTCCTTGTCCGCGAGGCTTGGTTCGGTCCTTTTTGACAACTCTACTTGTGTTTTTTCAGATATTTTCTAATTATTCTTGTAAATATAAATAATTTAAATTAAAGTTATAAATATGAGCAATTAACTCTCTTTAAATTATCACTATAAGATGTAAATGAAAGGCAAAAAAAATTAAAAAAAAAATTCAACAACTCTCTTAAACTTAAATAATTCACTTATTTTAAACGTTCATTAATTCACTTATTTTGAAATGAAAGGAGTACTAAGTTTACTACATGTTGATTTGATTTGAGTTAATGATATAACCTAAATTGACCAAACTTTTTTGAATAGTGTAGCCAAATGGATTGACATAGATATGCAAATGTTTCATATAATTGGCAATATATAGCCCAATATTAATTACTAATTAATAGATAAATAAAAAAATTCACATATTAATCCAAAAGTTATATATTGGCATTTAAAAAATATTTTTTAACAAATTATAAAAGCTATTTAATATCGCATCTCTTCTAACTTCCAACCATTTCTCTTTAAAACTAGCAAAAAATTATTTAAAATCATCTCTTTCCTTTCAAATTATTATTTTCTTAAAGAATAAAAGATTATTAATTTATATCCTCTATCTTATGACTTTCAACCATTTCTTTAAAACTAGCAAAATATTATTTAGAATTATTTATTTCCTTGAAATTAGCTAATAAAAAAATTGATTATAACTATACTTCTTTAAAAATTAGCAAAAAATATTTGATTATGACTACTCTTATCAAGGGTATTCCTACGAGTTCACTATCTACAAATTCCATTATTTTGCTCTTTGCTAGATTTTATGGTTAGAACGTCAATTCAAATTCACTTAAAAATTACATACATTTGTTTGTATTTGCATTCATCTAATAGATTGATATACATTTATATTAGAGTCAGAAACTCAAACGGTAGAAAATATTAACAAAAATTCCAAAAGGGTATATAAAATTTTATATAAACCAAAACGGTAAAATCGCTCCGCACGCAGCGATTTACTTCAACTGAAAAAGTAAAATCGCTGCTGGGGCAGCGATTTTGCCAAAAAGTTTTTTATCTTCTCACAAATCGCTGCCAGGGCAGCGATTTATAAAAAAAAAAAATTTTTAAAAAAAAAGCATAAATCGCTGCCTACAAAAGAAAAAAAAAATTATGAAAATCGCTGCCTAGGCAGCGATTTACAAAAAAAAAATATTTTTTTATATAAATCGCTGCTACAGTAGCAGCGATTTATTAAAAAAATATTTTTTATATAAATCGCTGCTACTGTAGCAGCGATTTAAAAAAAAATTTTGTAAATCGCTGCTACAGTAGCAGCGATTTATATCAATTTTTTAATAAATCGCTACTGTAGCAGCGATTTATTAAAAAAATTTTTTTATTAAATCGCTGCGATAAGCAATTTTTTAAACTAAAAAAATTAAAAATTTTAAAACAGCGATTTTATATATAAAAAAAATTATAATATTTTTTAAAATTTATGTATATAACTTATAAGAAAATATACATTATTTTAAAAAAATTAAAAATAAGTAAAGTAATAAATATATTTTCTTTCTAAAAAAAGATATTATATTGAATTTAAATTTAAATAATATTTGAATTTAAATAATTAATTTTTTTAAATAAAAAATTAAAGGAGAAAAATTATTTAATTGAATTCAAGTACATCCCTAATCACACCTATTAATTATAATTTTTTTTATATATAAAATTGCTGTTTTAAAATTTTTAATTTTTTTTTAGTTTAAAAAATTGCTTATTGCAGCGATTTAATAAAAAAATTTTTTAAATAAATCGCTGCTACAGTAGCGATTTATTAAAAAAAATTGATATAAATCGCTGCTACTGTAATTTATGTTTTTTTAATTTATGTTTTTTTAAAAAAAAAAATTTTTTTTTATAAATCGCTGCCCTGGTAGCGATTTGTAAGAAGATAAAAAACTTTTTGGCAAAATCGCTGCCCCAGCAGCGATTTTACTTTTTCAGTTGAAGTAAATCGCTGCGTGCGGAGCGATTTTACCGTTTTGGTTTATATAAAATTTTATATACCCTTTTGGAATTTTTGTTAATATTTTTTACCGTTTGAGTTTCAGACTCATTTATATTAGATACATTCCTATTTATTCGTAATAAATTAATATACTTTTATTTACATTAATATATTTTAAATTTTACGTAGGTATACATTTATATATGATACAAATATTTGTATTCATTAATAAATTAATATATGTTTGTATTTTTCTAATATATATATATGTTTGTATTTTTCATTCAATTATATCAAGAGATTTACAATCCTTAAAATACATTTTGACTCTAGCTTTGATGGTACATGACTTAAATTTTTTCCATTCAAGTGTTTCAAGATACAATTCTTAAAGTACATTTTGGCTCCAACTTTGACGGTACATGGGTTATATTTTTTTCCATTAAAGTGTTTTACGAGATTTACAATCCTTATACATTTTGACTCCAATTTTGATGGTACATGAGTTACATTATTTCCATTCAAGTGTTTCAACAGATTTACAATCCTTAATACGTTTTGATTCCACTTTTGTTGGTACACGAGTTGCATTTTTCTCGCTCAAGTGTTTCAAGAGATTTACAATCCTTAAAATACAATTTGACTCCACTTTTAACGGTACATGAGTTAAATTTTTTTCGCTCAAGTGTTTCAAGAGATTTATAATCTTCAAAATACATTTTGATTCCAATTTTGAAGGTACACGAGTTGCATTTTTTTCATTAAAGTGTTGTAAGAGATTTACAATTCTTAAAAGGAAAAAAAGACAAATATACCTTCAAACTATCACAAATAGTATATTATATCCTTCGTTATACTTTAAGGTTGTATATTCTCTTACAATTACTCTTTTAGGTTGTGTATACCCTTAAATTAACGGATGGATACATGGCTTCATCTCAACCATTTACTCGATTTTATTTATTAATTTACCTAAAATTAAAAAATTCATCCAGTTTTACCTTAAGAAAAGCTCTCCGATTTGATATTTATTCCATGAAGCACACGCGTTGACTGAGACGTGTGTGCTTATTTACTCTCCTTATATAATTAACCATTGTTGACAAAGGCGATTCCAGCTATATTTACAGAAGGTCGTATAACTGAATTCAAAGTATATGTAAATACAATTACAGCTTTAATAAATAGCTCACAATTTCAAAGGTACAATATATTCAATGGAAATTTTTCAAAATGTCAATATTTTAGCATTTAAGAGGACTCGTTAGCAACAATTTCAATATTTAGTAAAAATGTCATTTTAGTTTGTTATGTATCTTATTTATGTTTTATTATTTATTTTTATTTAAAGAATATAATTATTTAATAACAAAAAGGAGAAAATTAAGGGGGATATTTCAAGAAAAGGCAAGCATCCTTAATTTTTTCAGCAGTTACATTTTCAAATAAAATTTAAATTTTGTTTTTTTTTCTCCAGAATTTTTACTATAGTCATTTAAGAAATATATTTGTATTTTCATATATTTTTTCCCTATATAGTTATTTTTTTCTTCAAAAATCCTGCATGTATTCATTTCAATATGTATTTTATTTGTATTTCTATTTATTCTAGTTTTCATTTAGAATTTTGTATAATAATATATAAAATACAAAAAATTAGTATGATGAAAAAGTGAATGAAATATACAATTGAAAAGAAATAATTGAATATTTGGTGTACTCATTCTTAAATAAAATACATAACTAGTTGACATACCTTTAGAATAAATACAAATTCAAAAAATGTCAAATTCAGGTGACATACCTTTATTAGTTTGTATTCATTCCAATATGTATGTCAAATAAAATGTAGCTATTTAAGAAATACATTTGTATTCGTATATATTTTTCACTGTGTATTTATTTTTCTTTTCAAAATCTTGTTTCCTTTTCTAAGTTGTATTCATTCCAATATGTCTATTATTTGTATTTGTATTCGAATACAAATAAACTAATAGAAAGTTGTTCTTCTTATAAATAAAATACATAACTAGTTGACATACATTTGGATGAATACAAATTAGGGACAAATACAAGATTTATAAACCATGCAACATGAAATTTTTAATAAATACAAATATTCATAGTAAACATAGTGATTTGAATACAAATTAAGAAAGCATACCAAATTCTAAAAAAGAACTATAAATAGAAAACAAACTAATAGAAAATTGTTCGACAACTATCCGATCTTCGTCGTCTTTTTCAAGATCCTCACGAGTAAACAAAGATTCTACATTTGCGTTGTGAATTTGAGGAAGGTTTTGCACACCAACGAGTCTTGTAAATGTTCTTACCCTCTTTCTTCCCTCATTTTAGCAGCGGATCATACATTATACACTATTTGTTAAGTAATAAATAAATTAAAGGATGAAAAATCACCAGAAATTGGTTGATTAAGATGAATACCTCTAGTAAGTCTCTTGGATTCAGCCATTGGAGAGTAAATCATAACGGAAATTGAAAAATACAAACAACATTTTTTAAGATTTAAACAAAAATAAAATTAGAAAAGAAATCTAAAAATAGGATAAAGATTAGAGATACCTTAATCAAAGGGATTCTTGTTGATTCAATTTTGGATTAAAAAAACAACCAAAATATATGGCAAAAAAATATTTGCAACTTGAATGTTGGAGGAAAATAAAAAAAGATAACCATGAGAGAGAAAAAAAATTAAATGAGAGAGAGAGAATTAACAATTTGAAAAGATAAATATGAGATTGAATGATTATTTTTATTTTTATTTTTAAAAAAGATATATAGAATTAATTGAAAAAGAGAGATAAAATAGGAAGAAAATTGGGAAACATAATTTTTTTTAAAATAATGACATTTTTGACATTATTGCTAATATTTATAAAGTATGGATATTTTTACTAAATATGTTATTTATTTTGACTAGTTTACTAATTTTTCCTATATTCCATAGTAAAGTGTAGACATCTTAAATGTTGAATTTCAATCTCTAGTTGTCAGCACTCTTTGCAAACAGAAAAAATAAATAAGCAGTTATAACTTTTTAAAGAAAAACAACCCAGTTCCGAGTTTCTCAATAACCCATCGATAAAATATCAAAATATATACGTACCAAGTCTAATAAAGCAGCTCATATATTTCAAACTGTATTACAAACAAGAAAAAATAAACGTTCTGCCAATTCAATATAATAGACTGATTTGATTCCAACTAGAAGTATATATGTAAGTGTTGATACTCCCCAATTGTCCTTGTATATTTCCAGAAAAAAATGCAGAAAAGTACATGAATATTCACAATTTTAATCCAAGTACAATTCCTAAGTTGGTCAGTTTGAGCAAAATGAGGTTTTTACATCCTGTCCCCTTCTCGTATAGTTATTCACAGTACAGTAGTGTCCAAAAACATATCAACAGAAAAGATAACAAAGATGTTGGCATCAAGCTTCAAACATAAAGCAAAATTCTGAAGCTAACGAGATTTTCACCAAATCATGACCACCATATAAAATGTGGAGAAAGTAGTTTCGTTACT
Organism: Solanum peruvianum; assembly: GCA_027705065.1. NCBI lineage: Eukaryota > Viridiplantae > Streptophyta > Magnoliopsida > Solanales > Solanaceae > Solanum > Solanum peruvianum. The sequence goes on along the minus strand of JAKWJD010001756.1, from coordinate 36,384,158 downwards.
CCAATTCCCCTGTGGGTTTCAACATGAAACACTTCTTTCAACTTCTCATCACATATTAGTCGCCTCTCGTCAGACCGATCCTTCAAGGTAAAGAAAGAAAACCAGTCAGACCATTACATAAAGCATAAAGCTGAAATTGGGAATGCAACTTTTGTTTTTCTAGATGCAAAGTTAAGTTTCTATTTGTTTGATACGTTACCTAGTCACTGAATGGACTATTGCTTCTCATAATATATATACTAGGACTTGAAGAAAATAAAACTTGTTTAAACAAATTAGCTAGCAGTATAAAATACTCCCCACTGTCTAAAAAAGGTGCTTTTCTACATGAAGAAAGTCTTCTCATCTTACTCTTCACATTAAAAAAGTTGGTGATAGAAGAAACAAAAGGGTTATCAGGACATACACAAAGAATGTATCTAGGCGATTATGACGTATTTAACAATCGCTTCTCAAGCAATAGTCTGAAATTAATTAATTGACGATGTTTTCTAATAAAAAATAGACCACTGGCAAGATAACGAGGAAAAGTACTTCGGGAGAGGACAAGTGAGCATGAGTTACATTGTTGTTTCTAATTTTGCAAAATTTGTTTCATTTTATAACAGCGTCCAAGCCAATTTACGCATGCTTCGACTATTTTATTAGGTACCTGTTACCTCCACCCCACAAGTATAAAGTATCAGATAATTCTGCTGACCAAAACTTAGGTAGATCATAAGAAATAACATGTGGAAACTAGAAATCTTTTTAGGATCTACAAAATCAACGAGTCTTTAAAGCGTTCCACTATACTAGGAGCTCTTTTCAAAGATTCTGTTTTAGAGTTATTCTTGTTAGACTCAACAACATGCCTTTCTCTTGTCAGGAATCAGAGATTCATTTTCTTTAGAATTGTCGCTTGTCTTCTTCCAAACTCACCTAATTCACTTCACTTGCCTTCGTTCTTGGCAGTAGGCAAAATCTTCACCAGAATCGTAGTGCACTTACTTAGTTTTCTCATCGTCAAAGAAATTTACAATTCTCCCCTAGACCTTCCGGACAAGTGGCTATGAAACCAAATATTAGAAAATTCAGAAAGTGGGAGCACTCTCAAATTCTCTTGAAGATGAGTCAGAAAATGATTCTTCTTTACTTCATTCAGCTTGATTACATAAATGGTTAAACAATGTAGGTATGTAAATGTTCTCTTTTAACATGTACCTAGTCTTATTAACAATTTGGGCTTGGTCCAGCCCAAATTGACCCATGAGAAATTTTGTCTAAATATTTTTAAAAAGACCATATTTTTATATAGTACAGAGTCAGATATAAGGAAAAAAGTTTTATTGGGTACTCTAGCAAACTATAAGAAAACATTAAACTTAGTAAGAATTGGGAAGCTTGGGTTATGACCCGGTTTTTAGCTCATTTCAACCCAACCCACTTTAGCCCAAATAATATTTAAGCAGGTCAAAAACCCCCATTTATGACATTCTCCAATTCAGCCCAACCAACCCATTTGACATCCTTATCCATTCCATAACATAGGTCAAGCTAGACCCATCCTAGATATTGGGTCACCTAATGTTGGCCCTTATGTTATGCTATTGTGTTCCAAATGTTAAGTCATGGACCCTAAGGGGGGAGGGCTGATTGTATGGGTAGTAGTCACTAGTTTCTTTATATGATTTATAGGACAGCCTATTTTCAATGGAATTTTTTTATGGAAAGTTGAATTCATAAAAAAATGCAGGGTAAGGCTGCCTACAATAGACCCTTGAAGTCCGGCCATTCCCTAGATCCGCATAGTGTGAGCTTAGAGCACCAGCTGTCCTATTTCCTTTTTAATTCATTAACATAGTTTTCTTCCATAACTACTTGGAACCGACTACGACTTGGAACCGACTTAGTCCTTCCTGAAATCAGACCTTAGAGGTAATAACAGTAGACACCTGACTGGCTTCATGTGTTTAGAAGATACCAGCAAGTATTACAAGAAAACTATTTTGTGTAGCAAATGAAAGCAGTGAACACCTGTCTAAAACAAGCAACATTCAAGTATGTATCTGTTACCAGCAACATTTAATGTGACTAAAGACAAAAGAAATGAGCACCTACCACAGGTTATAGCGAGAATGACCTAGCTAGAGCAATCTTTAAAGTGAGAAGTAAAGGATTGTAATATCTCTAAAAGGGAAAGGCATAAGCTGAGGTTAATCCAGTGCAGAGACAAATTAGAACAGATACCACAAATTAATGTATTCCCAAATTCTTTTAACAACATTGGGTCGAGATAATTCACTCTCTCCAGTACCAAGGAAATTAATCAAAAGGCATTAGAAAGCCGGAGTGGAGCATGCATACCAGAGTTCTTCTGCTTTTCCTCTTCCTTTGGCTCATCCAAATCTAATCAAATAAAGGTGAGATCAAATACACTGTTAACAAATTGCGCACAACATATGGACAAGAATAGAAGTATAGAACTATGAATGAATCTAAATTTGTTAGCAACAAAAATAATGTAGGGAGAGATAACAACCCTTTACTATTTTTAAAGGTACATCATGGAGCAGAACTGAAATGAAGTAACAAGAATGAATGCTAAAATGAACATCTAAGAGATTAAAACAAGTCTTTTGGCACAAGGACAGTAGGCAAAAGCAACTTCCGCAGCTGGGAGCAAAACATAAAAACATTGACAGAATAATTGTTGAAGCTAAGTTTACCTTCATCCTCCTCTTGCTTCCGCTGCTTTTTGTTTGCTGTAGAATTTACAGAACAGAAGTTGTTATTGTAGAAACTGAATCTTAACTCAGAGAGAGGTGAAAAGTAAAAATTAGAAATGCAAGACTTCAAGCATGTCAAGAATTAATCGTTCAATAGGATTTAGTTTTTAAACCCTGAACTAACAAGATGCAACATCAGCTATGTTACATGCATAAGATTAATATTTCCTCAAATAGTACTATTGAGTTACATGCTTACATGAGGAAACATCTATCATTCTTCATCCCAGATTACACTCCTGAAATTACTGTTTCCCCACATATTATTATTGACTACAAGCTAGCCTTGGACTGCAACTTAATTGCACAGAATGTCAAATTAAGACCAAGCAGTTACAAAAGAAATAAGGTGGCCACAATTATGACAGGAAAACTAGTAGAGCATGTGTACTTTTTAGACAGTTAAGGAGTACAGTTACATGGCAGATTAATAAGTCAGCAACATACAAACACAAATCTAAGATTGCAGCCTTTCCAGAAACTATAAGTCAGCAAGACTTCATGAGAACTAAGCATAAGTCTGTAACAGCTTATTTAAAAAGCAGCTCTGTGAAAGAGATTGATGTACAAAATTTTCTAAGTGGAAAGAATCAAGTGTCGTAGTAAGTTTTACAGAAAGTACCAGCAAACCAAGAAAATAGAGAAGGAAAAAGAAAGAACAAAGAGAAGTGTCCTATACCAGCATCAGAATCCAAAGGCCAGATATGCTTTGTCAGGGCCTTGTTCATTGCGAACATGCTTATGGATTCCACACCAAAAAGCTCGCGCAATGTGTCATCACAGTTTATAATCCGCTTATCTGGTGGATTTTTCAACTCATTTGCATTTATATACTGCCACAGCCTCTTCACCACCTTCATAGAACATGTGTAAGGGTTTATTTACTTCATACATGTTAATATTCATGGCAATTGGCAATGGAGACTTTAAACAATTAGAAGAGAGAGACAGACAGAGAGAAGCATGCAGAATTGTGATACCTCTGTCCTTGCTAGTTCAGCTTCCCCAGTAATTTTCTGAAGTTGCGGAGAAAGGCTGCATATTTTGGTAAATCCACCAGCTTTCCTTTTACCACTTTCATTCTTCTTCCCAGGCCTAATAGGATTGAATGTACCATTAGCTCAACTAGTATAGACTAGACTAAAATATAGAGTTCCTTTTAAGAGGCAAATAAGCAAAATAAATTTTCGCATACACAATCATGCAGATTTCATATTCTCTCCCACTCAGCAGTCAGCATGATCAGATTAATAACTAATCAAATATAATGATACTTATTGTTTGCCACAAACATTTAAGTTTGAAATTTCTGGGTCAACAGGTATGATAGAGATTAGAGACTGGTTAACTATCAGAATCTGTAATGATGGATCTGTGCATAAACAAAAGAGCGATAAACTAGCTTAGCATCACTGATCAGCATGACCACCTCAACGTTTTGTTAGAAACTTTTTATTACTAATTCAAACATCATCTTAACTTATATGAACCTAGTAATGCAGATCCAGACACGAGTAAAGATGTCACACAGCCACCAGAATTAAACTACAGACATGATCCATTCCCCAGCAGTATAGCAGTGACTTCTCCCAGAGAGAAAATGAGAGCACTCTTTCAGCAAAACTAACTGAAGTTCTAGCTAGATAAATTCTCAGGTTATTAAAGGGACATATAATCTCTTAGGTCACAAAAGGAAGATGCTGACCCTATAATCTCCTAAGTTTTTTGATTGAGACTACTCAAAAGAAATGAAAGTAAGATTTCATCAACCTAATTGGTCTGTAGAATGTCAATTTTAGATCTATTTAACATTGATGATCCTCTTCTTTTGCACTTCCCCTGAGGGGTTAATAGGGTACATAAAGGAAACAAAATGGTAAAAGTGAACATGATAGTGTATTTTGACATTGCACTAGCTTTCTTAAGTATTCCTTTTTCCTTTCCTATTTCTTCAAGCCGATCAACCACTAAGAGATTTACCCTTCTGTTCTCTTTTTAAGTTTTTGGTTGCATCTGATTTCGCTCTTCATACGAGTAATTAATCCTAGTACAACCAGGTAATTCTCTATTTCACTCACACTACAGAGAGATTCTTTGTTTTAACAAATGCAAGAGGTTGGCAATAGTTTGCGTAACTTCTTAAGGAGATTTTTATGCTGATTTCTTGAAATATATCGGTTGCACTTGCAGTCATAAGAAAGAATGAGAATAGGAGTAGCTAATGCCTTCCACAAAAAAGAGGATGAACAAGCAATAGTCTCCCAGGCTAATGCATCCAGAAATACTACATTTACTTTCTATCATTTTCTTTAAGAATAAATAGTAGTAACTATATGCCATGGCCCACCACCAATCACTATTATCTTACATAGGTACAAAGGCGACATGCATTATTACAACTCTAATAGTAAATGAGGGTCAAAGTTCAGGCTTCCAATTGAGCAGTGAATAAAATCAATGAGTTGAAAGAGATGGCCAATATATCACCCATTTTTTTTTATGACAAGGAAACCCCAGCCGCTACCCGTTGGGTGCGCAACACCCGCTCCTATGCAATAGCTCGAAAACCACATAGAAGAAGTAATCTGCACTAGGCAAGCCCGGTATGACGAGCTCGATCCAGAAGGCAACCCCCTGCTTTTGTTGGCAAGGGGTTTCGAACTTGACACCTCGAACATGGAGTTCCAAGCTCAAACCACTAGGCCACCCCGAAGGGTCAATATATCAAAAATTAGAGGTCAAACGTTTTGTGAGGATGAAGGTTCTAGAACGTAATGCCAGCTGTCAGTCACAACAATGTCAAGATATTAGTTAGCAGTTAGTTAGTTAAAAGTGTCAGTATTCTGTTAGAGGTGAGTGTAGTGAATTGATTGTGATCTACACATATGTACTAATGCATGCAATATAAATGATAAGAGAGAATGAAATAACAATGAATCCAGTTCTTTTTTTTGCTTTCCGTTCCTTTTCTCTCTCTTAATTCTCCATAGCTACAGCTTCCGTTGAAGAAGACTGTAAACGCAAATCAAAACGCAATCTGGATACAGTACTAATATAATTGCTAAATGGAAAAGGAAGTGACAGAAACACAAGGATGAACAATTGACAGAGATTGTAACTTAAAACATTTTGTTAAACAAAGCAGGCAGCAGCAGAACGCCGCGAGATTTCTACTTCCTAATTTCTCTCCCTTCCAACCAACCTGAGTCTTTTCATCTTTTTGGCTACTCTTTAATTTCAATTTTCAACTGATATATTCTTACATTCCACATATTTTAAGTTTAACACAACAAGATTCAAAAACCAGAAATGCAGAAAGGAAAATGGAAACAAGAACCCTTTAGATAATCACTATATTCTAGCATGATTGTAATAATATAGAAGCAACAAAATCAATAATAGTACTATTTGAATAAGACATTTAAACATAGCTCAGAATTTGGATAGATATGAATGAACACATATTTAGACTTCACATGCATTAAAGAAATACATACTTTTTCTCAGAACTTTTTCCTTCTGCTTTATCAACAGCCTTAGATTCCTCTTCTTCTTCCTCCTCCGGGTCTTCTTCTTCTTCATCCTCCTCCGGGTCTTCTTCTTGATCGTTTTCTACTTCCATTTGTTCTTGGTTAACTTGATAGTAGCTTTCAAGGTAAAGATCAATTTGCTCTCGAATAAACACTTTTCTATCCGATAAATCGATATTGAAGTCCTCTTCGAGCTTTCGCCGGACGATATTGTTGGTGGTGATATCGAGGTCTGCGGTGCTTAGAAACTCATGAATCCGGTCGACGAGCTCGCTGTCCGATACCATTTCCTCTGGTTTGAGAGAGAGAAAAAAACAGAGAAAAGAGTGAAATGGCTATTTTTGGGGCTGAGGTGGAATAAAAGGGCAAAATCCCGTGGATTTTGTGGGGTAACCGTCTACACGTGGGTCTCGAGTAGCAACTAGAAGGGTATTTCTGGAACAATAATATGAATTTTTCTGCACATGACTATTAAAATAATTTGGTAAATCATTTTCGTGGCTCTAAATTGACAAATTACTCCTCATCTTTCTGTTGCCTAGTTTATTGGACTCAATAATTCACGTGTTCTAAAAGCGACTGGCCGTTGCCTTTTCTAATATGGCAAAATTATTCACCATAACAAACATTCTAATATTAGGTATTACGGTGGTGATAGTTTAACTAAATTATAATTTATCGTTATAATTTTTTAATTTTTGTTAATCGTTTAATTTGTATATTTTACTTGATTTGTATATATGCAGATTAGTGTATAGTTTGGTTTTTGATTGTATAAATTGAAAATTTATATAATTCAATTTTTTATAGTATAAATTCGAAATTTGTAGTATATGTTTTCCTTAACTATTTGTATAGAATTAATAAAAAATATAGTAAGTTATCATGTTTGTATATTAACAAGCGAAATATATAAATAGAGTATGAGAAATTCTAAATATATATATATATATATATATACTTGTTCTATTTATATATTAACAAATAAAATATCCAACATCACAATAAACGAGAGTACATAAAATATAATTATCAAAACTATAATATATAACTTTATTGTGTTTGCTAATTCTGAAATTATTTCTTTTTAACTTTACCAAATGTAGCAGGAACTATGCCGTAGGACAAATTTGGGCCTGCAGAACTGGACAGGACTTTAAGTGAAGTTTTACGTATTTCGTTTTAAAGTTATTTTTGTTAGGAAAAAAATATTTTTTAAAATAATTTTTTTCATTAAGGAAAAGATTTCTTTTTCCAGGAAAATAGTTGACTTTTTAAAATCAAGGATAATCTTTCAATATAGTGAAAGAATGAAAAAACATGTTCCGTAGATTATATACTATATAAAATTTATTTTTCCGTCTGTCAATATACTTCATCTTCTCCTAAATTTCTATCCTCTATGTAGGAATGACAAAATCAAGCTTAGTTTGTCCACTTTGTGCAATTCATTCAAGTTGGGTTATTGATCCATCTAATAAGTTTAATTCATTAAAATTGGGTTAAAATGTGACCTAATTTGAGTTACGAGAAATGAATAAATGATATATATATAACTGTTATGAAAAGTTAGCACTAAATGCCCATAAATAAATAGCATATAATAGATCAAAAAAAAGCACAAATTAGCACATATTAACCATGACATACTATTAGTTTTTTTTAAAAAAACTCTTGTGAAATTAACCACCAGACACTATTCAATTCAATTAGCATAACTAGACATATAAATCTATGTTATCCACTACAATGGATACCTTTTCAAAAATTATATACTTTATGCATCTAATCATTTATAATAGGTAAAAATTAACTAGATTATCTTTTATCACATAAAAAGATTTTTTATCACGTGGATACAAATAAGTATACAATGCATTCATCTATACATATTTGTGTATTCATTCACTAAAAATGTAAACATCGAATCAAATAATCTTTTATCACTTGAATGAATTTTTAATCATTTGAATGAACAATCATGTATACAAAAATTCATGTATGCATACATGTGTATTCATTCACTTAAAATTCGTATACATTCCAGATTCTTCCTTTAGTGTGTAAATGAGAATTACACTTGAAAATAAAAATGTTCAATATTACACAAGTCAAAAATATTCAAAGTTAGACGATTCATCACTTTCTATAATCCTTCTCATTCTAGCAACCTCAACTGGAATAACTCTTTTCTATATTTTTTTATTTGCAACACCAATCGATTCACATTGTTTATCTTTAAAATTATCTTTGCTACGAACCGGATATTGCTAAGAACTTGCATGACTAAAATTTGAAGTTATTGGTGAAGATTCAACAAAATCAGAATTTCTTTTTTCAGGAATAATTTTTGAAATATTTTTCTTAACCGTGACAATTAATACCCACAATTAATTACTATCTCCTTAATTTTCATCCAAATATAAAAACTTTCAATTTGAAAAAAATAAAAGAATCACAAAAATATTTAAGAACAATATAAAAACTGAAAACATACAAATCTTCTAGAGAAGATATAACATTAATTTTTAACACTTTTGTTTAAAAGGATTGAAGAAGAATGATCTAAATGTATGAAAAAATAAGAGAAAAAAAGGGAACAATATCTATTGTATTGTATTGTTACTATACCTATAATGTTTGTTTTGATTGTTACTTAAAATATATTGTACTATATTGTTAAATTTACTTGTTACGTAACAATGGGAACCCCTATTTTATGGAACAACCAATTTGGTGTTTTTTCATTGTTACCTAATTTCTTTTTGCAATTATATCTTTACATAATATTTTAAAATACTATTTTTACCCTTTACCTTAACTATTTAAATTTAGTCAAACCTCCAACCCTAGAATAATTAAGGATATTTAAGTAATTTATAAATTATAATACAGTACGATACAATCAAACCAAACAATTAAAATGTTACTAAACAACAACAAATAATACAGTCTAGCGAAACATTATATCTATCATACAATACAATACAATACAATAGAGTATAATATAATACAATACATTATGAAATAATAGATAACAATGAGCTAAACAAAGTGTAAAAGTATAACATGTTGTTACTAATTTCAAAAATAATTAATTTAAAACTGAAGTACTTCTCATATATTAACGTGGCCATAAGGGCAAAATATGCCAATTTTAATTTTCGAAATCTTTTTTTTGTGTTATAAAAATATAAAAAGAGGCTATATATATATTGTCAATTAATTAAAAGAGAGTACATGATTTGTCATTTTTTTCATGAGAAATTGTGTCAATATATTTTTTTTATTTAATATGTTAGTATGTATAGTCATAATATAGAAAAAAAAAATATTACCTACTAAAAAATTATAAAGAACAAAAAGATGCAATTAAAACTTAATAAGAATTGTGTCTGTTCGAGTTATGATCCACATTTCAGCTTCTTTCACCGCAGTTAACTTCAGTCCAAATAGCTTTTAAACAGATTAATAATTCCTTTATTTATTAACTCAGTCGAAATTGATCTATCAAATTAAGTTCAATCACTCATTTAACACCTATGCCTATATAACGAACATCAATAAATAAATAAATATACTATTTTTTTAAAAAATTATTTTTTTCATAAAAGCAATTTTCTTTATATCTGAGCACCATCTAAGGAAAACAAGTACAGTTATCTTGAATAAATTAAGAATAAAGATATACTTCATTTGTAAGTGGATCTTATAATGACAAGTTAACTCCTATAACACGATTCACATTTCTTTCCATTTTCAAAGAGTTTTTTGGTATTTAAAGTAAGAAGACCAGAGAGGAAATAAATTCACTTACCTCAGTTTTTTGTTTAATTAGGACTTAGTCATAATGCAATTTGAATTATAAAACAACTTGAGAAAATGTCAAAAGCACATTGATTTCTTCTTTCTTTTCCCAAAAAAATTAAAATATTTTGTAACGAAAAATATATTTTCTTGAGCAACAATTTGAAGCTACAACTTTTTTACTTCTCGAAAAGTAAAAATCCCAAGAACTTATATTAACCTAACTCTCTCTCATTAATTTAACTGATAAATCTCTCACATATAACTTCAACACTTTTCATCGATTTCTAATCGTTTTTTACTATAAAGAAAAATTAATGAAATATATGATTTATATTTTTCTTATTTTCAATATCTCCTTCTATTTTTTAAAACCTCTAAAATTTCTTATTTCTTTAATATATTCGAGCTACATATTATGGATCGGATTGATTTTATAATGTACCTTAGCTATATATTATATATCCGAACTAGTTATTAATGTATCCGCGCTACATATTATTTATCTGATTTATGTTATAATGTTTCCACAATGCTCTTTAATATATCCGGTTTGTGGTACTTTTAAGGGATTAATGTAATTACAAACTAAAGAGAGATAAATTGTAATTTCATATTAAAACTATGTTAATCCTAAAATTTATCCTATAAATAATACTCCCTCCATCCTTATTTAGTTATCTACTTTAGAAATGACACACATATTAAGATAATAATAACTAGTATAGTGAAGTTACAATTTTACCGTTATTAATTATGATTTCAAAGAGAATGATAACAGAAAAAATATTTTTGTCATTTCTTGAATTATCAAAATAAACAAGTAAATTATTTCATTTTCATAAATTGACACTGAAATATATTTATATCGTAATAAAATTTATATATATAACTGGAACACTTTGTTTTTTATTGCCTAAGTATTCGTTTTTCAAATCGAGTAATGATGGCCCACTAAATATTGAAACTTAGCAACACCTTGACAAAGGCTTTTGAACCGAAGTTTCTATCAGTAGAATGGGTTTAAAAATTGTCCAAAGTACAATCAATTTATCAAATTCATTATATATATATATAAAAATACATTTCAATTTAATTGAGTATAATTTCATGTACAACTTATAGAGAACATAAAACGAATAGTCGGTGCAAATATGTCCTTTTTATGGGGATTGGGGTTGGGGACTTCTATTTTATAAAATATAAAATTGAAGACAAAATTATGTTTGTTCATATAATCTAACTCCAAATAAAAATTGAAAATTTAATTTTGAAATAATATAAAATATGGCTTCAGAAAAGCACAGAATTGAGGCAAAATGAGAAGAAATAAAATTAAAAAAAAAACGATGGGGTCTTTAAAGGATATTGTTTTTGCATGAAATTTTAATTGTAACCGCACTTTTTGTAGCCATTGGACCCCATACTTTCCAAATCAATAATACGTACACACAACAACCAACATTGCACATGGGTCTCCCTCATAATTATTTTTATCCTCTTTCTCCCTTTTAATAATTCATGTTTTTCTTATTCTCACCGAATAAATAAGGCATAATATTTAATTTAATATTTATATTTTTTAGTTTTGGGTATAGATATTAAATATATATAAAATTAAATTACTCGATAAATGAGTCTCACATGATATGATAATACAATAAGAAATCGCTCATATCAAACTTTATACATATTTCAGTGTTTATCTATACATAATCAAAATTGAAAGACATAAATATTAATCGAGACCAAGTTAAAATTATATTTTAACTAATCTGATAAATAATATTCTTTTACTTTTCCACAAAGGCAGCTAAAGTTTCTGTAAATATAATAGGGACAAAAAGTGCTATTTTTTGAAGGAATAATTTTGAACTTACCCAAACATAAGCAAACATATTTGTAATTTTCAGTGTTATTTGCTGGCTGCTGTACTACCTAATCATTGCTAAACTTCTATTACCCTCTCTCTTTAATCTTTACACTTGGAAAATGAAGGCAAAAGTAGAAATGAAAATGATAGAAAGGAAGATGGGAATGTCAATATCAATACTGGTCATATTTTGTTTATCCAATAGGAATTTTAATCAATATTTTATATTATATTAATATAGAGAAGTAGTGTCATTTATAATATTAGTTAAATTGAGTTTCGAAAAAATCGGAGCGTGAAGCAGGTAATGTGCCATAAATATGTGAAAACGCGTGAATACGCCGAATATGAGAGTTGGCATTCGATAGCTAGGCCCATCTAATTGTATCTTTATTACCTACCCATTCATTATTTATCTGCTGCTTCATATTCAAACTGCTTCACTTCTGAAGATAGATAGTGAAGCAACCTATCAAGAACCCAGAAAGTGATTGCTTCATATATACCATTCTTTCATTTTTTTTTCCTTTAGAAATACTCAGCTAGACACTTCAAGAACTTGGTATGTTCCTTTCTTGTTCTGTTTAAAGCTTTTATCTTTTTTTTTTTGTTGTTGTTACATTCTTGTTTGAGCTGAAAATGTTGAAGAATTTCTTGATGACATCTCTAATTGTTTCTTTTGCACTTGAAGATGTGTTACATTGTAATGTTAACTTGGATATTGCAGGTATATTTAAAAAGGGGTTTGGGTGTTTATTCTTTCACCACTTCTCCAATGGGGAAATTAGCTTTGTTTCATTTGCTTTGTGGAATCTTGATTTTTCGGGCTGTCTCTGTGGTGAAGGCAGAGGATCCTTATAAATACTTCACATGGACTGCCACTTATGGAATGGCTTCTCCATTAGGTACTCCCCAGCAGGTTAGTATTATGTTTCCGTTTTAGTTGTTGATCTTGTGTTATTTTGTCACTTTGTTTTGATATGGGTTAATGAAGAACTTCATTTTTTTAATGAAAAGTTTTGATCTTTGAACTTGTTAGGTAATCCTTATCAATGGTCAATTCCCTGGTCCTAGGCTTGACCTTGTCACTAATGATAATATCGTCCTCAACTTGATTAATAAGTTGGATGAGCCCCTTCTTTTGACATGGTGAGTTTCCTTTTCCCAATTTATCCCTTTATGTACTTACATTTTCTTGAATATGGCCTTAACTTCTTAACACTTATTCGTGGTTAATTTCGTTTACTGCGCTTGTTTGTGTGAGCTCGTTCATATTGCTGGTCCCAAGTCAGGATAAAGGAGGAGGGTTGCCAAGGGCTGCATAAATCTTACCCTCCTCAAACCTCACTTGTGGGATTATACTGGCTTTGTTGTTGGACTTGTTTATTTCAAAATGTGCTCCCCTTTTGGATTGTGGCAACTGACTAGGATGACTGCATTCTCATGATGTTTCTGTTGCTTGAGTGTTCATTAGTAGAAGAGTCAGAAACGGCAGTGTTAAATGTAATATTGCTTATCATGTTTAGGAACGGCATCAAACAGAGAAAGAACTCTTGGCAAGACGGTGTTTTGGGAACAAATTGTCCTATTCCTCCAAACAGAAATTACATTTACAAGTTCCAACCTAAAGATCAGATTGGGAGCTATACTTATTTCCCTTCAACTCAACTGCACAGAGCTGCTGGAGGTTTTGGAGTGCTTAATGTTTATGCGAGATCTGTAATCCCCGTTCCATATGCAAAACCTGCTGGAGATTTCAGTTTGCTTATTGGTGATTGGTACAAGACTAGTCATAAGGTGAGTCTACTGCCTATGTCTTGTAGTCTTCTCTTTTATTAAATTTAGCTACTGTCAGTCGCATCGGTGGAGCCAGAAGTTTGTGTTTATGGGGTTTGAATTCTAAAAAAGATAGCTTACTTGGTTCTGCATAAATTTGACCAAAGCTATTGTGTTCTGCCAACCCTGTAGCTTTCTCTCTAGCTCCGCCCCTGATCAGTCATATGCTAGAAGTAACTTATTGTGGACCGTAATTTTTGTTTCATCTAATGATATGTATAAACGCATTCTTTCTTGATATCTCTGGGACATCTAACGAACATTCAAATATACTTTTCAGACCTTTCCGCCATAATCTAAAGATTTTTATGCATCTGTTATGTTTTCATTTTTAAGAATTTTGAGGAAATGTCAAAACTTACTTAGGAAACTGCTTGAAGAGAATTACATGAAGTTTTCCATTGCTCTCATGTATGAAGATATTTTCGTATCCTGGGGACATGCAGGTATTGCGGCAAATAATGGATTCAGGGAAGTCTCTTCCCTTCCCAGATGGTCTCCTTATAAATGGCCAAAAGCAGTCAACTTTCACTGGCGATCAAGGTTATTCTCAGCATTTCAATATTCTCTAATGCCTATGTTCGTTACTGAATTGCCATTCACCATCAAAATGTGCTGCTGTTGTACTCTCTATAAGTAACAACTCATTAACAACACAAATCTTGCTTTTGATTTTCAGGCAAAACATATATGTTCAGGATTTCAAATGTGGCTTTGAAAACTACCATTAACTTCAGAATTCAGGGCCACAAGATGAAGCTGGTAGAGGTTGAAGGATCACATGTCATTCAAAATTTATATGATTCTTTTGATGTCCATGTTGGTCAATCTTTATCTATCCTTGTCACATTGGATCAATCTCCAAAGGACTACTACATTGTTGCATCTACAAGGTTCACGACAACTGTTCTTACTTCCACCTCAGTGCTCCACTACACAAACTCTCAAACACCCGTATCTGGACCTGTGCCAGCTGCTCCAGTTAATCAATTTCAGTGGTCGTTGATGCAAGCCAGAACAATCAGGTACACATCATCCAATGTGCATTCACTGCCTCCTCACATCTATGCATTATGACCTCTCCAAGTTTTAGAATCATTGTTTCCTTTCTTGTAGTTAGTCCTGTACTTTAGTGAATGTTTTCGCTCGATTCACCATGAACGGACGCTCATAGATCGCTAGGGTGAAGGGTAACCTTAAATATTTTAGTAATAACAAGGGTAGCAACTACCGTGAGAACACTTCAGAGAGGTAAACTGTTTGTTTGCAAGGGAAGTAAGATGAGTTTTCCTGCTGCAGTGTCCTTAATGGGAATGATTATTCTGTTGCACCAGCTTAGCATTTTTAACCAAACATATAATTAGGAATATGGAAAGGAAAAGTTCCAGCTCAGATGATTACAACTTTTCATAACCTAAGTTGTTTTCTTTTTGAAGGTGGAATCTGACATCAAATGCAGCTAGACCAAATCCTCAGGGTTCATTCCATTATGGAAAAATTACACCTTCAAGGACAATTTTGCTTGCAAACTCTGCACCACTTATCAACGGAAAGCAGAGATATGCTGTCAATGGTATCTCTTACATAAATCCTGACACTCCTCTGAAGCTTGCTGATCACTTTAACATCCCCGGAGTGTTCACTTTGGATTCCATTCGAAGTGCTCCCACTGCTGATTCTCCACACCTAGCTACAGCTGTGTTGCCATCTTCTCTCCATGAGTTCCTTGAAATCGTTTTCCAAAACAATGAAGACACAATGCAATCTTGGCATCTTGACGGTTATGATTTCTGGGTCGTAGGGTATGTCGCAATCATCAAAAGGTTTTGATTCACTGCACTTGGCGTCGTAAGTTTGGCTTAGTTTTCTTACTCTTCCTGTTGTAAATATTTGCAGTTTCGGATCAGGTACTTGGACACAAGCTAGTAGAAAAGGGTATAATCTTGTTGATGCTCTTACCAGACATACTACACAGGTAATTCCAGCTTCCTCGACGACTATAAAAATCCTCAACACTGTTAATATATGTCATTTTTTGATCATTTTAGTTAAGTACTATTGATTATTCATGGAAAGCTGAATCTCGTTTGTTGCAGGTTTATCCAAAATCTTGGACTGCTATATATGTGTCTTTGGACAACCAAGGAATGTGGAATTTGAGGTCTGCAATGTGGGATAGACAATATCTTGGACAACAGGTTTACCTGAGGGTATACAATCCAACAGCCAGTTTAGCTAATGAATATGACATACCTACCAATGCTCTTCTCTGTGGCAAAGCTGCTGCTCTTCGACATCCTTAATTTGGTTTCATATTTATGTTTTCTTGGTCATAAGAGGTTGACTACAAGAGATGCCGCCGGCAAAAGAAACTACTTGCTCCATATGTTGTAACACATAGCAAGCAAATATTTTGTGAGTAACTTCATATTTGATATTTAAGATTTTACTATATTTATGGAAACCTTGGCCGAAAGATTATATTAAACAGACTTATGAAACATTCCATGATAAATGATGTATAAGGCCCAATGAACATGAAAGATGAGTTTTTTTAACCACCAATATGTTGGATCCGGCTCCAGTCTCCATTTCGCTTCTCTCAATTTTTCTCAAGTTCTCGTTGAGTTAATTATTATAACTTTATTAACTAAATGTAATGCAAAGAGAAAAATTCAAAATACGTGTAAAGGTAAAGATATATCCATTCCAAACAAGGACATTTCATGTCATTAACCTTGACAATACGTTTATAAAATTAAACTCTCCTACTTGCAACTCCTTTTCTTGCAAATCCTATATAAGAGGCTTTAGCGAGCATAAGAGACAACACTACCAACATAAACAAAAAGAGGAGAAAAATTCATTCCTCCTTTCTCCTTATTCTTAGAATATTTTCGCGCAATTTGGTTTTAACCAACCTCCAAATTCTCAGCCACAAATGTACATGTTTGAGAGTAACTTTAGAACCTTGGGAGCGACTATCTACTATAATTTGCACTGGAGTGGGGCCGAAATTGCTTTCAAGCCACTACACAGTGTTTGTTATAAGTTATTTACTATTTTATAATTCCAATTTAATATCAATATTGTAGTATTTTTTCCAATATTTTCTATTTGGATTAGTGACATATGACATAAGTTAAACTAAACGGCTAAGATTTAATTTCCCAAAGTAAATCTCTAACCATGATTTAAATAATAAATACAATATATATTTAGTATTAACAATTATTATAATCTTTACAGTCTTATTAACAAATTATCTTGTCCATATACATAGAAAAAAAAGTTCTTCTTAATTACTTATTTTTTACGTGGGATCCTTTTAAATATTGAACTGCTGCCATATATAGCTAACGTTAATTTGGAGGAAATAGAAAAAAAAGGAATAAAATAGGAAAAATAATACTCTTCAATAGCTAATGGTTATAAAGAAAAATTAAAGGAAAAAATGCAATAAAATATTAACTTAAAAAGAAAATTAAATTAACATCCTTAAATAAAAAAATTTAGGAAGAGAACATTTCCCCCCAAATTTATGTACAAGGCAATATGTTGTTAAGATTGTGGGGTTATAGTAATTTTTTACATTAAATATATAATATATATATTATTTAAATTAG
The DNA here is from genome assembly GCA_027705065.1 of Solanum peruvianum. Classification (NCBI taxonomy): domain Eukaryota; kingdom Viridiplantae; phylum Streptophyta; class Magnoliopsida; order Solanales; family Solanaceae; genus Solanum; species Solanum peruvianum. Next base: position 36,366,718 of record JAKWJD010001756.1, on the reverse strand, counting down.
GATTAGAATTAAATCTTAGTCATTTATTCAACCTATTTTATGTGTCATTTATTCAAATAGAAATTTGAAAAAAATGAAAGAGAAGAAAAATAAAAAGAAGCTGAATTCCAATTATTACAATCATTTCGTGGTTATCTCATATCTGAAAAACATAATTTGAGGTCACTTAGCATACGTGGGTGTATCTATGATTAAAAATATTAGAATATGTAAATAATTACTCTTATACTATCTTTTTTGGACAAAAATATAAGATGTATTATTCAATTCATGTATGATTTAATATTGTTAAAGTGACATATTCATACTACAGTTTATCAGTATTACTTTTAAAGATATTTGCTTGCCACCTGACTGATCATTTGGTTCTTGGGATATTTTGAGATTAAATTTTCTTTTATCTAATTTTAATATAACTAATTTTAGAATAAATGAATATCTCAAATTTGGTGTAATTTTATTCTATCTGAAATGTGGATAATCTTTTTTAAAATATAATTTTAACATTATAATACGAAAATTAGTTTTCCACAAATTAAATAATCCCTTCAAATATTTATCCAAAAGTATGGCTTGTTAAAACAATTAAAGCACAAAATATCTTTAATTTGTTTTCTTTCTATTGGTTAAATGCTTTTGTGTGTTTTATTTTGCAAAAAAAAAAAAAGCTAATCCAATTAATTTAACTTCCTATCCAAATGCATAGCAGTCCATTTGCCATTTATCCAATCTTTTGGCTGTGATCACTGATCAGCATTTAGGATTCGGTCTCATCAATTTGTCTTCTTCCTGCATTATCTAAAAAAAAAAATAGTTTTTCTATATACATAAATATATTTTTGTTTAGATCATATATTTTATTCACAAAATCTAAAAACTGCTTTGTTGCTATTAAATAAGAAGGTAATCAATGTTACCAACTAAAATTATATTGGAGTGACACTCTTTTCTAATTAACAAATAGGTCCTGTGTTCGAATTTCATTAAATACAAGTCGCTTTAAATTCTTGTTAAAAGAACATTTCAAAAACATGATCAATAATAAAAGGAAAAATTATATATAATAGCAAATTAATAATCTAAAATAAATAGAGTATTTAGGGTTTGATTTAATTGTGTTCCATAGCATACGTTTGCAAAAAAATGTCAGGCGCCTCTCTCCCAAATATCTCATTCGCCACTCTCCTCCAGTCTCTCGCTCGCTTCCTCACTTTTTATATAAACACAAGTGTATAAAAATTGTTACTAATTGTATAAAGCAAAGAAAATTGTATAAATATATATTTTTGTTCCCTTCTCTCCCCTCTTCCAGATCTCTCTCGCCACTCTCCCGAATCTCGCTCGCCACCCTCGCCTTTCTCACTTATACAAACAGAAGCGAAATGTGTAAATTGCGTTTCCATTTGTATAAAGCGTGAGAAAATTGTATATACACATGTAACTACATATATTTTCGTTCTATACACTTATATTATAAAATAAAAATACTCCCCTGCCCAAGTTCTTTTGTCTTTCTCTCTTTTTCGTTTTATACAATTTTCAAATTGTATATAATTTCTCTCTTTCTCGTTTTATACAATTCGATTCAATTGTATATTCCTTATCAAGTCTCTTTTGTCTTTCTCTCTTTCTCATTTATACAATTTCAAATTGTATATAATCGTTCTATACACTTATAATAATACAATTCGTTTTATACACTTCGATTTTATACAGTTCCCTGCCCAAATGTCTTTTTCTTTCTTGTTTTATACACTTCGTTTTATACAATTTGTTTTAACTGTATATGTATAGCGAATTATACAGTTTTTATGTTTGCTATAGAACGCAATTATGCAAACTTAACTATAATATATAAATATAATTTTTTTATTTGCTATATCTGAAAATTGCCCATGATAAAACTCTACTATTTATCCTCGTTTTGTTTGGGCAGCGAAAAATTGTTTTTGGCTTTTCAATTACTCGACATATACAAATTATTTAATATTCAGCGAAAAAAGGTTTCTGGCTTTTCGATTACTCGACAATAATACAAAATATTTAATTCAGTATTTGCGCGAGATTTATTTTGCTGTTTATTTAATTTAACTTCGGAAGAAGTCCAAAATCAAACAGGCAAGCGAAATCCATGAATTGTAATCAAAGATAACTGCAAATTGCTAATTCAGTTGTGCTTTTTTCCAGTTCGCACGGCGAAATTCAAACTGCAACTTTAGGGTTTATTATAATTATAATTTCAATTATCTCCTCGATCAATCGCGGCTTTGTTTGTGAAGTACTAAAGAGGAATCATCAATCATGAATTGCGAAGTTTGTCAGCTAAAAGAACTTGTAAGTTTCTACTTTTGAATTATGTGAATATGAGCTCTGAGTTCTCGCTTTTTTTGGCTTGATTTTCGTCTAATTCTTCACTGGTTATCTTGCTGAAGGATGTGGAGCACTTTGAGATACGAGAAGTCCTCCGATGTAAGTTCAATTCCTTAATCCACTGCTTTATTAGTGATTATTATGTTTTGAATTCTACTGATTAATCCGCTGCTCAGACAATGTTATATATACCTATACCAACATACATATGCACCAGATACCTGTTAAATTCTTCGATTTGTCTATGCTCTAGTTCATGTGCAATTAGGGAAATATGATGGATAAACTTTCAGCTCATAGCTTATATTTGACTAAGTTTTGTGTATAATCTCAGCTTTGGCTTGTATTGGTTAGTTTTGATGTCTAATTCTAGAATTGAATAACAAATTCCTCTCTAGATTACACATTGGTTCCTGTTGAAGACGAGATTTTTCTTTTTGAAATGGAGGCATTAGATGGTAGGAAACCATGAACAGTTGAAGATGAGATATTTCTTTTTTGAAATGGAGGCATTAGATGGTAGGAAATCATGAACAGTAAGATATAGAGGAGGTCGTGCAGATTAAAATGGTTAGTGCATGAAAATCACATGCCGGAGTTGACTTAGATATGATCTTTAATTGTACAAGATACCTATTTCAGCCTAAAAGTTTTTTCTTATGTTGATGAATAGCTGAACAACTTTGTTCACATGTCACATTGTTCATGTGTTCTAAAGACTCTGCTTTTGACATTCTTTCTTCTGTGCTTTTTCTTGTTTGCTATTTTGAGGTCAGTTCCTCCTAGATTTCATCTTTCAATGGTTCCAGGCTCAGAGTTCCTAACAATTTTGACTGTAGTTTTATACACCGTGCAGCTCTATCCTAAACAATCGAATGGTCAATTGCAGGTATTTTGCATACAATTATGTTCCACAGAGCCTTAGGCCTGCTGCGGCCGAAGGATGTTGATTTGGAACTTTTTGACATTACATATGTAAGTAATAAATTCTTATATTGGTAGATGGTAGGCTTTATCTCTTTTTCCTTGTTTTCTTTTTCTTTTGAAATCAGTGTGGTGTATGGGAAAAAATGGAATAAGGTATTGTGGCTGGAGGAGTCTTGATTATTCAAAGACGAGACATGAGATGTGGATATGACATCATGAATTTTGGAAAAGGAGTAGATGACCACTATGCGTTATCATTAGAAAGCTAATATATTCTATTTTTTTTCCAAGAGAAGGTGAATTAATGGTCAAACAAATTGTTCACTATTAGTGGAAGACGTTTCTAATGACACATTGAATTAGAGGGAAATCACTATATAATATAGAACCAAAAGCGAGGTCCTTCAAATTATGTTACTCTCAAGGAGAGGTTGGTGTAATACTGTAATATATCATGTGTCTTTTTCTTTTAAAATTTTATCCTTTCCCTATTTTTTGATAGATCTTTTTATAGTGATGCAATAATTTGCTGATATTTATTTTTGATCAGTATAAGCTGCTGATACTTACTATTTTATGGTATACTTTTGGTTTATTGTTCTTTCCTGTTATGTTATGTAGACACAATGTGGTGATGTGGAGGTTGAAAAGAAAATTGAAGAGAAGATTACCCTATTCATTGATAGAGTCGAGAAGCACCCTAACAGGAAAAATCAGGTTAGCCAGTGGTTGCAGTTTGTTTCTGTTGGTGATGATCACTGTTTTGGCCAATGGCCATTCACTTTCCTACATTATAGTTCTGTTCAGTGTTTTACATAATCTACTAGCCATTTCCTTTTCTTTTGATAATGGTAACCTTGTATTCACACCAAAAAACTCATCAAGAAAAACTGATGGTGGGATTTACAACCCCTGGGTGCATCGTGATAAACAAAAACCAAAAAATACTTTACAGTTCTCCTATAATGTCCACTAGACTTTCTGCCTCTCCCGCCATGTCCGATTTACACCAAAAATATAGCAAACTCAGACTCTTCATCTTGATCTTTTGAATGCTGCTAGCTTGCCCATCACGGGATCTTCCATTCCTTTCCTTCCAAAGTGTTTATAAGATGCAAGCTGGAATGCGTTTCCACCATCCTCTTTTGATCTTCTCCTTCTGCCCATTCCTTTGCTTTGTTTCAGCATGTCTAAAGAAGTTTTGGGCATTACCCAGCTAACTCCAAGTATACATTTAAGAACATGTCCCACAGATTTACAACTGTTTTGCAATGTTGAAATAAGTGGTTGTTAACCTCTGCCTCCTTTTCACACATGTAACACCTTGAGCAAACCTGTATACTACTTCTCTGTAACATTTCATGAGTTAGGAATGCCTATCACCAACCATGAGAAACATGACACCTTATGAGGGATTTTAATCTTCCAGATTAGCTTCCATGGTCACACCATTCCCATTGTCTGGTTAGAGTTCATATTCCAGTAACAGGATTTCACAGTGAAGCCCCCTTTATTGTGTAGCTTCCATATTGGACTATCAGGTCCCACTGAAACACCTGGGAATGAATTGAACACCTTCAACAGTCCTGCTACTCTACTAATCTCCCACTCGGTTAGACTATAGCCATTTCTTTTTCTTCAATATGCTCTCTGGTCATAAGAATATCTTGTGATTTATGGTGGGTTCTTATTCCGTACTGTTTGGTTCTTCTATTGTATGTTGCATTTTTTCTCAGGATATTGTTGCCTGTAACCATTTGACTAGTGATATAAGTATCTTGTGGAATTTTAATCACTAGTGAAATCAGTATTGGTCTAAATATCTAAATGAACTTTCTGTTGTAACCTCAACATACATATTTGTGTAACTGGATGGAGAAACTATGCAGATTTGCTTATCCTTCTGTGAAGTCAAAAACAAACAAGCCTCGTGGTTCACTACCAAAGTAGAACGTTTTTACTGGGAACACTGGTATATAAATTTGAATGTGGCTCATCATCCGAAAGGTCATCCTGGCAAATCTCATCTCTCAAAAGTAGTTGACCCAGGAGGTACCATACTTATTTTCTCCTTTTTTTTCTCAAACATTTTTTCCATATGGTTTTACAATTTGTTCATTAGTCAATTTGTAAAGGAAGGTATAACCTTTTTTTTTTTTTTTCAGAGAGTGCATCTGAGGAGAGGAGTGCTCGGCGAACAGTGTTGGAATCATCTCTTCGTGAAGTTATGTTTCAGATAATAAAATTTGTAAATGAGAAAAAGGACCACATTCCTGCGATTTCAAATCTTGAGTGTGTCACATTTCCCTATGAGATCACTATCTCAAGGTAATTTCCCCTTTCTCTATGTTGTGAACATGTAAGTAAGTTCTGCTACTCATCATAGATCAGTATTCAAGTGGTTTGCTATTATTGACTTCAAACTGTCATTATTGATTAGTTTCTGTCGGTTTTGCTTTAATGTTCTGATTTATATTGATTAGAATTCCGAAATGCATTTGTTTTTCTTGAGTTTCTTCCTGCATGAAGTTATAATCTGCTGTGGTACTGCAATTTGGTATTTATGTTATTTATTTTCAACTTCTTGCCATAGTAAGTAGGTTATCAGCTTATATGAATATCCTTTACATGAGATATAATATCTTCAAAATCTTCACATCTATGGGGTTAATTGACCTAAGGCAAAAAGACTATTTTCAATGCTGATGTTCTCCTTGTCCGCATAAGTAGAAAGTGAGAGTGGAATAGGCTTATTAACTCGTTATAGTCTTCCACCCTATGTTAGTCTCAATATTCCTCTTCTCCTACTTCTAGCTTAAATTGATATCAGTGCAGTTTGTTGAGTAGACACTTATTTCTGGGTCTGATAACCTGCATGGCTATTTTGGCTAATAGCCTAATATGTTCTTTCCATACTAGTGGTTTTCTTTTTCTCATATATGCTCATTTGTACAAGTAATGCACTTACATGTGGCACTTTTGCTATGCTTGAATTGGCTAAAACTTTATCTTTTTATGAAAGATTTAAGTTTTTGTAGGATGTATGTGGTTTTTGAGCCTCAAGTTTGGCTATAACACTCGCTCAGTAATTGCCTTTTGCCAAAGACACATACTCTGTCATGGGTGATGAGTCTAGTGCTCAGATCTCTGTTTCTTCTTTATACTTCAATTTTGTTCTAAGTTGCTCGAATTCAGATGCGGGTGTCTGATATGGATGCGATCTAAAGGTCAAATCCTTTATGATCTAAATTATAAGATTGGATGGTATGGATATGGGTGCGGGAATTCGTCTAAAAATAATTCAAACATATAAATATAGAGTTAAAAATATGCCTAAATTATGGTGGACTATGTGGAAGGAAAGGAATGCACAAATTTTTGAGAGCAAGTTTGAATCTGTAATTATTTCGTACAAATGCATTTCTTTATTGATTTTTTGGTGTAACATTGCTATTGCAATGATATAAGAGGTGTTGATAGACTTCTTGAGTTCATTGCACATTCAGCAGTGATGTTGACCTATGAACATCTTTGAAGCACCTTCTGGTTGTGGAATTTAACAACATACCTAGTGTAATCCCACAAGTGGGTGTGCGGAGGGTAGGTCTCAGCTCAAAAAAGCAGAACAGTAAGAAAGAAAAAGAGACAACAATATACCAATGCACAAAACAAGGTAGCAACAGATATTCAATACATATTGGAGAAAGAACAACGCGATACGTAAATCATACTACTAGAAGCATGACAACACTCGACCATCTACTATCCTTCTATCCTAATACTTGACCTCCATCTCTTCCTATCTAGGGTCATGGCCTCAGTCGGTTGAAGTTGTGCCATGTCCTCAGTTGTTAAAGTTGTGTCATGTCTTGTCTAATCATCTGCCCTAGTTTTTCTTCGACTTACCCAACCTCTCATGCCTCCTCACTGGCGCATCGTTGCACCTCATTTTCACGTGTCCGAACCATCTCAACATCCCTTCCCTCATCTTGTCCTCAATGGAGGTCACTCGCACCTTGTACCATATAACTCCGTTCTTAATCATCTCTCGTAGTATTTCCATGCGTCCATCTGAGCATTCTCATCTCTGCTACCTTCATCTTTTGAACATGGGCATTCTTGACGGGCCAAACACTCAACCGCATACAATAGTTGGTCTAACTACTGTGCAAACCTTCCTTTTAAGCCTTGGCGACACATTTGACTACCACTATTTCACCCACTTACTCCAATACAGTGTGCAACATTATGATCAATCACTCTGTCTCCTTGAATTACGTACCCGAGATACCTAAAGCTCTCTCTTGGGAAGTCACTAAACTTGCACCTCTACCTCATGTGTCAAGTCTCAAAACTTGCAGTCCAGGTACTCTATCTTAGTCCTACTTAACTTATAACCTTTAGACTCTAGTGTCTTTCTCCAAACTTCCATCCTATCATTAACTCCACCAGACATCTCATCAATCAATACTATGTCATCTGCCAATAATATACATCTCAACACCTCCCCTTGAATGTATCATGTCAATACATCCATCACTAAGGCAAAAAGGAATGGGCTAAGGCTGATTCCTGGTGCAATCCCATAACGATCAGGAAGTGCTCCGAATCACCTATCACTGTCCTGATTGAGTTTTGGTTCCATCATACATGTCTTTAGTTATCCTACTATAAGCCGCATATAAACATCTAATCTCTACAAACATCACATGCCTTTTCTAGGTCAATGAAAACCATGTTCCAACAATCTCCATACAAGATGGATGGCTTCAGTAGTCGAACGCCCAACTTGATTGGTTGCGGACTTTCTAATACAAATATCCTTTAACAATAAATAATTACTCCCGTAAATTAGGATTTTACCCTAATTTTTGTTTTGATTTAAAATATCATTGTATCTGTCTCGAAATTCACTATCGAATTTAGTGATTTAGTCAAAGTACCCAAAAGCGAATAACCATATTAGGTGGATCCCATGTCGTGTCGACACAAGTGTGGAACCGAATGTGAAGAGTCAATGCAACTTAGGTTTTGTTCCTTCTGCTTCTAATGGCTGGTCAATAAACTATATCCTCTAGCCGAAGTCTTAGCTATATCAGTAGCTGAGTAATAGTTGTTTTCCGAAAAACGCACACTCAACTGTGGGTCTCATACTCTGATCAGTGTCTTTCTTCTACTTCTAATGGCTGGTCAATAAACTATTTTCTCTGGCCAAAGTTTTGGGTGTTCCCGTGGAGTCAAACTATTTCCTTTGTGGCCGAAGTTTTGGGTGTTTCTGTGCAGTCAAACTATTTCCTCTGGCCAAAGTTGTGCGAGGAAAAGTAGTTTGGAAATGGACCACTAGTTACAACTTTTCACCTTAAGAAATGCGCTATGATTCTGGTTTGACTCAATCGTTTGAGTGTTGTGGTTATATTTCAACATTTAGGTACATATATAGAGGTTATACGATCTTGAAAATATGTGGCTTTATTTAAAATAAATTTAACATTTATCACCTTCCAGCTAAGTTTTGTGTTACCTTTTTCAGTTCATCAGATTCTGCTTTTGGGATGGATGTGATCAGGAGGATGCTACAGACTGGGCATCCAACCATGCTCAGCTGATTGGAGATACCCTGATGGTGGCCAATCTTCCCTTTATCTCATTCTTTAAGAGGTAAAGTGGTTGTTCATCCAATGTCAGGCAATGTGAATATTTCGGACCAAGTATAGTATGGGTTCCTCTAGTGGCCAAGGAGTCTCACAATTGAAAGAAATGGAAGCTGTGGATATCTTTGCTTGATCTACTAATTTATTTTTCCCTTCGTCTTTCATATCATAGTAAACGACATATACAGCTGAATATTGCATGATCAATCTAATTAAGTTTGTTTAGTTTCTTTCAGTACAGTTAACTTGTAAGAATGATGCTTCCTGACATGCCATTACACTTTATAAAGTGGAACTTTTTCTTCCACTATATAAAGTGGAAGAAAATCTTAGATTTTATTAAGTGTAAATTTTTCTTACACTTTATAAAGTGAAATTTTTTCTTACACACTTTATAAGAGGAATATTTTTCATGTTTTGAAAAAGCTTTTTCAGTATTGTGATACAATTATATTGATTTGACGAATCATAAAAATGAAAAAAAATACTACACTATGTATTTTTATTTTTTTATTCTGAAAAGTCTTTCAATCTCTATTTGAGGACGTTTAAACATAGTTGATAGCACCAACAACATAAAATTTTCTATATATGTTCATTTCAATCTAAAAAAAATGTCTTCTACACCTAAAGTTAAAGAATCAATTTATTGGGATGTCGAAATTATACATGACGAAAATACCGTTTATTATAATTAAACTCTCTAACACAATGCTAAATATCCAATTAATGTTCGATATCATAAATTTATTTCATCAATTCATAAAAGAATGGGCATAAACTGTACTGATTATAATTTGATTATAGTAGGAAAATACCCTACTTCATTTTTATCACAAGGACAAGTAAATTTTTGAGAGTGGATTATCTATAACGACGAATCGTTGACCGGCTTTTTGAGGGTTCCAAATGACTACGTAGATCAAATCAAGTTAACAATACTTGAAATCTATGTTAGGAAGAAGCCTAAAATTAGTCAACAACGTTCTTCATTATCAGTCGATGTCCATCCCAAATTAGAAAATCGCAATAGCGTTAATGGATTTCCGATAACTCAATCTATTGATTTTCCTAACATTACTCATCATCAAAATATTCTTACCGACTGATATGATTTTGATTTAAACGAAACTATCAATAAAAGTGATCGGTAATGCTCAATAATTATAACCATTCGTGCAATTTCAATTTTGAAAAGGTATCTATCGAGTATCAAATTAATATATGAAACTTTTCATTGAGATAATCCTTAGACAAACAAGCCTATATATATGACATTAATCATCTTACTAGACTGATTTGATATTAGAAAATTTGTTGTCAATATTTTTAAGGATCTACACACATTTTATGTACATAAAAATAATACTCTACTTTTATTTATTTTTGTACTATGATGGAATCTAAATGGTAATTTGGATACAATGCACGTGGTAAAGTTAAAAAAGGCCGACAAGAACAAATGAATTTGAGTGTTCATCTAGTATTAAAAACATGAGATGGAAATGTCTAATTCAGTTAAAACATCATTTTTGCAGAACCAATCCAATAGTGTAAATCCTTTTGTTTCTTTCGAATTAAAGATTTTTTTTCTAACCCACTTTAGTAATTGAATGCACGTAGAATTAAAGACTTCTTTTTCTGCTTTTTTCCTAACAGGATGACTATATATGTACTGAAAAAAATAGTAGAATTGAATGAGAAAAAGGAAAATATAGTGTAATTTCTTTTGAGTAATTGAAAGTGATCAAATTTGAACTTCATAACATTTCAGAAAACGGATGGGACAAAAGCACGTTTACTTACACAACAGACTCAACTGGCCAATCCTAACCACTAGGCAAAATAATACAAAATGAGAAAAATGAAACACACTCAAAGTAAAGAAAATATGAGATGTTAAAGAAATACCTAATTTATATAATTTGTAGGGCAAATTGTTATGTTGTTGGGTTGTGTTACTCCAAAATTTTGATTTGTTTAGTGTGGGGCCGCTTTAGTTGTCGAATTGAGACCATCAAATGTTAATCTTCAAAATGAAAAAAAAAACCTTTGGAAGCCATGAAAGTGAAATGGAGAAGGAGAAGGTGAAAAGGTAAAAATAATTTTTTACAAAGTGGAAGATTTTCAAGAAAAAGTTCCACTTTATAAAGTGTAAGAAAAAGTTTCGTTATATATTAAAAATCACGTTATGACACCTGGCTAATTATACATATACAAACGTGACTAATTATACAAACTCGAAGTCAACCCACATTATTAATATATAATATTAGTCGTGAGTGATAATTATAGCAAGCTATGACTATGATGAGTAATTAAATAGTATAAGTTTGTTTAGCCGCGTAATTTTTCCTGTTAAAAAATATAATTTAGACCCCATTACAAATTGTTGCCCTTTTGGTTTCATAGTTAATTGAGTTTCCCTTTTGAATTTTTTGAAAATTTTTATTGTCCTTTTGATTTCGGACACCATTAAAATGGTTGAGTTGGCGAGAGAGTGTGACTATACGCAACTGAAGGCAAGTGAACATCATATTTAAACTTAAAATATTCAAATGAGTTAATATCTCAAAAGATCACTCAACTTTAAGAATTTAACTAGTAAAATCACTAAACTTTATTTTATATCAATAAATCATTCAACTTATGTCTTTGTATCAATAAAATCATTCAATTTCAATAAATTTATTTAGTAAGCCATCAAACTATGTTTTATATAGATAAAATCATTCAATCTATGCCTTTGTATCCATCAAATCATCAACTAATTATTTAAGAATAATTTTAATTAGTGAAACAAATATTAGTATAACATTATTATGCACTTAAAATTAGTATCAGGGTAAACGTCACATTACCAATAAATATTACTGATATTATCATAGGCTTAATAATTGAATTTTTTTTATAAGACGTCAATTTTCTTATAACTCAATGGCCGCAACAGAGTAATATTTGTCGAGTTACAATTATTAAGCCAACGTGTATATATATATATATAAAAGATAAAAATCATGTACCCGAATTATTTGTGATGACAATGTTTTACGGGTTTTTCCTCTCTCCTTTATTTTTCTTTTTGGATAGAGCTCATCATAATATTTTAATTATATAATAATATCCTTATATAGTTATTAAGTTTATTCATAAAAAAGTCTTGATGATTTTTTCTAATTTTATTTTTTATGGAGTTCATATTTACATGGAATAAAAATAATTTATTTATTTATGTTAATTTTTTTAGTGATAAATTAAGTTGAGTGATTTTATGATATAATTATCTAAATTGAGTTATTTTATTAATATTAGATAAACTTTTGTGATTTTACTAGGTAATTTCTTAAAGCTGAGTGACCTTCTAAGATATTAACTCAAAAATAAGATAGTAAATTTTAAAAAGAAAAAATAAATTTACACAAAACCCTCTTCTTTCCTCAACTCCATCTACATTTTCGCTGATAAATATTCTTTCTATTACTTATTTTTTTATTTTCCCGAGTATACACTTGGATTGAAGCTATGTGATGTAGTTAAAAATTAAAAATGGAGATTTATTTGTTATTTTAATTATCCATCTTTAATTTTAAATAATGACACATATTTCTATCAAAGTGTGTACTTTGGAAATGGAGATAATAAGTAATGGAGTGGAGTTAAATCCCATTTTCGCTGCCATCCCCATCTTTGCCCCAATCCCGTTTTCTTTTTCACCACCTCTATTGTCATCTTCTAACGGATCTTTGGCATTGACACCTCCTTGACGTAAAGTTTCAAGCTGTTATCCGTGGAGGGAGAGAGTGGCATTGGTTGATTTCATAGCGATGCTCGCCGGAGTTCACTCATTTACAATGGAGTGAGAGGGAAAAAGGGGACACTGATACCTTTTTCGCCAAAACAGGAGGCGGCGTGATTGTTTGTTGATACAATGGAGGAAAGAAAAATGATTGAACTACACGTGTGATAGATAGAGTTTTAAAATATTTTTTTTATTATATTTAAGATTCGATTTATAAAATATTAAGTAGAATAATTTATAATACAAACACATATAAGTACAGGGTCTATCAGACCCTTTTGTCCCGTTAGTAGTGACATGGTCTTATTTGAAGGATAAATCACGTAAACAATGACTTCCATTTACTAATTTAAATATTAAAAGTTTATCCCAACGTCTACAGTGGAATAGGAATAGCAAGTAGAGGTTGAGCTTTTGCCAGGGTAATACCAAATCTTTCCTCCATGTCCAAGTCTTCAGGTGTAATTCCATCTTGTAGCTTCCAATTAAAGGTATTTAACAATGAACCTAGCACGATTGGAATCATCCTAATAGCCAAAGGCAATCCAGGGCAAATTCTTCGACCAGCACCAAACGGAAGGAGCTCAAAATCCTGACCTCTAACGTCTATTTCTGACTCCCAAAACCTCTCCGGCTTAAAGTCCAAAGGGTTTTTCCACAGACTAGAGTCCCGCCCTATCGCCCATACGTTCACAAGAACTTGAGAGTCTTTTGGAATAATATAGCCACAAAAATCAACATCTTCTTCTGTTTTGCGTGGAATCAAAAAAGGAACTTGTGGGTGTATTCGGAAGTTTTCTTTCACAATACACCTCAAGTAAGGCAAATTCGCAACATCAGCTGCATTTATTAGTTTACCTCTGCCAATCACTTGGGCAAGTTCTTCTTGTGCTTTCTTCATAGTGTGTGGATTCTTGAGTAGTTCAGCCATTGCCCACTCCAATGTATTTGACGTTGTATCTGTCCCCGCTTCAAACAAGTCCTGCAAAACTTGCTAGTCTAAGATCCTGTGATACTGTTTTCTTTTAGTTAAAAATGACATAGTTTTATATTTAGTAACAATTTAACTAACCAGACAAAGTTGCTCGATTTGATTCCTGTCAATTTCTTTAGGACAAATGTTGAGAAGGGCATCTAAAACATCAACATTTGCATGTTTACCCATGCTCCGCTCCTTTAGCCGCTCATCAATCAAATCACTCATAATGTGAAGAATCTTTGTAAAATACTTAGTCATGCGTCGCCTTACACCCTGTGGATCAATTTTCTGAAGAAATGGGAAAAAGTCTACCACATTGGGTTTACCAGCCTCAATGGAGATGTTTGACACCAATTCCTTAAATTCCTTAGCAGAATCAGTAAATGGATCGGTTAAATCTATAGAGAAAAATGTGTTTGATAGCAAATTCATTGCGGTCCTGAAAGTTGCTCTGCTAATATTCACCGTTTCACCAACTTTGCTACAGTTGCCACAGTAATCAATTAGCTCTTGAATTTTTTTACTTCTGAGATGCTCGTTAGCGTCAAGTCTGTTACCTGAGAATATAAAAGTCTTATAAACAGTGGCGGATCTAGAAATTTAAGGTTATGGGTGCTCTAAAAAGTACCCATCCAGGAACCATTGGGCCAACTAAATCATTTATTCATTGGGTGCTCTATGTTAATTTTATACAAATACCTATCAATTTCTACATAGATATATATATATTCCGTAACGAAGTTAATGGGTGCTCGAGCACCCGGCGGACACCATGTGGGTCCGCCTCTACTTATAAACAACCACCCACAGGCCACATCTTGTAATCTTAACAGGGGTGGCTCGACATTGTTTAAAAAAAGACATGTGTTTTAGACTTTCAAATTTAAGGATACTCATTTTTAATAATAATAGGTTAGAAGTTATTATATTTTTAACAAATATTGAATACTATTTGTAGAAAAAACAAACTTTTCATGAAAATGAAGAAATTATTACAAGAAATTTGACATATTTAGAGTACTATATATCATGAAAAATAATTTAAAATAAGAATGATTATATTATCCATCTAAAATCTAAAAAGAATCAATTATATAAAAGTTATAAACAATTCAAGTTTAAGACCCTATTATATTTTGCTTAATGCCATTAATATGCTTGAGCGGCTCTTGTTCCTTAAATAAAATAAAACAAATATTTACTTACCTGAGAAGATGTGGTAGTTCATAATCTTGCGAAGATTTCTCCATTGGGAATCGACAGGTAGCCATATAGCGGAGAAATCATTGTGATTGCAGGCACGGAGTGCGTCAGGAATACACCTATTAGAAAAAGTTAAATCTTTCTTTTGCGTCACTTCTCTTGCCAACACTGATGACGAAATGATCACCGTGTTTATTTGCCCGAATTTCAGATTCATAATTGGACCATGTTTTATTGCAAGTTGAGTAAGTGATATGTGGGGTTTATGACCAAGCAAATGAAGATTTCCAATAATAGGCAGAGCAAATGGACCTGGTGCAAGTCTTTTGGTTCTTCTAAGTGAAATAAATAACCCACGAACCAAAAAACACGCGAATAACAGACCTATCAAAGTGTTCACATAGTCCATTTTTATTGGCTTACGAACTGAAGATTTGGGGCTGGTTATATTGGTTTTCCTACGAGTTTGTTAGTCTGCTGTGAGGATCTTGAAGGCAATGGAGCAGTACATTTATACTCCACCACATTTCTGTGGGGTCTTAGACAGGGGCGAGTCCAACATAATTCGAGGCTTAAAGCGAAATTTTTATTAGAGATTTAAAATTTAAATAAATTCATTTGTATTTATTTATTTTTTTAAATTTCTAGATGTAAAACAATTATTTTATGAATTATTAACATAATTCTATAAGTAATATGTTAATAAACTTTAAAAATAAGAATTAAATTATAAAATTCGATTCAAAAAATTGATAACTTGGTATACCTACTTCAATATGAAAATTAACAAAGCAATAAAAAAATTGTAATTCACTTTGTTCTACACTTTTCAATTTCTGATTTATATTTTTGAGAGTGTATTACTACTCCTCTAACTATCAAAGATTTAAAAAAATAAAATGCAAAAACAATTAAAAAAGATAAATAATGTGAGTGTCAGCGAAGAAAATATAAGAATCCAAAACAATGTTTTCTTGATTTCTTCTATTTAATAGGGTTAAGATACATAATATTTTATTTGTAAAAATTTGAGCCCCCAATGCTAATGTCTTAAATTTTGAAGGCAAAAGTCGGCCCTGGTCTTGGTGGCAACAGCCTGAAGAGGTAATAGGCCAATTATCAAATACTTTTTTTTTTTCACTTTCAATCATCAATATATTAAGTAAAATACTCCATTTTCTAGCTCTACTATAGCTAATTTTAATTTTGTAAGTTATAAATAACTACAACAAAAGCTGGATACAATTAATCAGTAGTAAACCCGTAATATGTAAGGATAAATTAAACAAACAGGCTTCTCGATCATTCTTCACATTCGTCGTCTCCAAGTTTTTCAACAAAAAGTTTCAGATGTAGGTCATTGGCTCATTGCCCATGAATGGATTTTCTTTTGAATTTATAAGTTCCTCCAAATCAGCAGTTTCATGAAACTAATCAATAGCTAAGAAAATCAGTATGTAAATTTTAAAATTCTCCATCAGAACATGTATGTAATGTAAGTTTCACTTCCTATTTCATAAGTGTTAAAGGATATACTATTAATCATGCGTTTTAATATAATATTATTTATTGAATAATTATTTAATAATTTATTCAATTCAATAAACTATTACAGTAAGTAGATCAATTTGTCATATATATGTCGTCTTTAACTTATATAATAGATGATTTGGTATATAGAGTTTAAGTTATACAAAAAAAATTAAATTATCGATTTCTTGTAAGTTAAAAGTTGTAGTTCACAATCGTAGATGGAAATTTGGACAAAACCATCGTAAAGATTATTGTAGCACGAGATTACATGTAATTTATCTTGATTATGAGAATACTATAGTTTTAACTTCTCATGCTAGTGCATTATCTATGTATTGAACGGGATTGAACAAAGATAGATGTTTTAGACTGACTGATATAAACATATTTTCTAAACTATTAAGTGTACTTATATTCTTAAACTTAATATAGCGATTATGATCTGTATATATTAATTATCGTTTTGATTTATTAAAATGTGAGATTCTGAGATGATCAATTTGTCTGGTAGATTAATATATATTGGTGAACTAATTAGTTAACTGATAGAATTCATTTCTTAATATAGAGATTGATGATACACCATTTTATGACAAACTTATAAGTTTTCATGTGTAAACTCGATCGGTAGATTTATGAATCTGGCATATGAAATAAGTTAAGTATTGCTCTATAGTAAATTGATCATTCAAATAAATAGTCAGTAATTTAATTTATTGATTAGTTACTGTAATCTCAACATGGAGAATTATACAAGTGTTTAGTGATGAATTTCGTAATAAATAGAAAGAGTAAAATTATAATTTTTTAGTAAAATGATTTATAATATATTATGGTAAAAATAATTCAAATTAATTATTTAAAATTATATCAAAATAATAAATTATATGATTCCTGTAGAATCCAATTTAACTAGAACTCAAATTCTTATTTTCTAGCAGACGGAGGAAAAGTAACGTGTACATTTCTTCCAAAAAAGAGACGTGTGTGTTGGGTTTTCTTGAAAAAAAAAGTTTTTGTACTTTCTTCTCATCTTCTAGAAAGATTGTTTATTCAAGTATTAAGAGAGTTTAATTATTAACGGAATTATTTTAGAAGATCGTAGAGTGTGATATGTATTATGTTAAAAATGAGTTTTAGTTGCAATTAATTAGCAATTATCGTTAAATATATATTTTTAATGGTAATTAATACTCTTTATATATCCTAAAAGCTTTCATGATATTAGATCTAATAACACTTAACGAATATCGATAAAAACTTTTCTTTATATATTCTATTTTCTAATAATTGACATCAAGAGTTATACTTGCATTTTTATAGATAACCTAAAATATTTGTATGTAAAATGTACGTATGAATCGTGATTAGTAAATTTTAATTTATCACAAAATGGACAGAACTGACGAAATTGTTTTGTTGGGTACATACGGTAATAATAGCGCTTACGGGATGGCGACATCTTGTTGAGAATTTTATGTGTTATGTATATAGACGACTTTCTTGTAATAATAATGGAATTCAAATTGAATTGCTCAAGGGAAAATTTAATTAACCAATCCATGTATTTGTATAATAAAGATAATTAGTATTGAGTGTAATTTATTTTTCTTCGTAAAAGGTGGCTGTTAGTGTAATTTATTTTTCTTCGTAAAAGGTGGCTGTTAGTGTAATTTATTTTTCTTAGTAAAAGGTGGTTGTTTTATGAGATGACTGACAAATATTTTTTGATCACATGTTATGTCGGCTGGAATTTTCTCATAATATTACTGCTGGTTGCTTTTCAAAGAATATAATTAAGAGTTCGAGTAAAAACGGGCCATAAAATTTATTAAAAATTTCAAAGGATAATTAGATTATTAATCAAATTAAAAGGATAATAAATTTTTATAGTATTTTAATCAGGATTTCTGCCTCGAGACTATAACTACTTTAGATTTATAAGACAATGGCTGCTTTTAGCCTTATTGGACGGAGGACTCCTTCGAAAAAAATTATATTATTTATATATAATTATATTAATATTTTTTTAAATGAATCGTTTTCTCAATTGAGTGAAAAATTTGAAAATGAGAGTTTGATAATTGCCCATATACACCATATGTGTTCTTTATCACATGCACTCCTTATCCCTTCACATTTCAAGAACCCAACAAACAGAACTACGTACTCGGTACTTCTATATATTTCTTTTATATGCAAATTAATACTATAGTTTATATATCTGAATTTTAGTTTCCGTATTATGAATAAATATTATTCTTTTGTAAACAAAGTTAATGAATGTCTATTATACTCTTCTTATGTCTATAAAAGACATTGTAATTTCTATAAAAAATACACCAAAATTCGAGATCGAATCGTAGCCAAAGTCTTTTTTCAGGTTTAGAAAGACTGGTTCGAAAGGAACGTATACCCTCACAAACCAACTCGCTCGCTTCGACCGGAAAGTCCAAACGGATTTCCGAAACTTACGGGGTTCTGGAGGTACGGAGATGCAACTGCGAAAGGAATGGCAGGGGCGCGCATGACAAGAAAGATTCAAGTTTCCTATTTTATTTCTCTACTACATTTTTCTTTTCTTAATTGACTTTAATTTAATTTTAGTACTTAGTCCTTATTTTATAACATGTTATCAGCACGAGATTGTCATATCAAAGTTTGAAGACTAAATTTGAAGGCTAAGGTATTATTATTTTTCTTCTTTTTATTATGGCTAATCTTACTAAACTTGAGTTCGTTGTCCTTCATAGTTCGCGCATGAACTACCTTTCATGGGTATTGGATGCTGAAATCCATTTGGATGCTATGGGTCTTGGATACACCATTAAAATTGAAAATAAAGCATCAAAACAAGACTGTGCTAAACCAATGATATTTTTACGTCATCATATTGACGAAATTTTAAAAATTAAATATCTCACAGTCAAAGATTCACTCGTTCTGTGGAATAATCTAAAAGAAAGGCATGACCATTTGAAGATGGTCATTCATCCAAAGGCACGATATGATTGGATGAATTTAAGACTACAAGACTTTAAGTCTATTCATGAGTACAATTCTGTCATATTCAGAATTACTTCTTGATTAAAACTACGTGGAGATACAATTAATGATGTTGATATGCTGGAAAAAACATTCTCCACATTTCTCCTCGAATGTGCTTTTACAGCAACAATATCTAGAAAAGGATTTCAAGAAGTATTCTGAACTGATTTTTCATCTTCTCGTGGCTGAACAAAATAATGATTTGTTAATGAAAAATCACGAGAATCGTCCCACTGGATCTACACCGCTTTCTGAAGTGAATGAGGTGTACGCCCACCACGCTAGGCATGGAAGAGGTCGTGGCCGTGGCCGTAATAACGATCAAGAGCGAAATCCTTTTCCCGGTGTTAATCATTCACCAAAGAAAAATATCCATCAAAGGAAAAAAGGAAAAGATGAATAACGTAAGACAATTGAAATAAATTATTTTCGATGTGGTGGAAGAGGTCATTATGCACGTGATTGTTGTACTCCTAAACACTTGGTTGAGCTTTATCAATCATCACTAAGAAAGAAGGATAAAAATCCCGAAACTAATTTTATCACTGATCATGTTGACAACACACACTTGGATGTGGCAGATTTCTTCACACACCCTGAAGGAAAAATAGATCACTTATTGGTGGCGATTCTGTAGATATGGAAGAATAATCATGGTTGATATTTACTAATGTTATTAATATTTGTTATTTTATATTGATCATAATGTGAAAATAAATAATTAAAGTGCTCATATTTGTCCATGCATATTCGTTAAGTTCATTCTTTTAGAAACACCAATGGAAAGTGAGTTAGAATGTTATAATTTGAAAAGGAATTGAAAAATATTAAAATTATACTTTCCTTTAACTTTTGTGTCCATAAAAGGAAAATTATACGTAAGACCACTACCTAAATTGGTAAGTGGAAAACACATTTTCCTTTTTGTCACTCAAATGTCATTTGAAGATAATAATTATATTAATACTTATTTTAAACATACTAAACTAATTCAAATTTGGTGTTAAAGGTTTGAGTGATAAAAATCTTATGCATTATTAATGGTTCAAATAACATTTTAATATTTACATTATTTTTGAAATATTTAACAAAAGATAATTAATCATTGAATATAAATTTATTTCATTACTTTTGAAGTTATGGATGATTCTCCAAGCAAACTATCAAATTTTGAAGACATTTGCTTGATTGATTCTGATACAACACACACGATATTCAAAAATGAGAAATATTTTTCTCATTTGAGTATGGGCAATATGAATGTTACTAGGATATCTGGTAGTATAAATTTGATTAAGGGCTCTGAAAGAACCATTATAATTTTATCCAAAGAAACTAAACTCATAATAAATAATGCCATGTTTTCTCCTCATTCTCGGAGAAACTTATTGAGTTTCGAAGATATTCGTGAAAATGGTTATCATATCAAGATAATTGATGAAATGAATCTTGAATATCTTGGTATAACCAAAAATGTCTCCGGGCAGTCATATGTTGTAGAGAAATTCACGGCCCTATCTTCTGGATTGTATTGGACAAAAATTAGTGCAATTGAGGCACATTCCATAGTAAACCGGAGGTTTATTGATTCCAATACTTTCTTACTTTGACATGATCGTCTAGGACATTTTGGGTCTATAATGATGAGATTAATTATAGAAAATTCAAATGGGCATCCATTAAAGAAGTTGAAAATTCTTTTAAATGGTGAATTTTCTCGTGATGCATGTTACCAAGGCAAGTTAATTATAAGACCATCACCAATAAAGGTCAAAATTGAGTCCCTTGCGTTTTGGAACGTATACATGGGGACATTTGTGGGCCAATTCACCCACCGAGTGGGCCATTTAGATTTTTATTGTCCTGGTAGATGCTTCCTCTAAATGGTCTCACGTATGCCTATTGTCATCTGGCAATTTGGCATTTACAAAATTGTTGGCACAAATAATACGATTACGGGCGCAGTTCCTTGATAATCAGATTAAGTCTATTTGCCTTGATAACGCCGCAGAGTTTTCATCCCAAACATTCAATGATTATTTTCTATCGAACGGAATAAGAGTTGAGCATCCTGTAGCTCATGTTCACACTCAAAATGGTCTGGCTGAGTCATTAATTAAACGACTGCAGTTGATTGCAAGACCATTATTTATGAAAACTAAGTTGCCTACTTCTGTGTGGGGTCATGCAATTTTGCATGCTGTAGCACTTATTTGTCTCAGGCCGACAAATTATCATAAGTTTTCTCCATTACAATTGTCTTTTGGTCAAACAACCCAATATATCTCATATGAGAATTTTTGGATGCGCTGTTTATGTGCCGTTAGCACCACCATAGTGCACTAAGATGGATCCTCAAAGAAGGTTAGGAATACGTATTGGGTTTGAATCGCCCTCTATTATTCGCTACCTTGAGCCATTAACTGGAGATATGTTCATAGCCCGATTCGCAGATTGTCGGTTTGATGAGACACTTTCCCAAAAATAAAGTGAAATTAAAGGAGAAATTTCGTGAAAGAATTCATCATTGTCTTATCTTGATCCTCGTACTTCCATTTGTGAGCTAGAAGTACAAAACATCATTCATTTGCAGAAAATTGCAAATCAAATGCCAGATGCATTGAGAGATTTGAAAGGGTTACTAAATCACATGTTCTTGCAATTGAATTTCCAATTCGAACTGATGTCCCCATAGGATTATCAACTAGTGTCATAGCTAATGAGTCAAAAGCACGCTTGAAGCATATTAGACCATTAGGGTCAAAGGATCAAAATCCTAGAAAAAGAAAATTAAAAGATCAAAATGACACTATGAAAAAACCTCACATAGAAAGTCAAGATGTGAGTAATTCTTATATCTTTGGAGGAACCAATGAGCTTGAGACTCAAGAAAATAATGAACTATCCATAAAATCAAGTGATCATGAAACAAATCTGAATCGCTCAGAAATAGCGGTGAATTATGTTTTTGCATACAATGTTGCATAAAAAATTATGCAAAATTGTGAGGATCTTGAACCTCAATTTGTTGAAGAATGTCAATAGAGAAATGATTGGCAAAAATGGCAAGAAACAATTCAATCAGAATTGAATTCACTTGTCAAGCGCGAACCTTTTGGGCCCATAGTACAAGCACCTGATGGTGTTAAACCTGTTGGCTATAAATGGATTTTTATGCGGAAAAGAAATGAGAAAAATGAAATACAAAGATACAAAATATATTTTGTTGTACAAGAATTTTCTCAAAGGCCCGACGTCCATTATGAAGAGACATACTCACATGTTATGGATGCAATAACATTGCGTTATCTTATTAGTTTGACGATCCATGAGAAACTTGGAATGCATTTGATGAATGTGGTTACAGGCTACCTTTATGGATCACTCGATAATAAAATATATATGAAACTTTTTGAAGGATTTAAAATGCCCAAAGCATACAGTTCAAAGCCTCGGGAAATGTACTCAATTAGATTGCAAAGATCATTGTATGATTTGAAGCAATCTGGACGCTGTGGTATAATCGTCTTAGTGAGTATTTATCTAAGAAGGTGATATAAATAATGCGATTTGCCCATGTGTGTTTATAAAGAAAATAATATCAGGGTTTGTTATACTTGCTATTTATGTCGATGACATAAAACTTATTGGAACTCCAATGGAACTTCACAGGGCAATCGATTATTTAAAGAATGAATTTGAGATAAAAGATCTCGAAAAAACAAAATTATGTCTTGGTTTGCAAATACATCATTTGACAAATAATATTTTTTTCATCAATCTGCATACACAGAAAAGGTGTTGAAAAGATTTTATATGGATGAAGCACATCCATTAAGTACACCAATAGTTGTTCGATCACTTGATGTAAATAAAAATCCATTTCGACCTCAAGAAAAGGATGAGAAAATTCTCGATCCTGAAGTACCATATCTCAGTGCAATTGGTGCAATAATGTACCTTGCTAACACTACAAGGCCTGATATAACCTTTTCGGTTAATTTGTTAGCAAGATATAGTTCTGCTCCTACTAAGAGACATTGGAATGGAATCAAACACATATTGCAGTATCTAAAAGGGACTATTGATATGGGTTTATTCTATTCTGACGATTGTAGTCCAAAATTTGTTGGCTATGCTGATACAGGATATCTGTTGTCTGACCCACATAAAGTTAGATCTCAAACAGGTTATATATTCACATGCGGGGGTACTGCTATATCTTAAAGATCTACGAAACATTCTATTGTGGACACTTTTCTAAATCATGCTGAGATAATAGCTATTCATGAGGCAAGCCGAGAATGTGTGTGGTTAAGGTCCATTATACACCTTATTCGAGAAAAATGTTATTTGAAATGCGACAAAGTACCCACAACCTTATACGAAGATAATGCAGCATGCATAGCACAGCTCAGTGGAGGATTCATAAAAGGCGATACAACGAAACACATTTCACCAAAGTTTTTTTCTACACATATGAGCTCCAGAAGAATGATGATATCAACGTACATCAGATTCGTTCGAGTGATAATGTGGCTGATTTATTCACCAGATTTTTGCCAACCGCAACTTTCGAGAAGATGATATACAAGATTGGAATGAGAAAACTTGGGCAGCTAAATCATGATTTTCACCAGGGGGAGTAAAATACGCGCTGTAATCTTTTTTCCTTAATCAAGGTTTTATCCCACTGAGTTTTCCTGATAAGATTTTTAATGTGGCAGGAAGTAATGCGTATTAGGAATAACTATTTACGTTTGTTACTTTACTAAGAATTTTTATTTCAAATGGACTTCCAAGGGGAAGTGTTGTAAACAAAATTAATGAATGTTCATTATACCCCTCTTATGCCTATAAAAGACATTGTAATCTCTATAGAAAATACACCAAAATAAGGAAGATTCAAATTTCCTATTTTATCTCTCTATCACATTGTTCTCTTCTTAATTGTCATTAGTTTAATTTTAGTACTTAGTCTTTATTTTATAACATACTTAACATAAACTGAGTAGTTTCAAATGGACAAGAACACTAAATTTGACTCAATATGTTTAATTTGTCTTTTTCATGATAACGATGTTTCCAAGATTGAATATATTCTTTGTATCTGTTGGTTTAAATTTAAAGTATTTATTAAATAAATTATGTTTCCAATAATGTGCATTGATATGAAGAAATTAATATAAAAAAGGGTAAATTTATCAAGCCATGATTGATTTATATATATATTTCAAATAGGCTTAAAAATAGTTATGAAAAAATTAAAATAAAAGAGATAGGCATAACATTGTAAACAACAAATAAAACAAGTGTTAATAGAGCAAATCTAAAAGGGAGCTCTTTGAAATTTATCCCTAAATTTTTTATTTCCAATAACTTTATCCTATTATTAATGACTATTTACATTATTACATTAATTTATCACTTAATTAGCACAAATATTATAGGAAATTATCCACTCACTAGTGGTATTTATATTTTAGAAAAATGATCTAAATTTTATTTTATTCTTGTAATATGGAAGTTTAATTATATGACATGTCACATTATTTGTTCTCTACATTTACTCTGCCGTATTTTATAATATATATATATTATATATATATATATAATATATTATATATATATATATATATATATATATATATATAATATATATATATATAAATATATTTTACTTTGTCGAAAAATTTTTTAATCGACAATTATTATTATTATGAACTTTGTGATAATACGTCATCTTATTCAAATTGTCAGAGCCACTTATACCTTGCTAGAGTATATAGAGAACACAATTTGGTGTATCCAATGAAGCCTGGTGGTTAATCGAGAGTCACACCAAGTAGGATCCATTTGGAAATAGTAGTCCATATCTAAGAATTTCTTAACTCTTATTTTTCTTCAATACTTAATATTTTCCCTTATAAGATAAATAAAATTAAGAAGTATTAGACTAGACATTATTTAAATCAAATCTGAATTTTGTCGCTTCACCAACTTATAAATCTTTATTGTACTAAATAAATATGTTCCTGGCAAATTTATGAATTTGTTAGAGGCACAAATATATTTTCTTTAATAGTTCATTACCAATAACAATCTTTTTACCAAACAAAAAAAGGAGTAACCAAGAATTACTACTGTAGACAATAAATAAATCTTTTCAAAATAATGAGTTTTGAGTCATTTATTGTTTGAAGCTCATGTTGCCTCATGAGTTTATCTATGCACCATCTTGTTGAATAACAATACTTTTTTTCATAGTCTTTGTACTTATAATTTATTTTTTGTCACGATAAAATTTGTTGCGAAACGCCCAATGAAATTAAACCTATCCTTCATCTCTTTTGTCTTAAATCAAATTTGAAATTCTAAAGTTGCGAAGGTAGAATAATGAGTAGTTCAAGGCTCGACTTTGAGTTTCATCAAATCTATACTCCGACAAGCCTTGAAGTAAGTACATTTGTAGATATTGAAATTTTATGGGACTCTGTAAGATGCGTTCAATTTGAGTTGAGATTGTGTTCCATTCAAATAAGATTTTTGGAGGTTACTCAACTCTAAACCCTATTTCACGTCGATATAAAGGGTACGAAATTCCCGTAAAAGGCATCTCAAATATCCCATAAGCTCTTGGATATTTCTTAAAGATCAACATCTCAAATATTCTACAAATTGATGGGATATCCATTTAGAGATCAAATCTAAATCATCATATTTCAAGAAATACGCCACTAACGATCCTTGAATCATGGTTTAATTTAGGAGAGTCGAATTAAGGAACGAACAAAATTGTACCCGCAATTTATTGTCAATAATGTTTCTTCATATTATATTTGTGACTGCGATTTAAAAAATTGGTTGCAAACAACTACCCATTTAATTGTTGAGCGATATATCGAGATAATAATCAAAGGTTTTGAATTTATTCAGACTTCAAAATAGATATCGAAAATCGGACACCTAGTATGAAATCAAAAAAAAAAAAAAGATTTCATCATATAGTGGGAAAAACGGCCTGATATAGCCCTAATATTGTAATTTATAGATGATATACCTCTTGTAGCTCACATATAATCTTATCGTAACAAAAGTGACTCACATGTACTACTATCACAAAATTGACTCAAATATATCTTTTTCAGCTAATGAAAGTGAAAATATTAATTTTAATTTATTTATTCAATTTTTTATTTTTAAAAATTCTGTATGGAGATGTTTCTTCAGGCATAAATTTTTCCCACACATGATCAAGAGCTTCCAATTATGCCCTATAGCTATAGTTTCAGTAATTGCGCTTTATAATTATACTTATGTTTGCTGTAGATGCCGCAGTTTGTAAATTTCACTTGTAAATATACAAATAGGATAAATATACACAAATGGAGGTTGCGATCTGTTTATTTTGCTTGAGAATATACAATCATGGTAAGCATATACAAATTCTAATTATATATTTAGAATTTTTTCCCAAAAGTCCGTGTGTATATTTCACTTGACAATATACAAATAAGATAGTTTATTACTTTATTATGATTTTTTCATAAATCATATACAATACCTACGTTAAGCATATACAAATTCTGAATTTATACAATTAAAAATCGAATTATACGAATTATGAATTTATACAATCAAAGATAGAATTATTAAAATTCTGAATTTATAGGGATAATGCCCAAGTACCCCCTCAACCTATGTCCGAAATCTCAGATACACACTTATACTATACTAAGGTCCTATTTCCCCCTTGAACTTATTTCATTAATAAATTTTTACCCCTTTTCGACCTACGTGGCACTATCTTGTGGGCCCAACGATTGTTGACTTTTTTTTTTCAAACTAGTGCCTCATAGGCTAAAAAGGGGTAGAAAATTACTTATAAAATAAGGTCAGGGGGTAATAGGACCTTAGTATATTATAAATGTGTCTCTGGGATTTCGGGCATAGGTTGAGGGGGTACTTGTGCATTATCCCGAATTTATACAATCAAAGATAGAATTATTAAAATTCTGAATTTATACTATTAAAAAATTAAATAGAAAATTTTTGCGAAATTGTTATCACGGATTTAAATAAATCAAAACTATAGCTACATTACATAATATATATATATATATATGTTAGACGTTTGTTATGTCACATAATTTTCTCTAAATTTAATGCTTTGACAAAGTGTACTCCCTCTGTTCCTTATTAGATGAAAATTTCTATGTTACACGATAATTAAAAAATTATTAATTATTGATTAACTTTGTTATTTTGTCCTCTGTTAAGAAATGTCAAACTACATAATGTTGAAGTAGAAAGAAACTGATGATTGAACATGTCAAAAGAATAGGTCCAACGAAACTGATTGACGTGTCTACAACAAGTGTTGATAAAGAAGGAAGCTGATGATTGTAACATGTCATAGGAACAGATCCAACGAAACTTACTGGCGAGTTTAAACAGTGGTTTAGAATTAGAGTCATACTAGAATTAAACTACTTATATTAATTAGGATTAGATAAGATTATAATTATAACATGATTAAGACTACACTATGATTAGGATTAGATAAGATTATAATTATAACATGATTAAGACTACACTATGATTAGGATTAGATTTCTTTTATCATTATTATTATTATTATCATCATTATCATTATCATTATTATTAGCATTATTATTTATCATTATTATAATAGTATAACGTGTTGGGGTGTCATATGTCCGCACAAATCTAACTAGATATTCGGTGATAATAAGATTAATGGATTCAATGAGCATGTGCAGCGCGCTGTCATGTTTTAAAGTTTTAATCTTATTTAGTTAGTAATATATTCTCTTGTTTTTTAATTTATTTACTTTGTTTTTTAAAGTTCATTTTTAAAATATTAATTTTTTAATTTTAGTTTTCAATGTATTTAAATTATATTTTTAAAAAAATTAATATTATATTAATATATTAAATTTAAAATTACAAAATTTCATTAAACATCTGCACTTAAAGCTTATACAATTTTTTAGAAGTTCATTTAGCACGTTCCTCACTTATGAGCTGTTGGGATGATGTGTGGTAATAAGAATTAGTATATTAATGGATTAATTTTAATTCAATGCATTATCAGCATATGTATTATCGAATTTTAATCTTATCTAGCTACTAATATAATCGCCGGTTTTCATTTTTTGTTTTTATCTCTTTTTTTTTTAATTCCATTTTAAAAGCATCTGCATGTGTACTATGAATTTAAATCTTATCTAATTACTAATATAATCGCCGGCTTTCTTTTGTTTATTTTTATCTTTTTATTCCATTTAAAAAATATCTGCAGGTGTACTATCTAATTACTAATATAATCATCGATTTTTATTTGTTTATTTTTATCTTTTTTTTTGTTCCATTTAAAAAATATTTTTTGCTTTTTTAAAATATATTTTTTAGGAATTTCATAATGTAATAAGTAAATTATAAGTTATTTCTATCATTTTTCAATTTACAGAAATCTCTTTAAATTTGTGTCATCTGGATATATCACATTTATCCGGATGCATAACATGTGATACATTAGACAATTAATTTGATATAATATGTTTAGCGCTATAAAACATTACAATTTATGTATCAAGTATATTTGCTTGGTAATGTGCACAAACACATAATCTTCTAATTTGAGTAAGTCTGAATAAAATTTTAGAACTGCAAATACATGACAACAACTCGTAAATGGTAGATTATACAATTTGAAATAATCATGTATCAGATAAATAATTAAAGGCATGAGACACGAAATTGAATAAGTTTGAGTGTATGTCGTATATGGTAGTAAAAGATAACAAAATTTGTAATAGCTATTTATAAAATACATAACTATAAACATGATATATACTAATTTGTGTTTCAATAAAATTAAAAGTTATGTATCAAAATTAATATTTGAATATGATACATTATTATGCATGATGAAATTGCAATGCATCATAATGTTTTACTGAATACATTATACATTAACTTTAAAAAATAAAAACAACTAGGTATATTAAAATCTGAACTCATGTGTTAAAAAAAGATGAAAAAAAATTGATTAAAAAAATCAACAACATGATATGTTGAAAGCACAAAAAAGATTGTGAACGCGCACGGTGAAAGTTGTAGGATGAAGAAGAAGAAGAAGAAGACAATGGAGTCGATGGAAGTTATGAAAATTGGAGGAATAAGGTTTTAGGGTATTTTAATTAGATGGGTTTTTTTTTAAAAAAATTGGGTCAAGTGGGGCGGGTTTAGTTAAAATGGGTGGGTTTAAAATTATTTTAAATAATTAAATTACAACCGATGGTTGAGTGCCACGTAATTAAAAATTATTATTTAATTATTTTTAATTTTGGTCCGTTAATGAAGGGGTGAATTTTGACCCAAAGGTGCATGTAAAGGGTATTTGGGGGCCAATAGGTGGATGGGGGGTAATTGTGTACCATTTTCAATACTTCGAGGGTATTTTAGGCCCTTTTCCGATTTATTTATTAACAAACGTCAATTCTCTCTAAATAATTTGTAAGCTAATTTATTCAAATAAATTTACTAGTACAATATAAAACATTCAATCAAGAAAATAAACAAAATAATTAAAATGATTTGGGGGTTATTTTTGTGTTTACATAGTCTTATCCCATGGTTTTATAGCGTATGTATCACCAGTCCCTCCAAATGGAATATATTAGTAATACATCCTATAATATCATGTAGAAGATATAACTAATCCATGGATTAGTAGTAATGCATAAACTCAAGTTCCTGCTA
The DNA here is from genome assembly GCA_027705065.1 of Solanum peruvianum. Lineage (NCBI taxonomy): Eukaryota > Viridiplantae > Streptophyta > Magnoliopsida > Solanales > Solanaceae > Solanum > Solanum peruvianum. Next base: position 36,336,420 of record JAKWJD010001756.1, on the reverse strand, counting down.
AACATAATACTGAACAATATCATACATAATACATGAACTATTTATTTTCACGCGGCCTACCAAACGACCCGTAAAATCTTTAAGTTTATCGCAACATCTATAGTAGAATAGGTACAGCTAGCAAGCTATGTTGTTGATGTTGTAGCTTTCTCCAATTGCATAATGCTTGTTTAAGTCTTTCTTCCCTCTCTCTTGAATATTATGTTCATCCCCTATTTATAGTTGTAAAGGGTGGACAAGGTTGGTTGTGATTAGCCAAAGGATGTCATTTTGACACTTGGCACATTGTGATTTGTTCTTGCATTTGACTGGGACTATCACCTCATTTAGACACATGGCGTCACCTTGTTAGTCTTAGATGTCTAGTCACTATGACAAGTGACATGAGTTTGAGCTTCAAGGTGAAATGGACCTTGGACTTGAATTTAATAAAAATGGACTTATTTGTTTGTAAAGTCCAAATTAATCATTCAACCCAAATAAACATGGATATAATCCAAATTTTATATGAATTAAATCCAATAAAATTTGTGTGTCTACACATGCCGTCTCGATGGTTCGTTGGTCCATGATCTCTGATGTTGCTTAGAACTGTTAGGATCGAACTCACGCACACACACTAGATGAATGAAGAACACAAGAACTTTCAAGAGAAAGAGAAAACTCAATATTTCGTGGTAACACTCCGTGAGTAAACTTCCACGGCGATGAGGTATATATTTATATTAATAAATCAGAGTATTTTTGGTTACAGAGAATAAATAGAAAATAAATAGGAAAGCCTAAAATTTAGGTCGGGGCGCTGCCCTGAACACCGCCTTCAGATGGGGGGCTCCCGCCCCCCATAACCCTCTGGCAACCTCACCGCGGAGGTTAAATCGCGTAAACAGTTATATATATTAATCAGGCTCCACTACCTAACAAGAACAACTTTCTGTCTACTTGTCGCTGTTAGGTTTTGGGCCTTCCTATTCTGAAAGTTCGATCTCCAAATAATAGTTTGAATAGTGTGTGATCCAGCCATGTATTGATTTTTGTTAAATCATGTCGTCTTTGTATCTTGACACAAACCTCCGTCTCGTTTTTGTTTAATACTGTTTTGCTGCTCATGAGTTGAGTGCGTGAATTTTCTTTTCACGGCCTGCGAGACCGTTTCAATGGCTATGTCCGCAGCCAAATCTTTAGCGGTTCATTTGGTCACAAGCTGGAAGTACATGGCTTTAGACTTTAGTTAAAAGTAGGTAATATTAGGAATCAAATTTGGTAATACAGTCTTAGTAAATAAGGTTTGGGTGTGATCTTATTCTTAGAATTATTTATTCTACCGGTCTCTTAATTGATATTTTTTTTAGCATAAAATGCTTTTAAGATAGTTCATTTCTGTTGCTTCATGATTGCTATTATAAATAAGTTTATTATAAATGTTGTTGATTTCATATCACTGTTTCTAACGTATTAATGTGCCCCTATGGGTGTTGATTTCTTTTTCCCTTCATGCCTGTTTTATTTTTGTTTTCTTTTTATATCAGTGGCTAATCAAATTATGTTGTGTGTTGTGGTGATATTTAAGTAGTAATATTTCTTTCATTCTATATTTTTGTTTTACAAAACATTGAGTTACCACTACATCTTTGTTTATTTATTTTTGTTTGCACGTGAAATCGTCTCGAGTTCGTCAATAACTCCTTCCTTTTCCCACATCTCGAAGAGAGCCATGAAGGCTCAATTCCTCCTATCTGAGTTAACTAGCCCAAATTGATATACAGGTCCCGAAGTTGAAAGAATTCGGACAGGTCAGAGTTGAAGATTTTTGACAGAGATATCACATTTTTGTTTTTTATGTGTTTTTTTGTATGTTGTATTTTGTCAATGTTGGGCCTAAGCCCTTGTCTTATGTATTATTACTTTACTAGAATTTAGGACAGGTACAAATCGAATGGGCCTAAAAACAAGAATGGGTCCAAATAGTGGTCCAAGGCGGACAGAAATCGAATTTGGACCCAACTCTCTCTCTCCTTTACTTATCGGCCTATTTATTTGCTTATTAGCTGTCATTAGCTTTTAGGGTTAAAGAATTCGAATCCCCACAATGACACCACCTTGTTATCATAATTAAATCAATCAAAAAATAAATAAACTTAAAATAAATTTTGCAAGTTTCGATTAGATAATAAAATCAACACTTCACTTTTTAAACAACTTTAAATAATCTTTATCTCAAAATTAAGTTAGACATTTTTTTAGCCAAATAAGTTAGTTGCAAATATTTTAGATGTCGTAACAATCTTCCTAAAATATAAATAAGAATCCTTGAACCCCCTTTAAGTTTTCAATCGATTTCCTGTTTAAATCTTTTCGAAAGCTAAGTTTTTTCTTTAAAAAATTAAGTGGTGACTCTAACAAGTCCTAAAATTTACAATATATTTTCCGACAAAATAAAACAAGTAATACTGCATATATTATTTATTGTTTCTTAAAGAGTGTGACAAGTCAATAGTAAATAACTATTATTGAACGGAGGGAATAATAAATACAATGTCTTGAAAATATAATAAGAAAATAATTATAACTAATGATAAAGGTAAATTGAGAAAATGACATAAATAGTCCCTTAACTGTAAAGTAATTCTAAAATGGTCTCTTAAACACTTAACAAATTTAGTCATTAACTATGCAAAAACTTATCAATTTTGTTCCAGTAACTATACACTTAGTAGTTTTAGTTCCTTAACTATCAATTTACCGATTTTAATCCTTTACGTATTCAAAAACTTATCGAATTTGATATTTGTCCATTTTAATACAGGTAGCCGTAGTTTGGACCCGTAGATTGAATTTATGAGCCTTAAAATTTAATATGAATTCTACGAACTAGATCTATGGCGTAGAAACTTTAACGGGTCGTAGTTTGAACCCATAGAATAGCATTCAAGCATTAACATTTAATACGAATTCCATGCATGAGATGTACAGTATATAGATCAAACAACGTACTATAGATTGCCTTGTATAAGGTTTCGATAACTTCTAAGAGCGGTAGTACTTAAGTCTTTGCCCACCCATTTTAAGCTTAAACACCAACATTTTACACCTAAATAAGGTTTAAATAGTATTAATCAACCCTATTTCTCTTATTAACGCTTCCAAGTCTTACAATAAACATCCATGAGGAAAAAGTTAGAGTTTTCAAGCGTTCTTCCAATTTCACCAAGAAGTTGATTCTTCTAGATATGTAAGGCTAATCATAGTAATGGGCCGTGTTCGGCCTCATGCCACATATCTAAATTTAGTCTGTAAAAGTTTAATCTAGGTTTATACCCTTAGTTTTGAGAAATTTTGAGATAAGTTATATTATTGATTTCTGAGTTCTAAATTTTTTATTATGAGTTGCTATATATTTTGCATTGAGATCTTCGAGTTGTTTTTCATGGTTATATTTCCACATGAACCCTATTTACTATGTTTTCATTGAGAATCTTTTGATAAAGTATTTTTCCTTAAATTAATTTTGAGAAGTTAAAAGTGAGTTCAAGAGTAAAGATTAAACTACAATTTTTCACTAGAGTTTGAAGGAACTAAATGATTCCCAAATGTATCATTTTTACATGAAGAAAGAAGAGCATTAATTTTCAGTAACAGTATAACATTTTTTCAGATAGAGTTATTACAAAGTAGTTCGAGAACTTATCTCAACTGAGAAAGAGTATTTTTACTTGAGCATCGAGTTATATATTTTGGAAGTAGTGTTGAGTATCAATACGAAGAATTGAGTTTAAGCAACTAACATTCTGATAAACCAAGTAGCCAACGTGGGCTATGATCGCACCGTTTTTTGGGCGACTCCTCGCTGCCTTTGAAAAAATTATTATAGTGAATCCATTAGTTGAGTTTGTTCTACACCCCGACTAGGTATAAGACAGTTTTGGCAGCGTGAATAAAACATTGTATCATCACGAGACTCATAGTGATGGTTGTCGGTTAGAAAAACTCCGTAATAGAGTAAAAAAATATTTATTTTTATTATACTTAAACATATAGTTCAGTGAGTTAGTATATTTTATCTCGTAAAGGTTTAAATGATCTTATCTCTATTTATACTTTACATTCAATTGATTATTGTTTCAGCCTTTTCAATTCAGTTATTGTTGCTTCAGCTATATTACATATTCATACACTCAAATATCTTTTATGATGTAGATACAAATATCCAGAATCATTAACGGGTGCTTCATTGAGATCACTTTGAACTCTTTGACATCTTTTGGTGAGCGCTTGCATTCCGGGGGACTCCATTTCTTAATCTTTCAATTTAGTAGTTTTGAGGTGTCGTCGGTCTTGTCTCGACCATGTTGAACTATAGAGGCTTCATATATAGATAGATAGTGTTGATGATTCTTTCAATATTTCCTTTGGAACTATTTTTGCAAATTATTATTGTTTTCAGATTATTTTGAGACAGTTTGAGTTAGAGAAGTTTTAAGACTATTAATTTAAATTCTATTTTAAAGCAAAGTTAATGAGTACACTTATGCTATGCCATTAAAGAACTTGATAGATACATTTAGCAAAGTAAAAACTCCATGCTTCTGTTGTGGGGTCCATCCCCATGTGGTAAGAAACTAATTTACTTGGCTGATTTTTTTTTTTTTCATGAAGTCAAAGGTTAAGATGTGGAGGAAAAACTAAGTATCCATGAGCCAATTTATTTGTTTGATTTTTTTTATTCTTGAAGTCAAATGTTGATAAGATGTGAAGATACAACTAAATATTTATCTGGTTGATTTTTTTCCCTTGAAGTCAAATGTTGATAAGATGTGAAGAAAAATGAAATTTCTCCAATAGTCCACACACAAAAGAAAAATTAAGTTTCTCCAATATTAAAATCTTAAGTTTAATATCCAAACAGCTACAAATGAATAGGGATGGCTAGAAGAGGTTGAGTTTTTGACAAGGTAATACCAAAATTTTCCTCCATGACTAAATCTTTAGGTGCAATACCACCATATAGCTTCCAATTAAAGGTATTTATCAATGAACCTAGAATGACCGGAATCATTCCGATAGCCAAAAGGCAAATTCTTCGACCAGCACCAAATGGAATCAGCTCAAAATCCTGACCTCTAACAGACTCCCAAAACCTCTCCGGCTTAAAGTCCAAAGGGTCTTCCCATAGACTAGAGTCCCGCCCTGTCGCCCATATGTTCACAAGAACCTGGGAGTCTTTTGGAATAATATAGCCACAAAACTCAACATCTTCCTCTGCTTTACGGGGAATTAAGAAAGGAACTTGTGGGTGTATTCGAAAGGTTTCTTTCACCATGCACCTCAAGTACGGTAATTTTGAAACATCAGTTTCATTTATTAGTTTGCCTCTGCCAATTACTTGTGCAAGTTCTTCTTGTACTTTAGTCTGGAATTTTAAATAAAATCACGAGGATGAGTAATTATTGCTAAAAATAAGTCTCTTTTTATCAATTAACTCTGACAAAACTCCTTTTATTTTCTTCTTTTGTATGTAAATAATTTTTGGATTGTTATGATGTAACGGCTAGTTCTTATAATGGTGATTTTCGCGCGAGTGATTTGAAGGTAATTGATATACGTTTATTGTTTCTCACTGTATGAGTGAAGCATTTTTATATGTATGTCATGTATAGGTTGTATGATTTTTCAATGTCAATGTATATGTTGTGCATATTTCAAATGTTATACATGACATACAAACACAAAGATTAGCTGGATTTTATACGTTTTGCAATATTAGTACTGTTGCTCTGTTTTGTAAAGTTAATAGCTATTTTACATTCTACTCAAAGTCCCCCTCCTATGTTGGGTGGTCTTGGGCCTTCTCAACCCAAAAGCTAGCTCTAAGGTTAAGGCTTTCCCTCACACTTATAAATTGACCACCAGCCCCTTCCACTTCCGATGTGGGATAACCCAACAATCTCCCCCTTCACACATCGGGCCTTGGGCTGGAGAGCGACAACCCAGTTTCTCCCGGTAGGCTGAGACTTGTTGACAACCTGGGCTCTGATACCAATTTGTTGGGAAAACGCGGACAAGCACAAAAGTATATATGGTAAAAGTAATGAAAATAAAATGGGAAAATAACGACACCAAGAATTTTACGTGGAAACCCTTCTGAATAAGGGAAAGACCACGGGCCAAGAGGAGCAACTGATATTACTATAGTAAGGAATTTTACACTGTGTAGTCACGAATACAACACTCAAAGTGACTACTACACACTCAAAAGGAACAACACTCTTTTGGTTTCCGTCTTACTAAAATATCGCTCACACTCTATTTTTCTTCACAGACTATTTTCTTATATAGTCTATGGAATACCTCACTTTGCTCTCAAAATGGTTTTCACTCTAACTTGGTGTGTTCTACAAATGAGCAAGAATGCTCTATTATAGAAGGATAAAACCATGCCTATGTCACTAATGACATATGTAAACATAGCAAAGTCAAGAATGGTTGCAAATCTTACCAATTTGCCAACTACCAAATCTTTCAAAGTCAAGAATGGTTGCAAATCTTACCAATTTGCCAACTACCAAATCTTTTCTTTTCAACTCCAATTACTATTCCTTTTTAACAATTGCTTGTACCAATTGAATAGCTAAAGTTGACTAAAACAATGGGATGGATTCAACAAATCTCCCCCTCCAGTCCCATTTACTGGAAGAAGGTATCTTCAACTTCTTTAGAGAGAGCTCATACCCACAAGTTCTTTGCATAACTCGAACTTGTCTTTCGGTATCATCTTGGTCAGCATATCTGCAGGATTTTCACTTGTGTGAATCTTTTTGACGTGGAATGATTCATTCTCCACCTTGTCACGAATCCAATGATATCTGACGTCAATGTGTTTTGTTCTTGCATGGTACATGGAGTTCTTGCTCAAGTCTATTGCACTCTGGCTGTCACAATAGACAATATACTCCATCTGATTCAAACCAAGCTCTTGAAGAAATCGCTTTAGCCATATCATCTCCTTGCCGGCTTCAGTAGCCGCAATATACTCAGCTTCAGTTGTAGATAGTGCAACACACTTCTGCAACTTTGACTGCCATGATATAGCTCCCCCTGAAAAAGTAAACAAATATCCAGTAGTGGATTTTCTGTTATCAAGGTCACCTGCCATATCAGAATCTGTATAGCCTTTCAAGATTGGATTTGATGCTCCAAAACACAAGCATTCATCTGAGCTTCCTTTAAGATACCTAAGTATCCATTTCACAGCTTCCCAGTGCTCTTTTCCCGGATTTTTGAGAAATCTACTGACAACACCAACTGCGTGAGCAATATCAGGTCTAGTGCACACCATTGCATACATTAGACTTCCGACGACAGAGGAATATGGAACTTTGGCCATGTTCTCTTTTTCCTCCCTAGCTGTAGGACACATCTTCTTGCTCAACTTCATATGACCAGCAAGAGGTATACTCACAGGCTTCGCATTCTTCATATTGAAGCGCTCCAGTACGCGTTCAATGTACTTCTTCTGGGACAAATAAATCTTCCTTTCATCTCTAAGACGAGTAATTCTCATGCCCAAAATTTGTTTGGCATGACCCAAGTCTTTCATAGAAAAAGACTTACACAACTCTTTCTTCAGCTCGTCAATCTTGGAAGTATTCTTGCCCACAATCAACGTATCATCCACATACAACAAAAGGATGATGAAATCATTGTCAGAAAATTTTTGTACAAATACGCAATGATCTGAAGAAGTCTTCTTGTAGCCTTGCTCCCCCATAACATATTCAAACTTCTTGTATCACTGTCTGGGAGCTTGTTTTAGGCCATAGAGACTCTTTTTGAGTTTGCATACAAAATTTTCTTTACCATCTACTTTGAAGCCCTCAGGTTGTTCCATATAAATCTCTTCTTCTAGGTCACCGTGAAGGAAAGCCGTCTTCACATCCATCTGCTCAATCTCTAAATTAAGACTAGCAGCCAAACCTATAACTGTGCGAATCGAGGACATTTTCACAACAGGAGAAAATATTTCGTCAAAGTCAATACCTTTCCTTTGACCGAATCCCTTAACAACCAATCTAGCTTTGTACCTGGGCTTCAAGTTGTGTTCTTCAACTTTAACTTTGAACACCCACTTGTTCTTCAAAGCTCTCATGCCCTTGGGCAATTTTACCAACTCATAAGTGTGGTTCTCATGCAAAGACTTCATCTCATCTTGCATGGCTTCAATCCATTGATTCTTGTGCTCATCTTCCATGGCCTCCTTATAACATTCAGGTCTCCCCCGTCAGTGAGTAACACATACTCATTGGGTGAATAATGGGAGGAAGGAAACCTCTGTCTTGTGGACCTTCGAAGCGGAATATTTGATTCGTCCACAACTTCATGAGCAACAGGATCATCAATAACAATATCATTGTTATTATCAACATCAACATGTTGATGCGATACATGATTCTGGGTGTCACCATGATTATCAAACCCAACAACATCATGCACACTTGTGTGAGGAACTTCATCATGATGAACTATACCATCAAAACTTGAAGATTCTACCTTCTCCGCTTTGTCAATATCTTCAATTGTTTGATTCTCCATGAAAATAATATCACGACTTCTCACAAGTTTCTTTTCAATTGGATCATATAGCCTGTAACCAAATTCATATAGGCCATATCCAATGAAGATGCATTGCCTTGTCTTGGCATCTAACTTTGACCTCTCATCTTTCGGCACATGTACAAAAGCTTTGCAACCAAATACTCTCAAATGGTCATAGGAAACATCCTTTCCATACCAAACACTATTTGGCACATCACTTTGCAAAGCAACAGCAGGAGATAGATTAATAACATGTGCAGCGGTCAATAAAGCCTCACCCCAAAATGAGTTTGGCAACTTTGCTTCAGAAAGTAAACATCTAACTCTTTCCATCAAGGTCTTGTTCATCCTCTCAGCCAAACCATTGAGCTGAGGAGTCTTGGGAGGAGTCTTCTGGTGTCTAATACCTTGATGCTTGCAGTATTCGTCAAATGGTCCACAATATTCACCACCATTATCAGTACGAATACATTTCAATTTCTTTCCAGTTTCTCTTTCAACTGAAGCCTGAAATTGCTTAAAGACACCTAACACTTGGTCTTTAGTCTTCAAGACATAGACCCAAAGTTTTTCTCGAGCAATCATCAATGAAAGTGACAAAGTAAAGTGCACCACCCAATGTCTTTGTCTTCATTGGACCACATAAATCAGAGTGCACTAACTCAAGCAACTCTGTCTTTCTCGAAGGAGGGTAGGACTTAAAGGAAACTCTATTTTGTTTACCAGTCAAGCAGTGCTCACATTTTTCTAATTTAGCACTTTGAAAATTTGACAATAATTTTTTCTTGGCTAGAACATTAAGTCCTTTCTCGCTAATGTGGCTAAGCCTCTTGTGCCATAATGTTGAAGAGTTATCGCTCTCAACTGCATTCACCATATCAACACAAGCAGAGGCCGTAGTCCAGTATAGACCACGATGTTTGTTACCACGAGCCACAACCAAGGAACCCTTAATGAGCTTCCATTTTCCATCACCGTTGGTACTAACATATCCTTCATCATCTAAAACACCAACAGAAATTAGGTGCAGACGAACATCAGGAGCATGTTTCACATTGTTCAAAACTAGTTTAGTTCCAATACTAGTTTCCAAAAAAATTGTACCAATACCAACCACCCTAGAAACAGTCTCATTACCCATACTCAAGGTTCCAAAATCACCAGGATGTAGGAAGAGAAAAAATCCTTCCTTGATGTCACATGAGATGCGGCACCAGTGTCCACAACCCAGCTTGACTCATCACAAGCAATATTTATCATGTTTGCATCAAGAACGGTAACAAGATCTTCGGTGGTGACGGTGGCTAGGCAATTTTCATTGCCATCTTGTTTAGTTTCCTCTTTGTTTTATTGTTCTCCCTCTTCAACTTTCTGCAGAACTTCTTTGTGTGCCCTTTCATGCCACAATGATAGCACTCAATATCCTTAAGTCTGCCTTTGGATTTGCTCCTATTTTGTTCTCTATGCTGAGAACCACGAGTTTTATTTCTCCCCCTGGGGCCAGTTATTATCAGGACATCCGACGAAGAGGAACCTTGAGTTTTTCTTCTCATCTCTTCGTTCAAGACACTACTCTTGGCGGAATCCATAGAGATCACACCATCCGGAGCAGAATTTGACAATGACGTTCTAAATGTTTCCCAAGAATCTGGTAGGGAACCAAGTAGAAGCAAGCCTTGAATTCTTCATCAAATTTGATGCCCATAGCAGATAATTGGTTCATAATCCCCTGAAAATTATTCAGATGGTCTGTCATTGGAGAACCATCATGATACTTCAAACTCAACATCTGCTTTATTAAGAACATTTTGTTGTTGCCAGTCTTTCGAGCATACAAACTTTCAAGATGCTCCCATAGGGTTCGAGCATGTGTTTCCCCAGAAATATGGTTCAACACATTATCGTCGACCCATTGCCTAATGAATCCACAAACCTGTCTATGCAACAGATTCCACTCTTCATCTGTCATTTTATCAGGCTTTACAGTGGTAAATACTGGTTTATAAAAATTCTTGACATAAAGCAGATCTTCCATTTTCCCCTTCCAAATGACATAATTAACACCATTCAAAGTAACCATTTACTTGTGTTGGCTTCCATTGTTTTCCCCAAACAATATAGTTATCGCAAATCAAAGTAAATCTTTTCTGATGTGGAAGTTCAGACTGTGCTGCAACCACAGAGCATACTCAACCCAAAAGCTAGCTCTAAGGTTAAGGCTTTCCCTCACACTTATAAATTGACCACCAGCCCCTTCCACTTCCGATGTGGGATAACCCAACAATCTCCCCCTTCACACATCGGGCCTTGGGCTGGAGAGCGACAACCCAGTTTCTCCCGGTAGGCTGAGACTTGTTGACAACCTGGGCTCTGATACCAATGTTGGGTGGTCTTGGGCCTTCTCAACCCAAAAGCTAGCTCAAAGGTTGAGGCTTTCCCTCACACTTATAAATTGACCACCAGCCCCTTCCACTTCCGATGTGGGATAACCCAACATCCTAGACCTCTCTAGTCTCGACTTACTCGACAACGTCAAGTATATGGTCGACACCAAGGTCTTGTAATTGAGCCCGCCAATGATAATGATGATGATAAGGATCACGTGGCAAACACACTACCACATGATTGAATTTTAGTCTTATAGATACTAATTTATGTCTTTTATATATGGTGGTTTGAAAGTATTCGATATGTATTTTGTGATTATATGCAAACTGTGAAGTAGAATTCTATAACTTGTGACTTTTTCATTCCATTTTAAAATCACTTCAAGTTGAACTTGAAATAGCTTTAACAAGAGACACTGGAGGCAGTTTAAAAAGGACATAACAGTTGCTATATGGGGAGCTTTAATATTTTACACTTGACAAGCAGAGAATAGACTGTGTAAACAAATCGAGGAGTGCTACGAGATGTCAATATTAGATGATAGTATCTCGTATATGAGATCTAATTCATGACATTATATGATCAAACACAACTTCTACATTGAAAATTCAAATAAAACTAACAATATTTGATTTTTCATGGCAAAAAGCCTGCTTATTTAGCAACTACATGGATTCTTAAGTTTATCGCAACTGTTACACCGGAATAGGGATAGCTAGCAGAGGTTGAGTTTTTGCCAAGGTAATACCAAAACTCTCCTCCATGTCCAAATCTTTAGGTGCAATTCCACCATGTAGCTTCCAATTAAATATATTTAGCAATGAACCTAGTGCTACTGGAACCATCCTGATAGCCAAAGGCAATCCAGGGCAAATTCTTCTACCAGCGCCAAATGGAATCAGCTCAAAATCCCGACCTTTAAAGTCTATTTCTGAATCCCAAAACCTTTCTGGCTTAAAGTCCAAAGGGTCTTCCCATAGACTAGAGTCGCGCCCTATTGCCCATACGTTCACAAGAACCTGCGAGTCTTTTGGAATAGTATAGCCGCAAAAATCAACATCTTCCTCTGTTTTGCGCTGAATTAAGAAAGGAACTTGTGGGTGTATGCGAAAGGTTTCTTTCACGATGCACCTCAAGTAAGGTAATTTTGGAATATCAGCTTCATTTATTAGTTTGCCTCTGCCAATTATTTGTTCAAGTTCTTTTTGTGCTTCCTCCAATGTATGTGGATTCTTCAGTAGTTCAGCCATTGCCCACTCTAATGTATTTGATATTGTATCGGTCCCTGCTGCAAACATTTCCTGCAAAACATAATGGTTATTTTCAATTAGACAAGCAGAAAATCGAGGATTGGAAAAAGAGAAGTGGAGAATGAATTAACCAGACACAGATGCTCGATATGATTCCTGTCGATTTCATCAGGGCTAATGTTGAGAAGGGCATCCAACACATCAACATTTGCCCGATTTCCCATATTCCTTTCCTTTATCCGCTCATCGATCAAACCACTAATAAGGTGAAGAAGCTTAGTAAAATATTCAGTCAAGCGCCGCCTTATACCTTGTGGATCAATCTTCTTAAGTAAGGGGAAATAGTCCACCAAATTCGGTTTACCAACCTCAACCATGATGTTCCACACCAATTCCTTAAATTCCTTAGCGGAATCGGAAAATGGATCAGTCAAATCTTTAGAGAAAATTGTGTTGGAAATCAAATTCACTGAAGTCCTGAAAGATGCTCTGCCCATGTCTACTGCTTCACCAACTTTGCTACAGTTGTAACAGTAATCAATCAGGTCCTGGATCTTTTTAGTTCTGAGATGCTCGTTCGCGTCAAGCTTGTTACCTACAAATATATAAAGGGAACCAAAATCAAATTTGGCCACTGACTAAAAAATTTAATTGAACTTCCAATTTTGCATCCTTTACCTGAGAAGATGTGAGAGTTCATAACCTTGCGAAGTGTTCTCCACTGAGAGTTGTTGACAGGTAGCCATACAACAGATAAACCAGAGTGATTGCAGGCACGAAGCGCGTCTGGAACAAATCTATTGGAAAAGGCTAAATCTTGCTTTTGCAAGACTTGTTTTGCCAAGACGGAAGAGGAAATGACGAGTGTGTTTATTTGCCCCAATTTGAGATTCATAATTGGACCATGTTTTTTCGCGAGTTGAGCAAGTGATATGTGGGGTTTATGACCAAGCAAATGAAGATTTCCGATGATAGGCAAAGGGAACGGACCTGGTGCAACTCTTTTGCTTCTTCTAAGTGAAATCAATACTCCACGCACCAAAAAAAAGATGAAGAAGAATCCTAGACAAATGTTCACATAGTCCATTTTATATTTGTGAGGTCTTGGGATGCATTGGAGCCATAGCTAGCTTTATATAGGGTGCCTCATGTGTTATTTCTCGTGTGCAATGTGTTATTCCTCGTGTACTTTGCTCTGAAATTTTCGACTTTTGTCTTTATACAAGTATAAGATAAAAGTTATAGTTTGTCCTACATTTAACAACATCTTTAATAGAAATTTAATTTTAGATATACTTAATTTCTAAATTAAATACTTATATTATGAAAATCTACAAATACCTGCTATGATGTTTATAATTAAAATTATTTGAATAATATATATATATATATATTATATATATATATATATATATATAATATATATAATATATATTATATATATATATATATATAAACAAACTAAAATCAAAATAAGAAATTTGAATACAATAAAGTATTATGACTAATAAAATTATAAATTCTAAAATGTAAAGAAAGTTATCACTAATAATAGGAATATCTTATTAAATAGTAATTTTATTCATCTATACAATTCGAAATATATCCATGTTCAGAAAAAATATTGTTTTCCATTTTAATCAAACTTCCACTATATATATATAAGTCTAGGAAGCATGTCATCACATATAGCCTATGTTCCAGACAAAGGCAAGTTAGTCACTTGGGTATACTTTACTTTTCCTTCCATGCTGCCCTGTTTGTGCAATGTGTTTTGAGATATATATATATATATATATATATATAATATATATATATATATATATATATAGGTCATAAGACCCATTGTAATGACCCGCCACATAATCACGCCATATAAGTGCCACATGGCACAAGGTTGCCCATGTGGAGGCCTTATATGAAAGAAGGCTAGCTCATAGTGAAAGGTTCTAGAGACATGTGAAGAATTACATATTAATCTCTAAGTTAGAAGTACAGATAGAGGAATAGTAATTTGTACATTCAACAAGCAACAACAAGCGATTCTCCCAAGTCTTGAGTCGAGCCATTTAAAGTCGAATTCAAGAAGGTCTTCTTTCCCAACAACCTCATCTATGAGGTGAAACACAAATTTTAGGAGTTGAAGCAGGCAGAAAGCATACTAACATATGTGAAAGGAGTTTATGAACCTCGTACTTTAAACTTCCAACCTCATAGATGAAGATATGTTGTTCCACTTTGTGGATGGATCGCAAAATTGGGCCAAGAAGGAGTTAGACTGCCGACATGTTAGGATTATTGTTGAAGCCATCACGCAGGCCGAAACTTTGACAGACTTTAAGTATGACAAGCATGATAGAGGCATATGAGAGGAAATTCTCTTGTGTCTTTGTCATTTCCTTAGCGAATTAGTATCAGAAAAAACTTAAGAATTTGCGATCGTGAAAAATTCGTGAGCGAGTTATCAAATCCTGCACAATGTGCTTAGTAGAAGTCGAAGGTTGTGACACCATGCTAGTGTTCACATGTCATAGGACTAAACGATGCCATTTACTTTGCTTCTTCTGTATTAATTCAATTACAGTAAAATAATAATGTGTTGAATAATATTAACTATTCATATAATAATTGCCTCATTTAAAAAATTTATGCCTCTAATTGAAATTTTGTTTTAGGCATTTAAATCTGCTGAGCCGCCCCTGGTTGTCCATGTGGAGGCCTTGCATGAAAAGAAGGATAGCCCATAGTGAAAGATTCTATAGACATGTGAAGAATTTCCATAGTAGATCCTAAAATTCCATGGATTTGCATGAAAGTCCTTGAAATTCTAGAATAAGAGCTTATTTGTAAATATGTAGGAACTTACATAAGAATTATTTTTTACATATCAACCTCTAAGTTAGAAGTATAAATCGAGGGATAGTCATTTGTAAATTCAACAAGCAAAAGCAAGCAATTCTTCCAAGTCTTGAGTGAATCAATTTCAAATCGAGTTGAAGAATGCCTTCCTTCCCAACAACCTCATCTATGAGGTGAAGCACAAATTTTGGGAGTTGAAGCAGGCAGGAAGCATACTAACATATGTGAAGGAATTTATCACCCTCACACTTCAAATTTCCAACCTCATAGATGAAGATATGTTGTTTCATTTTTTGAATGGACTGCAAAATTGGGCCAAGAAGAAGTTGGAAAGCCGACATGTTAGGATTGTTGTTGAAATCATCAACAGGCGGAAGCTTTGACTGACTTTAAGTATGACAAGCATGATAGAGGCATATGAGAGGAAATTCTCTAGTGTCTTTCGTCATTTTCTTAGCAATTTAGTATCAAAAAGGCTTAAAACTTGCAAGATCGTGAGTGATTCGTGAGTGAGTTATCAAGTCCCGCAGAGTGTGCTTAGTAAAAGTCGAATGTCGTGACACCATGCTACCTACAACAACGGCACCACTAAGTGTTCACATGTCATACGACTACATGATGCTATTTACTTTGCCTTATTCCGTTAAATAATTCTGCTTGAAAATAAATATTACCGCTAAAAGAAAAGTCTAGGCGTAATGAATATATGCGTCCTTTAATTTGACCTCAGTTGATATTTGTGTCCTTCAATTTTGGGTATGCACAAGTAAGCATTTAAACGTGTATAAAATTAAATAAACAGAGACTTGCATCTTACATGACATAATACACATAAAACTCCATGTAGGACGCCACGTGCACATAGGAGGTATGTGACATAATAAATTGAGGCCAAATTAAAAAACATGTTCGGGTATCGTCGCTGGAAATCTATGGCAACTAAAAGTATGTGGTGTTGCAGTATGTATAGTTTCAACAATGTATTTTAGAAGGTTCTAATTAGGATCAGTGACTACTTTTTTATGCTAAGTTTCTAATTTAAGAACTACTCCTCTATTCTTGTTTATAGGTCATGATTGGCCAAAATAATTAATTCAAATAATATTGTCATTACTGAAAACCAAGTAAGAATTACATAATCCTTGGTGGTGACATGGTCTTATTTCAAGGATACACAAGTATAGAACAATGACTTATATAGCATTTGACAGTTCTTGACAGACATGTAAATGATCTTTAGAGACACTATACACTATTTTTACATATTGTAGTATTTATTCTTGATTTACATATTGTAGTATTTACACTATTTTTACATATTGTACTATTTTTACATATTGTAGTAATACCAAATTTTTCCTCCATGTCCAAATCTTTAGGTGCAATTCCACCATGTAGCTTCCAATTAAACGTATTTATCAATGAACCTAGCGCGATTGGAATCATCCTGATAGCCAAAGGCAGTCCAGGGCAAATTCTTCTACCAGCACCAAATGGAATTAGCTCAAAATCCCGACCTCTAACATCTATTTCAGACCCCCAAAACCTCTCTGGCTTAAATTCCAAAGGGTTCTCCCATATACCAGAGTCGCGCCCAATCGCCCATACGTTCACTAGAACTTGGGAGCCTTTTGGAACAGTATAGCCACAAAGCTCAACATCTTCCTCCACTTTGCGAGGAATTAATAAAGAAACCGGTGGGTGTAAACGTAAGGCTTCTTTCACGATGCATTGCAAGTAAGGTAACTGTGCAACATCAGCTTCATCTACTAGTTTACCTCTGCCAATTCCTTGTGCAAGTTCTTCTTGTGCTTTCTCCAAAGTATGTGGATTCTTAAGTAGTTCAGCCATTGCCCACTCCAATGTATTTGAAGTCGTATCGGTCCCTGCTGCAAACAAGTCCTGCAAAACTTACTGGTTTAAGATCATTTGAAGTAGATGCCATATAAAATCAAGTTTTCCAAAACATATGTTGCTTTCAAACAGTCACAGAAGAAAGTGGACTGAACACTGTTCTGAGACAGAGATATTATTGCCACAAGCATTTAGCCAAGCTACCAAACAAACAACTGGTTGAGAATTGAGATAATTTTTTAGAAAAAACAAGCCATCACCTTAGGTGTTGACTTGTGAGCCTTTGGTACAGAGGTTTGGCTTGACCCATACTATTGCAGAGTCGTCATACTAGCTTAAGATAACAATGATTGATATAACTAATTCGTCATACTATATTTATTAACGGGAAATGATTTGAGAAATAAGTAAGTAATGTTAAAGTAGAACATGAAAAAATAGTTATCTAATCCGATAGGTTAAAAGTGACAAATAAAATGTAAAAACAAATGATCGAAGAGTATAAACTAACCAAACACAGTTGCTCGATATGATTCCTGTCGATTTCTTCAGGGCTAATGCTGAGAAGGGCATCTAACACATCAACATTTTCGCGATTTCCCATTTCCCTTTCCTTTAGCCGCTCATCGATCAAATCACTCATACGGTGAAGAATCTCAGTAAAATAATTAGTGGAGCGTCGCCTTATACCTTGTGGATCAATCTTCTTAAGTAAGGGGAAATAGTCCACCAAATTAGGTTTACCAGCCTCAACCATGATCTTCATACCAATTCCTTAAATTCTTTAGCAGAATCAGAGAATGGATCAGTCAAATCTTTAGAGAAAAAATGGTGTTTGGACAACAATTTAATGAAGTTCTAAAAGCTGCTCTGCCAATATCAACTGCTTCACCAACTTTGCTACTTTTGTGACAGTAATCAATCAACTCCTGCATCTTTTTTGTCCTCAGATGCTCATTAGCATCTAGCTGTTTCCTGCAAATATAATAAACGAATTGGTTCAGGACTCATTTTATCCCGCTCAAATTTAACGCATTGCATATAATTATTTACCTGAGAAGATGTGAGAGTTCATGATCTTGCGAAGCGTTCTCCATTGAGAGTTGTTGACAGGTAACCATATAACTGAGAAATCATCATGATTGCAGGCACGGATAGCGTCAATAACAAACCGATTTGAAAAGGCTAAATCTTGCTTTTGCATCGCTTCTTTAGCCAAGACGGACGAGGAAATGACCACTGCGTTTATTTGTCCTAATTTGAGATTCATAATCGGACCATATTTTTTTGCGAGTTGAGTAAGTGAAATGTGGGGTTTATTACCAAGCAAATGAAGATTTCCGATGATAGGCAAAGGGAATGGACCTGGTGCAACTCTTTTGCTTCTTCTAACTGAAATCAATACTCCGCGCACCAAAATCCAGACGAATAACACTCCTAGCAAAATGTCAAAGTAATCCATTTTAATTTCTTGGCTAATGAAGTGGGGAATATGTTGGTTTTGGAGGCTAAGAAAGTTTATACGGTGTGGCCAACGTTTTCATTTATTTTTTATCTTTACATAAAGTTGAAGAAGAAAGGTCTAAAAATAATATAGTCACATTTTCATTTTATTTGTCTTTACATAATGTTGAAGAAGAAAGGTCTAAAATTAGCCACATTTTATTTATGTACTTTCGTTTTCCTATGAATTATTACTTCAAGTATATAATAAAAACTACATCTTAAAATATTAGTTAATGTTTTTATAGTTTGACTCTAAAAATAGAAATGATAATAAATAATCCGAACGAAGGGAGTATATATGGTGCGGGTAACATACTCGCTCGATGAAGTGTCAAGTGATAAATTAAATACAAACACGTGGCATACATATTAAAAATAATTTTTAAATAATGATATTTTAGTAGAATAAAGAAGTAGTCAGTGACTTAATGACAAGTATGTGTGGCAGCGGAACAGCTACCTACCGTTTCCGGTCCGGTCCGTCCCACCGGCTAGTTGAAGAGAAATTCATCCAATAGGGCCCCTACCCCACCCCTAACTTTTTTAATACCCTAAAGTTTAAAAATTACACTTTAACCCATTTTTTACTTATAAATACCCCTAAATTTCATTCTTTTAAATCACAATTCATCTATTCATCTTCTACTCTCTCTCAACTCTCTACTCTCTATCTCTAATCTCTAATTCTATAATATATAATATCTTAAATTCCGGTGCTGCCTTACTTGGTCTTTGGAAATTAGATTTAGAGCTTCAAAATTCAGTTTTCAACTTTCCACGTTTGGCTTTCGGCGGTCATAAACGTCTATTTTTTTAAGTAGACGTTCGGTACATTCGTTCTAACTTTTATTTTACGTTTTATTTATATTTAAATAATTATTTATTTATTTGTGATTTATTATTTGCATAATTGCATAACATTTTTCGTATTATATTTAATCTCACGTTTAATTTTTTAATATGGATTTCGGCAAAAATATTGTTCAAAAAAGAAAGGGAAAAAAAGTGCATTAGAGCGTGTAAGAAATATTTGTAACTTTACATCCTCCGATAGTGCAAAAACCGGTAGTTCTTCTAAATCAAAAACTAAAAAATCTACTATATTAAGAATAAATACGGATGATTATATACACATGTTGATGATACGGTTTTTAATATTGATAGTAATTCAGGATTAGATCCTTATCATGAACATTTACAACGTCGCTTTGGTAATTTTGATGAGGATTTGCCTAGTGATAATGATAATGATAATATATTGATAATTATAATGATACGCCTACTTTTGATGATGATGATGATGAAACTCAGCCACCTACGGCTACTACTACTCCTAGTCCCGCTCGCTTTCGTTGTCCTGCCCCAGTTCCCCCAGTACATCCTAGGCCTAAGGTAGAACGTGTTAAAAAATCGGTTGTTTGACAATTTATGACACAAAACGAAGATAAAACACAAGCTATTTGTAATAAATGTAAACATATATTAAATCATAAAACTGTGGGCAAATCTGGCGGGACGGGACATTTAAGTAGTCATTTAATGTCTTGTTGTAAAATTGAACTTTTGCATGCTAAAGCGGTAGCGGAAGCTAAAAAAAACGGTACCCCCTTCCTGAAAATGTAGGAGTAGGCGGCTCTAAAATGGTACAAACACAATTAAATCCGTCTAATATTTCTGGCTCTAGTTTACTACCTTCATATAGTAGAGAAAATGATCTTGAAGAACTAGCTAAAATGATATGTGTTATGGGTTTGCCATTTAGTCTTGCTGAAAATCCCGGTTTTATACATTATATTCAAATTGTATATAATCCAAATTTTTAAAGGTTTTGCTAGAAGTACAATAAAAAAGGCTGTATTTGATTATCATGCACAACATTTTTAATATCTTCGTTGTTTATTTTATTATAATACTTGTAAAATTGCTATTACTTCTGATATGAGTCGTAGTGCAAATGGTAACGATTATTTGACTATTACTGCACATTGGATTGATGAAAATTGGTATATGCAAAAAAGAATTTTAGGTTATAAATGTTGTCAAATGCAAAAAAAAGGTAGTTATATTGCTCAAACTATTTTAGATACTTTTACAAAGTTATGGAATATGTGATAAAATAAGTAGTATAACCTTAGATAATGCTTCAAGTAATAATTCTGTTGTTCAATATTTAAAAACTACACTTTGTCCTTTCTATGGTGATAATTATCATATTAGGTGTACTGCACATAATATAATTTGATGGTTAGAGATGGTGTAAATATATGATGATAGGATGTACGAAAGTTGAAAATGCATGTCATTTTATATTTAAATGTCAAGTTAAGTCTCGGCGTAAAGATTTTCAAAATCTTTGTTTTGAAAAAATCTTCCCCTAGAAAATTCCAAAAACAATGGCTAATAGAAGGAAGAACATACTTTATATGAAATGCTTGTAGTCGTTTATGAATATCGAATACCCTTACAAATGGTTTGGAATGCTCATAATTCTGATATGACATATTGACTAGATGATAATGATTGGCGTGATATAAATGAACTTATAGATTTCCTAAAAGTTTTTTACTTAACTACAAAAGAATTTCTGTACTTTATAGTCCATCAATTTGTACTGTTTTGCGTGATATTTGTATTATTTCTTCTAAATTATATAAATTTAAAAGTAAACCAAGATTTCAACAAACCATTGAAAAAATGGTTATAAAATTTAAAAAATATTTATTCCTATTCCTCAAATTTATTTAACTGCATGTTTGTTACACCCTAAGTATAAAGATTTCGGTTCATCAAGAATGGTTGAAAAATATTTTTAATTTAGATATTAATGATGAATTAGAAGAAATTCCTAGCTGTCAACAAGTTATAGATAGCATAAAAATTAAGCAGAAAATTGTATGATTTATATAATGCTAATATAAATTTATCAAGTGAATGAACCTGAAAGCTCTAGGGTTAGATTTGATGAAAATAATATTGATAATTATTTAGAGGATTATCTTGAACTTTCTCACGATAATAGAAATGATTTTGATGCATATATTAAATCAAATTACAGAACCTACTGAAGATATTCTCAAATGGTGGAGAGATCGCACCAAAGGATTTCCAAAATTAGTACCGATGGTTCGAGATATATTAGCAATGCAAGCGTCGTCGGTAGCTTCGGAAGGCGTCTTTAGTGCAGCAAGGTTTCAACTTGGAGAACATAGGCATTCACTAGCAGCCGACAGCTTGGAGATCGGTATTATTTCGAGATTGGATTAATGCCGAGAGAAGAAATTTGGGTCGTGAACCACTACCGACCAAATTTCAAGATGACGTTGATGAAGTAATGCAGGATTATAGTGACGATGGGATTGAAGCAATGGAAGATCTTTCTATTCAACCTATTCCCGAACATGTTACTAAAGAAATGTTGAATGATTTACAAAGGGATTTATATGGTGGCACCAACTATTAATTCAAACTAATATTTTTGTAAATGTAATTGTAATATCAAATATATATTAATAAAAATATAGGCTATTCGCCTTAATTTGTTTTTTAATATTGTTGTATTAAATTTAATTTTGATATAATCAATTTTAAATTTTATAGCTTTAAAGTTTAAATTCAAAATTTCAAACTTTAAGAGTTTGAAATTTAATTTTATAACTTTAAAATTTGAATTTAAAATTTTCAAACTTTAAAGTTTGATTTAAAGTTTGAAAATTTAAATTTGAAACTTTAAAATTTTGAAAATTTTAAAATTAAAACTTTAAAGCTTATAGCTTTATAGTTTGAAATTTAAATTTAACTTTAAAATTGAATTTAAAATTTTTAAACTTTAAAGTTTGAATTTAAAGTTTGAAAATTTAAATTTATAACTTTAAAGTTTGAAATTTAAAATTTTAAATTGCTTAATTATTATAATAAAAATTAGATTCAATTAATTTTTTTTTTTAAATTCCGGTTCGTCCCGGATACCGGTCCGTTCCGGTCCGGTACACTACCGGTTTACTTCCGAACCAGGATGGAACAATATTAATTTTACCGGTTTCCCGGACCGATCCGGTTTCAATTCCGAACGTTATCGGTATACACAGTACCAGTTCCGGTAAAATTACCGGTCCGGTTCTCCCGATTCTGATATCACTGCCAGCCATAATGACAAGTGAAATTTCTTATACAAAAAAAAAAAGAATCTACCCCAGCCCCACCCCCCCCAACCCCTACGCACCAAATTATCTTCTTCACTATTCCCCACCCACCCACCCAATGTCTTCTACACCTTTTCCCACCATAACCCCAACCCTTCCCCACCCACATCGTCTTATCCACTCCTCTCCCACCACGCCCATCGTATTTTTCAAGTTTTTCCGTTATCCTTCTTTTTTGCGAAAACATGAATCATGGCTTTTCTAATGGATTGAAATTTTATTTTTTGTAAAATCTCTTCGTATAGAAATTCGTATACTGTACTATATGCTTCAGTGTCCCAACGATTGCGCATGTGCCATATAAGAACATACAATCATAATATGTATATCAATGTGTGTGTGTGTGTTTGTGTGTGTGTGTGTGTGGTGTGTCAGGTGCATGATATACTTATGGCATACACCATAATACAAAGATTAATTGAATTTTATACGTTTTGTAAAATTAGTGTTGTTGCGTTTTGTAAAGTTAATAATAGACTTAAGTCATACACAGCCATCTGAAGTTGTCTATATATTTCACTTAGACACCTCAATTCAATCGTTTACCTATTGAACACTTATATTGTATGAGATTTGTACCTATTAAACATTTTGTGTTGACATGGCAGCAAGTGTGTTATACACTAATGAAAAGAGCGTGAAAGGCATCATTTAGCGAAAAAAGAAAAACAAAAAATGAAATTAGCATCTCTTCTTCTTCTTCTTTGACTAAACAATCTTCTCACCACCGCAATCGCTCGTGTCCCACCATTAAAGTTCATTCCCGTTTTTTCTCGAACTGTAATCAATCTTCTTCTCTACGTCACCTTGTTTTTAAATTAGATATATCGTCACCATATCCACGGTTCTCTTTTTCTAACTTTCTCCGATCATCTTCTTCCCTTTTTTTTTGCAGACCATCATCTTCTTTCTCTTTTTACCAATTATCGACACCACCTCATTTTCCTCCAATTTGGTCATTGTCAATATCTTTGTTACTTTTTAGCCTTTCAAACAATCTATCACAAATTTTAATTTGTTCATCAAAAAACACTGTCACCACTCATCTTTCTCTTTATGTCAAATCAACTAAATCTAAGCTTAAAATAAATTAGAAAAAAGAAGTAGAAAAACTTAAATGATTTAACTTTCTTTTCTTAAAAAAAGGGGGAAGAAGATGAATTGGGGAGGGGGAGTGGGGGGGAGGTCCGAGGCGGAGGCAGGATCATACATAGTTTAGGATATTAGTTTATTTTTTTTAATTATAATTATTTTGGAGAACAAAAGACATATGTCTTCTTTTAAGACATGTAGCTTCTTTTTAATTAGTTAATTTATCATGTCATGGCAAGTGTATCACTCATTCTTGACATATTTTGTTGATTATTAAAATGTGTCTGAAAGGAAAGTTTTTATACAAGTAAAAATGTTCAATAGGTAAAAGGTTAAATTAGAGTGTTTAAGTGAAATATGCAAATAAATTTAAGGGATTGTAAATGACTTAGGCCTTAATAATATTGCTATAATTAACAATTATTAAGCATCATTAATATTGTTACTTAATTAAAAATCACATATATATAAAATTAAATTTATTGACAAATTTAAGAGACGATCAACTAATTCAGTATACTTCTTATCCTGTGAAGTGTGATGAGAGGCTGAGCTTAATCGTGTGTCAGAAATGACAAATTTGGTGAGTGCAACAAGTTGTCCAAGTAGGGCTTCAAGACAATTATAGCATAGGGACCTCCTTCGTAAGAGTAATATCGTTCCTCTTCAAAATAGCTAACCTATTAAAATGGGCGGATTAAGTTGAAATTAAAACTGAATTAAGTCATAATCCGTTCAAATTTACTATGAGCAAGAATGAACCTAATTATAAAATCTATGTGTTGTTGCAGTGTGTATAGTTTCAACGATGTATTTTAGAAGGTTCTAATTAGGATGAATGACTACTTTTTTATACTAAATTTCTAATTTAATAATTTAAGAACTACTCCTCTGTTCTTGTTTATAGGTCATGATTGGCAAAGATAATTAATTCAAATAATATTGTCATTACTGAAAACCAAGAAAGAATTACATAATCCTTGGTGGTGATATGGTCTTATTTCAAGGATACACAAGTATAGAACAATGACTTATATAGCATTTGACAGTTCTTGACAGACATGCAAATGATCTTTACACTATACACTAGAATATTTTTACATACTGTAGTATTTATTCTTGATCTACAATGGAACAGGGATGGCAAGCAGAGGTTGAGCTTTTGCCAGGGTAATACCAAATTTTTCCTCCATGTCCAAATCTTTAGGTGCAATTCCACCATGTAGCTTCCAATTAAACGTATTTATCAATGAACCTAGCGCGATTGGAATCATCCTGATAGCCAAAGGCAGTCCAGGGCAAATTCTTCTACCAGCACCAAATGGAATTAGCTCAAAATCCCGACCTCTAAAGTCTATATCCGACTCCCGAAACCTCTCCGGCTTAAAGTTTAAAGGGTCTTCCCATAGACTAGAGTCGCGCCCTATTGCCCATACATTCACAAGAACTTGTGAGTCTTTACGAATAGTATAGCCATAAAGCTCAACATCTTCCTCAACTTTGCGCGGAATTAGGAAAGGAACTTGTGGGTGTATTCGAAAGGTTTCTTTTACGATGCACCTCAAGTAAGGTAATTTTGCAACATCAGCTTCATCTATTAGTTTGCCTCTGCCAATTACTTGTTCTAGCTCTTTTTGTGCTTTCTCCAAAGCACGTGGGTTCTTGAGTAGTTCAGCCATAGCCCACTCCAATGTATTTGAAGTCGTATCGGTCCCTGCTGCAAACAAGTCCTGCAAAACGTACTGGTTTAAGATCATTTGAAGTAGATGCCATATAAAATCAAGTTTTCCAAAACATATATTGCTTTCAATCAGTCACAGAAGAAAAGGGACTGAACACTGTTGTGAGACAGAGATATTATTGCCACAAGCCATCACCTTAGGTGTTGACTTGTGAGCCTTTGGTACAGAGGTTTGGCTTGACCCATACTAATGCAGAGTCGTCATACTAGCTTAAGATAACAATGATTGATATAACTAATTCGTCATACTATATTTATTAACGGGAAATGATTTGAGAAATAAGTAAGTAATGTTAGAGTAGAACATGAAAAATAGTTATCTAATCCGATAGGTTAAAAGTGACAAATAAAAAGTAAAAAACAAATGATCGAAGAGTATAAACTAACCAAACACAGATGCTCAATTTGATTCCTGTCGATTTCATCTGGGCTAATGTCGAGAAGGGCATCTAACACATCAACATTTTCATGATTTCCCAATTCCCTTTCCTTTAGCCGCTCATCGATCAAATCACTCATACGGTGAAGAATCTCAGTAAAATAATTAGTGGAGCGTCGCCTTATACCTTGTGGATCAATCTTCTTAAGTAAGGGGAAATAGTCCACCAAATTAGGTTTACCAGCCTCAACCATGATCTTCCATACCAATTCCTTAAATTCTTTAGCAGAATCAGAGAATGGATCAGTCAAATCTTTAGAGAAAATGGTGTTGGACAACAAATTTAATGAAGTTCTAAAAGCTGCTCTGCCAATATCAACTGCTTCACCAACTTTGCTACTTTTGTGACAGTAATCAATCAACTCCTGCATCTTTTTTGTCCTCAGATGCTCATTAGCATCTAGCTTGTTTCCTGCAAATATAATAAACGGAATTGGTTCAGGACTCATTTTATCCCGCTCAAATTTAACGCAATTGCATATAATTATTTACCTGAGAAGATGTGAGAGTTCATGATCTTGCGAAGCGTTCTCCATTGAGAGTTGTTGACAGGTAACCATATAACTGAGAAATCATCATGATTGCAGGCACGGATAGCGTCAATAACAAACCGATTTGAAAAGGCTAAATCTTGCTTTTGCATCGCTTCTTTAGCCAAGACGGACGAGGAAATGACCACTGCGTTTATTTGTCCTAATTGAGATTCATAATCGGACCATATTTTTTGCGAGTTGAGTAAGTGAAATGTGGGGTTTATTACCAAGCAAATGAAGATTTCCGATGATAGGCAAAGGGAATGGACCTGGTGCAACTCTTTTGCTTCTTCTAACTGAAATCAATACTCCGCGCACCAAAATCCAGACGAATAACACTCCTAGCAAAATGTCAAAGTAATCCATTTTAATTTCTTGGCTAATGAAGTGGGGAATATGTTGGTTTTTGGAGGCTAAGAAAGTTATATACGGTGTGGCCAACGTTTTCATTTATTTTTATCTTTACATAAAGTTGAAGAAGAAAGGTCTAAAAATAATATAGCCACATTTTCATTTATTTGTCTTTACATAATGTTGAAGAAGAAAGGTCTAAAAATATAGCCACATTTTATTTATGTACTTTCGTTTTCCTATGAATTATTACTTCAAGTATATGATAAAAATTACATCTTAAAATATTTTTATAGTTTGACTCTAAAAATAAAAATGATGATAAATATTTCCGAACGAAGGGAGTATATCAGGTGCGGGTAACATACTCGCTCGATAGAGTGTCAAGTGATAAATTAAATATAAACACGTGGCATACATATTAAAAATAATTTTTAAATAATGATATTTTAGTAGAATGAAGAAGTAGTCAGTGACTTAATGACAAGTGAATTTCTTATTAAAAAAAACGAATCTACCCCAGCCCCACCCACCACAACCCCTACCAATCCAAATATCTTCTTCACTATTCCCCACCCACCCAACGTCTTCTACACCTTTTCCCATCCTAACCCCAACCCCTTCCCCACCCACATCGTCTTATCCACCTCTCTCCCACCCCACCCATCGTATTTTTCAAGTTTTTCCGCTACCCTTTTTTTTTTGCGAAAACATGAATCAAGACTTTTCTTATGGGTTGAAATTTTATTTTTTGTAAAATCTCTTCGTATAGAAATTCGTATATACTGTACTATATGCTTCAGTGTCCCTACGATTACGCATGTGCCATATAAGAACATACAATCATAATATGTATATATATATTATATATATATATATATTATATATATATATATGTCACATATGTCTTGTATGTCAGGTGCATGATATACTTATGGCATACACCATAATACAAAGATTAATTGAATTTTATATGTTTCGTAAAATTAGTGTTGTTGCGTTTTGTAAAGTTAATAATAGACTTAAGTCATACATAGCCCTCTAAAGTTGTCTATATATTTCACTTAGACACTTTAATTCAATCGTTTACCTATTGAACACTTATATTGTATAAGATTTGTACCTATTAAACATTTTGTGTTGACATGGCAGCAAGTGTGTTATACACGCATGAAAAAAGCGTGAAAGGCATCATTTAACGAAAAAAGAAAAACAAAAAATGAAATTAGCATCTCTTCTTCTTCCTCTTTGACTCAACTATCTTTTCACCACCGCAATCACTCGTGTCGCACCACTAAAGTTCATTCCCGTTTTTTCTCGAGCTGCAATCAATCTTCTTCTCTATGTCACCTTGTTTTTAAATTAGATTTGTCGTCACCATATCCACGGTTCTCTTTTTTTAACTTTCTCCGATCATCTTCTTCCCTTTTTTTTGCAGACCATCATCTTCTTTCTCCTTTTTTACCAGCCATCTACACCACCTCATTTTCTTCCAATTTTGTCATTATCAATTTTTTTGTTACTTTTTAGCCTTTCAAACAATCTATCACAAATTTTAATTTGTTCATCGAAAAACACTGTCACCACTCATCATTCTCTTTATGTCAAATCAACTAAACCTAAGCTTAAAATGAAAATAAATTAGAAAAAAGTAGTAGAAAAAACTTAAATGATTTTACTTTCTTTTCTTAAAAAAAGGGGAAGAAGATGCATTTGGGAGGGGGGAGGGGGGAGGTCCGAGGCGGAGGCAGGAACATACATAGTTTAGGATATTAGTTTATTTTTTTAATTATAATTATTTTGGAGGACAAAAGACATATGTCTTCTTGTAAGACATGTGGCTTCTTTTTAATTAGTTAATTTATCATGTCATGGCAAGTGTATCACACACTCTTGACATATTTTGTTGATTATTAAAATGTGTCTGAAAGGAAAAATTTTATACAAGTAAAAATGTTCAATAGGTAAATAATTAAATTAGAGTGTTTAAGTGAAATATGCAAATAAATTTAAGGGTATAGATGACTTAGGCCTTAATAATATTGCTATATTAACAATTATTAAGCATCATTAAATTGTTATTTAATTAAAAAATTACCATATATATAAAATTAAATTTATTGACAAATTAAGAGGTGGATCAACTAATTCAGTATACTTCTTATCCTGTGAAGTGTGATGAGAGACTGAGCTTAATCCTGTGTCAGAAATGACAAATTTAGTGAGTGCAACAAGTTGTCCAAGTAGGGCTTCAAGACAATTATAGCATAGGGACCTCCTTCGTAAGAGTAATATCGTTCCTCTTTACAATAGCTAACCTATGAGATATCAAAATGGACGGATTAAATTGAAATTAAAATTGAATTAAGTCATAATCTGTTCAAAGTTACTATGAGTAAGAATAAACCTAATTATAAAGGCTTCATTGTTGCTCAAAGTGAAGAACAAAACCTTTATAATTAGGTTTTGAATAAAGGACCATCATGTTTCAAAGGCAGAAACTTCTACATCAATGGTTGCTCAGATTAAGGGCAGACCAAGAGGATTTACCGAAGCCCTCGACAAAAAATTACATTGTATATTTAAAGTATTTTAAAGATTATTATGTTTATATATTAATTTTGAACCTGCTGAATATAAGATTAGAGGTTAATTTAATGATTGAGCGGTTCAAACCTCAAATCTTAAATATTACTTGTTTTTTCTCCAAACTTCCTTAATGAAAATTCTGAATCCGCCAATGGCTCAGATACCAAAGTAAATATGGCTTAAGATTAAAGGTTGATATGATATTAGATATAATAATGCTGAGTTTTGTTTGATATGTCTAGGTTGCCGTACACTAGAAGGAAAAGGAATGTCCATTTTACAGGTCTTGTCACCAAGGTACTCAACATGGTAGGGGACCGGCAAGATAGCCTCCTTTCTATAAAAGAGTTCGGAGCGAAAAGGACAAAAGAAAATTGAGTGAAACTCTCAAAAAGTAATATATTGAGGATCAAATAAAAGGATAATATATGAATGAAAGTTTGGATGTCGTTAAATGTTAATTGAAAGACACACACTGACATGAGCCTTGTAAGATGAATTCTGACATCAGTCTTACCATTACAATAATAATAAAAAGGTTAAAAAAAGATTAATATATTTCTCCATCATTTATTCAATTATTTTATTTTGTTTTGCTTTCGTGATTATTCAACCATTAAGAATCTATATTGTAATAACAAATTAAAATATAAATTGTTATCCATTAAATATTGAACCCATTAGATTTAAAGAGATCAAAAATCAATCTCTTGTGACACACACTTATTCATAAATATGTGTATCCACATACTTATTTTAGCTCATGATAATTGTCATTAAAAGATTTATGATTTTCTGAATTTGATTATTATTAATAATAATAATAATTATATATATATATATATATATATATATCATCGTTTTAATGTATATTTTATAAAAAATTACAACACCATAGATGTGTTTACGTGTATACAAATAAGTGTATGTATTACGAAACTTGACTTATGATTGATTAAGGACAAATACATAAACAGATTCCTAATTTGTTGGGGGTTTTTTTCCTCAGGTACCTCAACTACGTCAGTTTTCTATTGATCATTAAAAACCATACATAATTTGTTCCTTTAAAACACTGTTGGTTGATTTTGATCGACCTTTCTATTGTAAATGTCTCCAATTGTGTTCGAATTGTAATAATTTTGATTAAATGAATGAAGACAAACCGTGTTAGTCTCATTTGTTTTCTAATGTGTTCAAATGACTTAAGTAAAACACATTAATTCTCAAACATTTTCACTATCAATTGGACTAATGAGTTGTGGAACAACATATGTATCCTCTATCAATACTCCTCACAAATCTGGTTCCACATCAGATAACGGTGTTTGTTTAAACGGAACAAATTATGTGGGTTCAATGATTCAATAGGAAAATGACGTAGTTGAGATACCTAAGGAAAAAAAAAACCAACAAGTTTAGGAATCTGCTTATGTATTTTGCCATTGATTAAATTTAATGGGTTCATAATTTTAACAGATAATGAATTTAATTTTTTTTTTTTTGTTATCACGTTCGGTTCTTAAGAGGAGATTTTTTCTTTGTGTATCTTTGAGGTATTTGGATTATTTTTTATCATAATAGAATGAATGTACCTATTATTGGAATTTCATTTTTTAAAAATACCTTAGTCACGATTTTCTAATTCACACTTGCCGAAAAATACGTGTGGAAAGTATTTCTAAAAATTCTATTAATTATACCAGGCATGACAATTAGTCCAATTAAGTTCAAACTTTCTGTATGTATTGTAGTTGCGTGACGTCCAATCGTTTACTATATTATATAGAACATGACAAAATATATGTAGTGCACATCTATACTAACAGCTAGGTTAACGACATTAATTATTGCATATGTTGTATATCTTCTCTAATTTTGTATATATAAAAATATTCAACAATCAACATAATCTACCGTAATTAAATTTTATCAAAGATGACTACACCTATGATGTATATATTCGGAAATTATCTCTATTATTGAGAGTTACAGATTAATTAAATCTAAAAAAGTAATATGTAACACTAGTCTAGAATTAACTGATGATAGAAAGGAAGTTAAATAAGGGGACATATGCATCTTAATATACATAGAACTTCACGTAGGACATATAATCTCATATAGGACGCCATGTGCATGTAGGAATATGTGACTATTTATCAATTTTATATAAATTAAAGTGTCTATGTTTGCACAATCAAAATTGAAGGACATAATCAGTTGAGGTCAAGTTAGAAAACACATTTTATGTATTATGCCTCAAAATGTATTGCAACTAAAAGTATGTGTTGTTGTAGTGTGAATAGTTCAACAATGTATTTTAGAAGGTTCTAATTAGGATGAGTGACTTTTTATGTATATATTAATTCTTGATTACCAACATCCATGTCCAAATCTTTAGATGTAATTCAACCAAACACAGTTGCTCGATTTGATTCTGTCAATTTGATGAGGGCTAATGTCGAGAAGGGCATCTAACACATCAACATTTTCACAACTTCCCAATTTCCTTTCCTTTAGACGCTCATCGATGAAATCACTCATAAGGTTAATAATTTTACTAAAATAATCATTTGAGCGTCGTCTTATACTTGTGGATCAATCTTTCTAAGAAAGGGGAAATAGTCTACCAAATTGGGTTTACCAACTTCAACCATGATCTTGCACACCATTTCTTTAAATTCCTTAACCCATCAATGGCTCCTTAAACTTGGCACGAAGTTTCACTTAGATACTCTAGTTGGGTGATGTTCATTTTAAACCCTCATGCAAGATCTCGTTGTGTCATTTTGATACTATTTTAATAATCATCCAAAAATACAAAGTGTGTGTTATACACTTGCCAAAATGACGAATTAAACAAAGACACATGTCATATATGTAAAAAATAATTCTAAACTAATGACTTTTAAGTAAAAAAGGAAAATAACCACTCACTTGTGGCATTTAAAATTCAAATAATAAATATATTTTTAAAGACAATTCAACACTTCTAATTTTCAAGAAACTCACCCTTGTCTTATTCAGCCCCCCCCCCCCCCCCAACCACCACCACCACCACCACTACCAAATCAGGATTCTTCTCCACCCCCGCACACATCCCAAACCCCCACCGCTCCCCCACCCCTATTAGAGCGTCCATCCTCTTTACCCCACCCACCCCAATTTCAACCCGTTTTCACTTTATCATCTTTTCAAGAAACACTTTCAAAAGAATTTAATTAAATTGAAAAAATTAGTTTATAAAAGCACACTTTTTCCTCTTCTTTACTTCAAAAAAAATCAGTTTATAACTAACAATGAAAGATTATTTTTTTTTTGCCTTTCTCTTATGTGTAGAGGATTCAAATATGTAAACACGAAATAGAGTAATTATTTAACTTTGTGGCACTAAAATTTAATTGTTGGATTTAAAGAAACAAAATGAGAAGAAGATAATGGTTGTAGTGATTTTTAGATTTGAAAAATTAAAAATTATTTCTATTATAATAAGACTAATGGCGATGTTGCAGTAGCGTGAGTTGATGGTGTGTGGTGGATGAGATCATCACAAAGATTGAGGAGGAGAATGAGGAGAGAATATGAGCAGTTTTAAAAATATTTTGGCCCAAAAAAAAGCTTTTCACGCGCTGACTTTGAATGTATTACACTCACCATGTCAGCGAAAAGTGTCAAAATGACAAAACAAGATCCTACATGAGGGGTTTTAAATGAACATCTCCAAGTTGAGATGTCTAAGTGAAATTTCGTGCCAAATTAAGGGGCCACCAATGGGTAAGGCCAAGAACATACAATGATAATCAATATGTATCTTTGTGGAGTTTTTGGCCAAAAACATCATTCAACTATACCCAAACTTAAATTACATCCTTAAAGTATCATTTTTAACAGAAAACATCATTTAACTATTCTCCACACTTAAAATACATCTTTAAAATATCATTTTTAGCAGAAAACATCCTTTAAGTATTTGTAAGTGAACAACTTTCATCCTTTTGTTAGGTATTATAAAAAAGCTAAGAGATCTTACAAAAACATGAGCAGTTAACGTGACCATCAACAAAAAATATTATGCATAATTTCATTACTTTCTACCATAAGTTCTTGAAAAATATAAAAAATCTTAGACACTGTTGCTTATGGAAACTAAAAATGATTGGAAGGTGTAAGCATACATGATTTGCCTTTTCGTAACGGAAAGAAGTTGGAGATTAATTATTTTGAGTTTTTGGCCAAACTCATCCTTAAACTATATCTCAAACTCAAACTACATCCTTTAAGTACCATTCTTATCATAAAACATTCTTTAAGTATTTTAGAATAAACAATTTTCAACCTTCTACTTGAATTTATCAGAAAACTAATTAATATATCCCGTAAAAATAAGTCATCCCTTTCTAATTATTATTCTTAAATATGCCAGAATATTAGTGAATTTTTTCGTAATTGAGTTAAATTTTATGCAAAATCTTTTAATTGACCATTTTTTCATTCGTTTTCATATAATTTTAATTAAAAATATTTCTACTTTAAATATGTTTCTTCTCAATTAAATATGCTAAATGCGACATTTGTTGGAGACTTTCCCTTCTAATAATGTAGAATGAAACTCAAATACGAGACATAATCAATATTTTGGTCACTTCGATATTAGATTGACCCAAAAATCTATTAATATAATTGGTTAAGAAAAAGATAAAAATAATTAATCTCCAACTTCTTTTCGTTACGAAAAGGCAAATCATGTACGCCCACTCCTTCCATCATTTTTTAGTTTCCATAAGCAACAATGTATAAGACTTTTTATACTTTTCAAGAACTTCTTGTAGAAACTAATGAAATTATGCCTAATAACTTTTGTTGATAGTCAAGTTAACTTCTCTTTTTTCGCAAGATCCCTTAGTTTTTAACAATATCTAACAAAAGGATGAAAGTTGTTCACTTACAAATACTTAAAGGATGTTTTATACGTTTTTCAAAATTAGTGTTGTTGAGTTTTATTGAGTTAATAATATTGCTATAATTAACAATTAATATTCATCATTAATATTATTAACCAGTAAAATTATCCGTGCTTCGCGCATGATGAAATTTATTACTTCTTATCATTTATCCTTAATAACATAAGCATAAATTAATGATTGTTTTGTAACATAATCAATAGTGTTAGTGAGCCACTCAACAAGAACAAAATACACAAATATTTAATTGTGACGAAGAAATATAAGAAGAAGTTTAGAGTTTCCGTTTTTATAATATCACAGAATTTATAAAATAACACTTAAAACCTAGCAGTCATTAAAACTAAAACACTATATTATATTACATATTAGATTACATAGTAACACACATTCATAATGTAAAGGAAAATGATATTCATTACTTCTTATCATTTATCTTTAATAACATAAACATAAATTAATAAATGTAAAAATACATACTAAGATTAGTAACATAAGCAAATGGTGTCAGAGAGGAACAAAGTAAAAAAAAATATTTAATTATGCAGATGAAGGAGGTGGTTTAGCATTTTTGTTATTTTAAAATGAGAGGAAATCTCTTTATTTATAAACAACAAAGGAGAGCGTGAACAAATGTTTTTGTGCCTTATCGAAACTGTTATAACTATTTGGAAAAGTTGGAATCCTTCGGAAACGTCATAACTTTTCATAAAAGTCGCAACTTTTCATTAAAGTCACAACTCATCATACAAGTTACAACTCTTCATAAAAGTCACAACTCTTCATAAAAGTCACAATTTTTCATGAACGGAAAAAATTTGTTTTGAAAATAAATAAATTTAAAAGAGAATTCTAATTTGTGATGACGCCGTCTATATAATATATATTATATATTAAAGCATTTAAATTAAATTTATTGACAAATTTATGAGGTAATATATATATATATATATATATATATATATAGATATATATATATATATATATATATATATATCTTGTGAAGCAAGTGTAATGGGAGGCTGAGCTTAGTCCTGTGTCAGAATGACAAATTTGGTCAGCTACAAGTAGGGCTTCAAGACAATTGTAGGGCCTCTTTCGTAGAGTTATATCGATCCTGTCCAAAATAGCTAACCTACAAGGTGTCAAAGTGGGCAGATAAAAATAGAAATTAGAATAATTAAAATTGAATGGGTCATGATTTGCTTAAATTTACTTTATAATAATTGATTTTCAGTTATAATAAATGAATCATAGGGGAAAAAAATTGAACTCTACCAAATGCTTAAAACATGATTATCCTTTATTCAAAAATTATAAATAAAGGCTTCATTATGAGCAAGAATGAACCTAATTACTCTCTTCGTTCACTTTATTTTTATGTTGTGCTTTTTGAAAGTCAAGTTGATTAATTTTCAAAGTCAAATTAGATTACATTAAGGTAATATTTTAAACAAAAAATTTAGATATCAAAAGCTATATGAAAAAGTACTATAAATTGTAATTATTTTGCATATATGTCAATATGATGAAAAAATATATCTTAAAATTTTGTATAGTTTAACTCTAGAATAGAAATAATGACAAAGAAAAGTGAAGAGAGTATAATGGATCATCATGTTTCAAGACAGAAACTCTTACATCTATGGTTGCTAAAATACCAAATTAAATGAGGCTCAAAATTATAAGCGGATATGATATAATAATGCTGAATTTTGTTTGAGATATCTAGTTTGCCGTATACTAGAAGGAAATGGATTGTCCATTTTACAAGTCTTGTCACCAAGGTACTCAACATGGTAAGGGACCAACAAGGTAACCTCCTTTCTATAAAAGGAGTCTGGAGAGAAAAGGGTTAAAAAATTGAGTATAATATCAAAAAGGTAACAAAAATTGAGGATCAAATTAAAAGGGAAATTAGTTAGATAAAATTATTGGTTGGAAAACGCACGTTGATATAAGCTTTGTAATGCACAAAATAACATGAACCTTGTAAGATGAATGCTGATATGAGCCTTATCAATATAATATTTTTTTAAAACGTTCAAAAAATATTAATATCCATTCTCCATTATTTATTCTATCATTGTTGTTGTGCTTTCATATTTATTCAAATCGTTAAGAATTGAGAGTCATTTCAGCATGCGCCTTACAAGGCTCATGTCAGTGTGCGTCTCCTATCAACGATTTAACGTCACCTATCCTTTCATCCAACTATTGTCCTTTTGGTTTGTTCCTCAATTTTTGTTGCCCTTTCAAATGAGTAATTTTTTTTTTCTTTTTAGCTACGAACTCTTCTATAAAGGGGAAGGAAAATCATCATCATAAAATAAAATAGACACATAAGTGTTTTAAATGGCTAAATAGATCCTATAATAGTTAATTTGCAAAATACTTTTTATATCATACTTAAATTATGATTTGTTTAATTCAATACCGCAATACATTCTCGAGTACTCTTTTAAGATTATAATTCTCGCTCAAATATTTAAAAAATTTCAAGCGCATGTTCATTGTATAGATAAGTTAATTGTCCGCTTATAATATAGATGAATTAATTTTAAAATATGATATTTGCTTAAACTGTATGATTAGTCTCAATAAATAATAAAAATTAATACATATTTCAATTGGTGATGACATGTCTAATTAAAGTAAGGAAACATATGTTATGTGATTAATTAACTAAATTATTTACGCAATTGACGTTTGAGAATCTACGCAAACATAATTTGAATCTAAACTTCATAATATATCTAAATAATAATACTTTATTATGTGTTTAGATGCTCAACTAAAACAAGTCATAATCTGAATATTTAAATGATATTTACTAATAAATTAAAAAAGCTATCAATGTATTCAGTCTTATTTAATCAATCAAAATGTTAATTGTTTCATCCCTCTGCTTTTAGAAGCTCCGATCAATTAAAATTGTGACGAAAGCTAAGGACAACAGTGTGAAATTCGTTGTGTATCCTTGAGGATTTAAATCATGTCACTGCATTTGAGGTATTTGGATCACTTTTTATCATACCAGAATGAATATATCTATTATGGAATTTCTTTTTGAAAAGGGGAGACGGCATTTTTAGTCTCTATGTTAAGGTTAATTTCTTATTTTAGTCATTATGTTATTTAACTTAGCACTATTAACATTTAATTATATCAAGTGAGTGATTTTAATCCTTCAATTAACAGATCCAAAAAAATTAATAGAGAGTTCACCGCTAAAAGGACTAATTCAGATATTTTAAAGTAATTGCTTGAGAAAACAGAAAATCTTTTTTTTTTTAAAATCATTCGTTGCATATTTATCTTTCGTCGGTGTGAGAGAGAGGGTTAATGCCTATCAAGTTGGTTTTTGAAAATGTAGCTTAAATCGACGGGCTTGTTCTTCTAGATAGAGATAGGGAAGACTTTACTTGTTTTTCAAAGAGAGAGAATTAAAAAGGAAATACCCAAACTACCCTTTTAGCAGTGAACTCTGTTAATTTTTTCTGAATCTGTAAGTTGAAGGATTGAAATCACTTATTTGATATAATTGAAGGTTAATAATGCTAAGTTAGATAACACGAGGACTAAAATAAGAATATAGTCTTAACACAGGGACTAAAATGTCGTTTTCCCTTTTGAAAAATACCTATTCATGATTTTCTATTCACACATCCCAACAAATACATCTAAAAAATATGCAAATTTTCATACTAATTCCTAGAAAAATTCTCATGTAATTGACACTTTTTTTACAAGTGTACTCTTCGAATTTAGTTCAAACTTTCAGTATGTATTGTAGTTGCGTGACGTCAAAAGGCAAATTATAGAGGCAAGATCATTTCAAAGAAATGATCATTATCAACAAATTAGAGATATCATTAAAGAAAACAAAGTCATAAAGTTTCGACATTCATGATCATTTTGAAATGTGTGCATAGTGACATATGCAAGATTCCTACGCAAATGTACTTTACAATGTAACGATGAGTAGAAAAAAAATCAAGAAAAATTATATACAACACAAATACAATTTGAGAATTAATTGAACCAACTTTAATTTTCTGTGCTTACCTCCTAGAGGTAGCTAAAGAAGAAGTCAATAAATATTGTTATTATACATGGAATCAATACTTGTTAGAATTTGATTGAAAAGCAAAGCAAATATATGTCCTATATAATGAATAATTTGCTAAATTAATTTATAAATTCAAAGATAAAACATAAATTAATGGGATCAATTAAGAACATATGTAGGAAAAAATTATAGACATGAAGGGTGTGTTTGGTATAAAAGAAAATATTTTTAAATTTTCTCACGTTTGATTGGCTTAAACGTTTTGGATTTTTTTTCAAAATCAACTTATTTTCCTCAAATTCAAGAAAGCTAACTTCCCTTAAGAAAAATAAGAAAAACATTATCGAAATAAATCATTTTGAACCTCACACAGTCATACCTCGACTTCTCAACCTAATTTAACCAATACTAATTCTAGGTAAAATTTTAGGTCGAGTGTTGGAGTTGGATCTCGGATCACGATCGAGATAAGGTCTTGAGCTAGGTGACAAGGTCGGGTCTTATAAAGGATCTCGAGTTGGGTGCGAGGTCAGGTTTGGGTCCTTGTCTCACGTCGGGGTTGGGACTCAAGTCAAGGTTGGGCTTAGGTTTCGATGTCGAGTATTAAATCAAGTACTAGGGTCATATCTTGGATCGAGGTCGAGGTCGAGTCTCGGGCTTGGTCTATGGTTGAATGTCAAGGTTGAAGTTTGGACTTAGAAAGGGTCTCAAGTTAGGTGTGAGGTCGAGGTTTAGTCTCTGATTGGGGTTAGATGTCAGGTCTCGATCAGGTCGAGTCTCGAGTCGGGTGACAGATTTGAGCCTCGAATCAAGATTGGTATTGGAGTCAAGTGACGAATATTAAGTCAGAATTATGTTTGGTTCCTAAATCTCGAGTCACGGTTGTATTTCGAGTTGGGAGCTGGGTTCAAGCCTCATATCAAGGTTGAGGTTATGTCTTGGGGTCGATTGTTGTGTTGTGTTCCGGGTCAGGTTTCAGTGTTGGTTTGAGTCTCGTGTCAAATTAGTGTTAATTTTCAGGTTTCTATTTGGGTCCAGTTGGGTGTCAGGGTTGGAGTTGAGGGTTGGGCCTCATGATCGAATTCTGTTTCAAAAGTTGGATATTGAGTCAGATAAAGGGGTCAGGAGTCTGGTTGGATCTTCGAGTTGAGATCGTGTCCAGAATTAGGTGTCGAGATCATATTCATGTTCAAATGTTGGGTCTCTATTTATACAACATTTTTGTTAAGATTCACTTTGCGTGTATCATATGTAATATAAATAAAGGGAAAATGCATAAGTACTCCCTCAATCTATGCCCGAAAATCTAGAGACACATTTATATTATACTAAGGTCATATTACCTCCTTGATTTTATTTATAATAATTTTCTACTCCTTTTCGGCCTACGTGGCACAAGCTTGAAAAAAAGTCAATCAGCGTTGTGCCCACAAGCTAGTGCCACGTAGGCCGAAAAAGGGTTAGAAAATTATTTATAAAATAAAATCAAGGAGGTAATATGACCTTAGTATAATATAAGTGTGTATCTGAAATTTCAAGCGCACATGTTAAGAGAGTTTTGTGCATTATCCCTATACTAATACATAAAATAAGAAATTTCGTGGAGACAGAGGAGTCTGACACCATTTGTATTAATAATTCATAAACATTTATTAAAAAAATTAAAGAAGATAAATAAGTAAACAGACAAGATCACAAGAAAGACGCATATCGATCTGTTTAAACATTTGTCCAGATTTAAAAAATAAAATGAAATCCTTGCTCACTTCATTATATATCAAGATTAAAGCAGCCTAATTGAGCCAAGGAGAAAAATGGAGTACGTGAACATTTTGTTAGGACTTTTATTCGCCTGTTTTTTGGTTCGTGAAGTTGTTATTTCAGTTAGAAGAAGCAGCAAAAGAGTTGCACCAGGTCCATATCCTCTGCCTATTATCGGAAATCTTCACTTGCTTGGTGATAAACCACAAATATCACTTGCTCAACTCGCAAAAATATATGGCCCAATTATGAATCTGAAATTGGGGCAAACAAACACAGTCGTTATTTCATCATCAGTGTTGGCTAAAGAAGTAATGCAAAAGCAAGATTTATCCTTTTCCAGTAGGTTTGGTCCAGACGCACTTTGTGCCTGCAATCACAATGATTTCTCAGTTGTATGGTTACCCGTCAACAACTCACAGTGGAGATCGCTTCGTAAGTCTATGAACTCTCACATCTTTTCTGTGAACAAGCTTGATGCTAATAAGCATCTCAGGACAAAAAAGATCCAGGAGCTGATTGATTATTGTCACAAGAGTGGACAAAATGGTGAAGCAGTGGATATTGGCAGAGCAGCTTTTAGAACTTCATTAAATTTGTTGTCCAACACCATTTTCTCTAAAGATTTGACTGATCCATTCTCTGATTCTGATAAGGAGTTTAGGGAATTGGTGTGGAATATCATGGCTGAGGCTGGTAAACCTAATTTGGTGGATTATTTCCCCTTTTTTAAAAAGATTGATCCACAAGGTATAAGGCGGCGCTTGACAAATCATTTTAGTAAGGTTCTTCAGCTTTTGAGTGGTTTGATTGATGAACGGCTAAAGGAAAGGGAAATGGGAAATCGCGAAAATGTTGATGTGTTAGATGCCCTTCTCAGCATTAGCCCTGAAGAAATCGACAGGAATCATATCGAGCATCTGTATCTGGTTAATCAATTATTGTATTTTATATATTTTCAACGAGTAGCGTGTGATGATTATATGATCTTTACAGTAGTAAGTTTTGCAGGACTTGTTTGCAGCAGGGACCGATACGACTTCAAATACATTGGAGTGGGCAATGGCTGAACTACTTAAGAATCCACATACTTTGGAGAAAGCACAAGAAGAACTTGCACAAGTAATTGGCAGAGGCAAACTAGTAGATGAAGCCGATGTTGCACAGTTACCTTACTTGCAATGCGTCGTGAAAGAAGCCTTACGTTTACACCCACCGGTTTCTTTATTAATTCCTCGCAAAGTGGAGGAAGATGTTGAGCTTTGTGGCTATATTGTACCAAAAGGCTCCCAAGTTCTAGTGAACGTATGGGCGATTGGGCGCGACTCTGGTATATGGGAGAACCCTTTGGACTTTAAGCCAGAGAGGTTTTGGGAGTCTGAAATAGATGTTAGAGGTCGGGATTTTGAGTTGATTCCATTTGGTGCTGGTCGAAGAATTTGTCCTGGATTGCCTTTGGCTATCAGGATAATTCCAGTCGTGCTAGGTTCATTGATTAATACATTTAATTGGAAGCTAAATGGTGGAATTGCACCTAATGATTTGAACATGGAGGAAAAATTTGGCATCACATTGGCAAAAGCTCAACCTCTGCTAGCTGTTCCCATTCCACTATAGACTAAGTTAATGGTGGAGTGGAAGTGTTCAACTACTCGAGCAAGTCTCGCCT
This sequence comes from Solanum peruvianum, assembly GCA_027705065.1. Classification (NCBI taxonomy): domain Eukaryota; kingdom Viridiplantae; phylum Streptophyta; class Magnoliopsida; order Solanales; family Solanaceae; genus Solanum; species Solanum peruvianum. The sequence continues at coordinate 36,294,561 of JAKWJD010001756.1, read as the reverse complement.
GTTGTTTAAATTGGATTGTCAAAAGGCTACGTAATTGTATTTGTAGAATCTATATATGGTTGTGTATCTTTGAAGATAACGCCAACTCTTTGGGATGTTATGTGACACATTTTGGATTTTGAGATTTAAATAAGTATATATTTGAAATCAAAATTTTCAAATATTTTTAATTATTTATTATTGTGACTTAAAGTATTTTTTACATAATTTATAAATATATAAATTTTATATTAAAATTTTTGAAGATTACACGAACAAATTCTTAATTCAAATTTAAACTGTTTGACTCTCAAAAAGTGGAATGCGATTGAGTTCGCATAATTTTCCATAAATAAAATATCACACCGATTAAAAATAATTATATTTAAAAAAGAGTGAAATCTAAACTATACAATATATGTGAAACTATTTTTTTAATTGTAAGTTATTCATAAATGATCATTATTATTTTAATCTTGTCAACTACAAACTAATTGTTAGTTTGTTAGTGAGAAGAATCACATATCAACGACACATTATTCATTATTATAAAGATATTTTTTTATCATACTTGCTTGGCTGATGATTATATATATAAATAAAAAGCACCTAAATGAAATATTAAAAAAGCATGTCAAGTGTTAGGTTTTATTTGTCCTGATTTCTTACCATAAATAGATTTTTCTTTTAGGAAAAGGTTTGGATTGACTAATCCTTTTTCTGGTAGGAAAAGGTTTAGAACTCTATAAATAGAGGCATGTTCTTTCTAACTTAATCAACATTCACAATGTAGTCTTAAAGGCTTTGAGATTTTGGTTAGGGGGGAATTTATGGGTCACAAGCTTGATACATTATCACTTGTGTGAACCTCTCATGTATTCTGAGTGAATTTGGTTGAGGTTGTTTCTCTCTATATTTTGTACTCTCATATTTATAGTGGATTGCCTATCTCCTTTGTGGACGTAGGTCGATTGACCGAACCACGTTAAATCTTTGTGTCTTTTGGTAAATTTCTCGTTGTCTTTTTACTCGTGGTCTTTTGAGGTTTGCTTTGCTAGCTTCCGCGTTTACACCTGCTTATTTTCGGTCCTAACATCAAGCACATTAAAATGAAAAGAAAGACTTAAAAATAAAATATTTCTTATCGTGATATACTTCATTTTTTTGTTATATGTTGGTTAATTTACAAATCAATATGATGAAGAAGAGAAAAGATAATCTTGAGCGTAAATCTTCATGAAACTAAATATGAATTTATATAGACAAAATAGAGGAAATCAAAAGAAAGAATTGGGAATGAAATATTTCTGAGCTTCATATATAGTACAATTTTCATCAAGCAGCTAATAGATTCTTTTGCGGGCTACTTAAATATGCGACGGGGTATAGTAAGTGGAAGAGTGATCTTGCTGACATAATCCACTTAGATTCGGCCCTTTGTCGCTCCGATCCGTCCCTTTCCCTCCAATTCAATAATCTTCTGAGGCCCCCACGCACAACAACGAGCATGTGCACATATCGATTAGGCGACGTTGATCGATGCCTGCACACAATACAAGTCCCTCCAATGGTGGACCAAGGATTTTTGTTCAGGAGTTCAAAAAATATAGTATAAACGTATAAATAAGTCTTTAGAAATGATACACTTGAATTCTTTTGGGGTTAAAACAACACTTTCAGCATTAATATATTTAAATCAACTTTACTAAAAAACCTCTATTGTCTATATAATCCACCTCAACCATTAAATCAATCTCTAATATTATATTCAAAAGGTTCAAAATTAATATATAAACATAAATAATCTTTAAAATACTTTAAATATGCAATGTAATTTTTTGCCGAGGGATTCGGTGAACCCTCTAGGTCTGTCATTGATCTGAGCAACCATTGATGTAGAACTTTTTGCCTTGAAACGTGATGGTCCTTTATTCATAACCTAATTATGAAGGTTTTGGTCTTCACTTTGAGCAACAATGAAGCCTTTATAATTAGGTTCATTCTTGCTCATAGTAAATTAGAACGGATTATGACTTAATTTAATTTTAATTTTAATTTAATCCGCCCATTTTGATATATGGTAGGTTAGCTATTTTGAAGAGTAACGATATTACTCTTACGAAGGAGGTCCCTATGCTATAATTGTCTTGAAGCCCTACTTGGACAACTTGTTGCACTCAACAAATTTGTCATTTCTGATACATGATTTTAAACTCAGCCTCTCATCACACTTCACAGGATAAGAAGTATACTGAATTAGTTGATCACCTCTTAAATTTGTCAATAAATTTAACAATAAGAAACTTTACTAAAAAAAACTTTTAAAAAATCTATTTATATTTGACTTTAGACCATTAATATATTTAAATAATCCACGCTACCAACTCAATAATTAATTGGTGTTTTAATGCATTTTTTTTTTGGGAAACAAAAGAGGTGGTCACATCATCCCATTAATAAGAAAAGATCGGAGTATTGATATTTTTACTTAATAAAAGGAGTAGACGCAACGACTTCCAACTTGTTTTGGGCCCTCCCTACAAGTACGTATTGTTATTGACATTATTGTTCTAGATGGTAATGAATTTTTTTTTAAAAAAAATGCACAATTGAGCTTCACATTAAGTACTTGATTAATTAAACGTGCACTCCAGAAACAATAGAGTAGATTTAGATCAGGGCTGTCTTGGCCATAAGGTTACTAAAGTAATTATTTGGGATCTCAAATTTTTTGGGCTTCTATTTTCTCCTAAAAATGTGTAATATGTATTTATATTGTTTTAATAAATCTCATTAATTTGAAAAGAACTTTTTGGAAAAAACAATATAATAATTTTTTTACCGCATTTAATATAAGAAATTGAATAGTGTTTATAGTACAAAGTTCTCCTATATATGGCTTGTATACAACTATGTTTTTGGATTTCATTTCAACCAAGGGCAACTAAGTTTGGTATACCACGTGATACTCACCAAACAACTATGCTTGTGCTTGAACTATACTCTCTAAAGATATTCATATAGAGAGATACATATTTTTAAATGAGATAAAAAAAACATTTCGTGATGTCAAATAATGAGTGAAGATCTAAAAGATAATAATAGGTAATTCTCTTGTGATTTATAGATGATAATACTATATATACTTACCTCTCTTATTTTTATTTTTCTTTTATAACATTTTCTTTAACCTATTTTATTAGTATAAGTAATTAAAAGATTTGGTAAACCTATCCTATCCCTTTCTATATTAAACACTTGGAATTAATAACTTATTTAGAAAATTCCAAGGGCAACTTTTACAATTACATTACTCAATACAAATAAGAGAGAGGGACTCGTTCAAAATGAGAATAAACAACATATTTAGTAGTATAATTTATTAATGAGATGTGAAAAGATAGTATGTACTCGACTTTAATTTTGCCTTGCGAAAAATAGTGAACATATTTACAATAGCCTTGACTCAACTAAAGCATTTCCAAAAGATTAAGAAAAAAACAAAATAAACCGTGGTAGCCTTGTATGTACAAAAGAGCAATTGTCATGCATAACTAATACTAGCTCATATTGATTTCTTTTTAAATTTTAATTTTTAATTTTTTTTTATATTTTATTATAAAAAATATTACATTTGTTAGTTAATTTAGATTTATTTTGTTGGAATTGTATAAATATACTTCAGGCTTATTTTACTTGGTTTTTTTACAAAAAAAAAAGAATCTTTAGAGTTATAAATCTTTGCAATATATGAGGTTGTCATCTCTTATGTCGTTATTATTTATTTTGCAGTAAAGAAACTTTGTAATTAATTGTAATTTGATGAATTGTAGTAGCTACTTATTGCATTGTTTAACAGTTTTTATCATGATATTGCATTATGATATTCGGATAATATATTATCTAGTTCATTATAACACATATAATTTATATCAAACTTAATTCATTTGTATATAAAATGAAATTAAGATTTGTGATTATAAATGATAATGAATGTGATTAATGAAGGTCTTATAACTTGGGATTTGCAAGTATAGTAAAATTTCTATAAATTAATTCTCGATAAATTAATAATCTATCTAAAATAATAGTTTTCTCTTGTCTCGACTTGGGCCAATGGAAAAAATCACCAATTTTGATAGATAATAAGATAATATATTTTCAGAAGACCTCTATATAAAACAATTTAGTGAAATATGATTATATTGTAATATGATTTTTCTTAAAATTTAGATATAGTTGAAGTTCATCTCTAACTTTTTTTATTGCATCCAAAAGCTCTGGTGTTTTCTTTTTGAATTGCACCATAAAATTATGAAAAATTCTAGATAAAGTCAAGTGTTTTCTTACGTGTATCTAGTTCCAAAGGTACAATATCATTTTCAACTTCTTCATCAACATTGCTTCTTTTTTTTATGATATCCACAATTTCTTCTTAACTCTAGACCTCTGAACAAGTATCACTTTCACTCGGATAATCAAACATGTTATTGACATCCATTTTAGTATGGTAACCGAGATCATTAATCAGGATGTCAAGTTCATGAATGACGTTTTCACAAGTAGGTTCATTCATATTTTTTGAGATTGCATCTCCTGAACGATTTTTATAGTATCGAAAACAATTTGCTATTGTCTCTTGCTGAACATTTGTTGTTCAAACATGAATTGCATAATTGATAGCATCCAAAACATTGATCTTTGTTGGATTATTTTGTCCCACTCCATAGCCTTCTAATATCCTACGATAAATTATGTTTGATAATACATCTTGAAAGTTCTTATTATCACAACGTCACAACGTTGAAATTAATAAGATACAATAATTTTGATGTATTCGTTGTACTTTATGTATGATATTTTTTTATGTGAAATCGATAAATATGATACATAAATTAGTAAGATACAATGATTTTGAGATAATAAAAATTAACCTTCGTCGAATATCAAATTATTCTTCAAATTAATAAATATTAATTTATCGATTAAATAATATCTCTACAAATTAAAAAAATTCATGGTCCAACCTATATTAATTTATAGAGGTTTTACTGTATGTTTCATATGATTGGATATACATAATTGTTTATGAGTACTAATTATGTTTCTTGTTTTTTCTAAACAGCGAAATATATTTTGAGAACTATGGTGAAATAAATTTTAAAATTTCAATCTATACTTCACCCAGATCTAATTCTTTTTCAAAAAGAAAATTGAAAATCTATGATCAATAAGCTAGTTATTAGTTAGTGTAGTTCACATAAATATATTTTGAAATCTATGATGAAACAAATTTTGAAACTTCAATCTATACTTCAGACAGATCTAATTTTTTAAAAAAAGAAATTTAAAAATCTATTATCAATGCTAGCTATTAGTTAGTGTAGTTAGTATAAATTTTCAACAAATACATTCTTTAATAGTTGGTGAAACAACTCTTTCAATCGAATCACATATCAAAAATATTAAAATATTTTATAATCTCGTGAGGAGAATTTATTACAAAACTAAATACGGTTAAAATATGATAGTGCACATGTTAATAATGCATTAAATTAAGTCCAATTAATAGTATACTAATTATTTTTACCACCGCATATTGGTGAGATTTGTGGGGTTATATTGAAGATTTGGCGGCCAGACATCATCCCAAAACTTTATATATGTTTGAATTTTGATAAATGATAGAATAATAATATATCAAGTATTAAAATCACATTTTAAACTTTTTGGGGGGTTTAATATTTAAATTATTGCAAATGTGAGTATTTATAAATTTAAAAAACACAATCTCAAATAATATGTAATGGTGTGTGCATTACATTATATCTTTATAAAAAAGAAAAAACCATAATTGCCACATGAAAAAAGAAATATTGTCGTGACAAAAAATTCGGAATCTAAGTAAAGTGTCAAAAATATATCTGAATTATTTATTTATTTCTAAAATCAAATCATAAATTGTGAAGAATTCTAGATACGACAAGTGTTTCTTAACGCGTATCGAGTTCCAAAGGTACAATATCATCTTCATCTTCATCATCAACATTGCTTTTTTCGATGATATCCACAATTTCTTCTTAACTCTAGTCGTCTGAATAAGTATCACTTTCACTAGGATATTCAAACTCTGAACAAGTATCACTTTCACTCGGATAATCAAACATGTTATTGACATTCATTCTACTATGGTAACCGAGATTATTAATCAGGACGTCATGTTCATGAATGACGTTTTCACAAGTAGGTTCATTCATATGCTCTGAGATTGCATCTCCCGAACGATTTTTATTGTATCGAAAACAATTTTCTATTGTCTTTTGCTGAACATTTGTTGTTCAAACAGGAATTGCATAATTGATAGCATGCAAAACATTGATCTTTGTTGGATCATTTTGTCCCACTCCATAGCCTTCTAATATCCTACGATAAATTATGTTCGATAATACATCTTAAAAGTTTTTATTATAACAACATCACAACGTTGAAATTAATAAGATACAATAATTTTGATGTATTTGTTGTACTTTATGTATGATATTTTTTTTATGTGAAATCGATAAATATGATACATAAATTAGTAAGATACAATGATTTTGAGATAATAAAAATTAACCTTCAATCGAATATCAAATTATTCTTCAAATTAATAAATATTAATTTATCGATTAAATAATATCTCTATAAAATAAAATTTTTTTATGGTCCCGCCTATATTAATTTATAAAGGTTTTTACCGTATGTTTCCTATGATTGGATATACATAATTGTTTATGAGTACTAATTATGTTTCTTGTTTTCTCCTAACAGCGAAATATATTTTGAAAATTATGGTGAAATAAATTTTGAAACTTCAATCTATATTTCACCCAGATCTAATTTTTTTTCAAAAAGAAAATTGAAAACCTATGATCAATAATGCTAGTTATTAGTTAGTGTAGTTCACATAAATATATTTTGAAACTTATGATGAAATAAATTTTGAAACTTTAATCTATACTTCACACAGATCTAATTTTTTTAAAAAAGAAAATTGAAAATCTATGGTCAATGCTAGTTATTAGTTAGTGTAGTTAGCATAAATTTTCAACAAATACATTCTTCAATAGTTGGTCAAACAACTCTTTCAATCGAATCACATATCAAAAATATTAAAATATTTTATAATCTTGTGAGGAGAGTTTATTACAAAACTAAATAAGGTTTAAAATATGATAGTGCACATGCTAATAATGTAATTAAGTCCAATTAATAATATACTAATTATTTTTACCACCGCATATTGGTGAGATTTGTGGGGTTATATTGAAGATTTGGCCGCCAGACATCATCCCAAAACTTTATATATGTTTGAATTTTGATAAATGATAGAATAATAATATATCAAGTGTTAAAATCACATTTTAAACTTTTTTGGGGTTTTTATATTTAAATTATTGAAAATGTGAGTATTTATAAATTTTAAAAACACAATCTCAAATAATATGTAATGGTGTGTGCATTACATTATATCTTTATAAAAAAGAAAAAAAACATAATTGCCACATGAAAAAGAAATATTGCCACGATAAAAAGTTCAGAATATAAAAAGTGAAGTGTCAAAAATATATCTAAATTATTTAATTTTTTTTTAAGTTTTACACACAAAATATTGGAAGAGTGAAAAACACACCTGAAATACCATCACTCCTACATTTGAAAATATACCTAAAATAATATATGATAATGTGTGTATTACACTTTTTTCAAATAAAAAAATATATAACCCATGAAATGCCACATGAAAAAACAATTCATGGTGGGGGTAGGAATAGTGGTGATGGTTGTTCATTTTCAAGAAGGAATTTGAGAAGCTATCATGGAGTTTTTTTTTTTTTTTTTTTGAGTTAGTTGAAGAGAAAATGAGGAAAACAAATTCCTTTTTATCCCTTTAGAGTAAAGTGTCGATCTTTCTATCGAAGCTTTTAGATGCAATTTTGATTAACTTTCATTAATTTTTTTCCCTTTATACTTGGTACTATTTATGCAATACCAAGTATTGTTTAAATTTATATTTTTTATTTTATAATTTAAAAAAAAGTATTATTTTATTCTATTTCATTCTTAGTGTTAAACATTTTTAAAATAAAACTAGTTATATCTTCTTTTTAAATAAGGTGTAACTTCTTTTTCTTTTTTATATATATATATTAGAGAGATTGAAGAAAGAACCAATCTCAGGATGTTTTTGAAAGAAAAAAGAATTATTTTCTTTGTTCCATTTTCATTTAACGGAAAAGGGCTTAAAATACCCTCAAAGTATTGGAAATGGTACAAAATTACCCTCCATCCACCTATTGGTTCCAAAATATCCTTCTCACCCACCTATTGGGTCCAAAATATCCTTGTCATCCACCTTTTGATTCAAAATTGATCTCTTATTTAACGGTTTTATATTTAAACTATTTAAATATTTTTTAAAATACGTGGCGCTCAACTATTTGTTATAATTTAACTTATTAATATAATTTATAAATCAATCCACTACTCGCCCATTACTAATTTTAAAACTATTTAAAAAGTGGTTAATTTTGAATCCAAATGTGGATGACAAGGGTATTTTGGAGCCAATATGTGGATGAAGGGTAATTTTGTACTATTTTCAATACTTTAAAGATATTTTAAGCCTTTTTCGTTCATTTAATTAAGAACAACTTTTCTAACATTATGGAACCTATATTTGTTACGGCCTTTAAATTTAAAATTGTATTTTTTTTGTTATAGTTTTATTAGATTAACACAATTTAAAATTTACTGGCATTAATAATATTTATCGAAGTATTACTTTCGGATTAAAAAATATCAAATATTCATTTTACACTAAATAACTTGATTTACTATCACACAGATAAATATAGTTTCTTTCAGATGAAAAAAATAAAAAATTTAATTAACACTATTTAAAAAATAAATTTATAAATAAATTTTGTACTCATGGAGAACATGATTTCCCTCACTCACAAGTCAGTAATATAAAAAAAGAAACAATTATAAAAATATTCAAAAATATAATTTATAATTTTTTAAGAGTGCGAATTTGAATGGGACCAGTTAGACCAATTGTTTAAGAAAGATTAAAATATACATCATAAGAACCTAGGTAGTTGGTCATTTTTACTCACTATTGTAGCTTGATAGTTCCATAATCGGTTAAAATTAAATTAAATTAAATTAATTGGTTTTTTAATTTTTTAAAATTAAATTAAATTAAATTAAAAAACTAATCATCGATTTGATTATTGACGATTTAGTTCAATTTTTCTGGTTTTTCTTGGTTTGAAAGTAATAACTTTTTTAGGACATACGTATCCTGATTGAAAAAAGCATCTAGTACATGAATAATCCACAAAAAAATAATTGTTGATTCAATTAAGCAATTAAGCAATACTAGAATTATCATTACACAAACAAAGTTATTAAATTAAGAGAAAGTGTGTGACTATCTTATAAAAGGTATGGTAAGTAATAAATTTTGATGAAATTGGACTTAGGATTGTAATTAAGCTAAAATTTAAGTGTTAGGCTTGAGAAAATTGTAAAGTTAAAGAGTTAAGTTACTGAAAATTAAAAAAGTATTTATATTTATTTAAATAATCTATAATTAATTATAAAATTTAAATTTCTATATTTATTGGTTTGATTTAGTTATTTTTGAAGTTTTTTTTAGTAAAACCAAAATCAAACCAAATAGTATTGATTTTCAAATTTTAAAAATCAAATCTAACTAAATCAAATCAAATATTGATTCGGATTACAATTTGATTTGATTTGATTGTTTAATCATAATCATCAACAATTCTAATTATACTCATTGAACTCTTAAATTTATTAATTAATATTTTAAATTCTTTTCTTATTTGCCATTTATCTATGTGGCATTTTTGTCTCATGTGCGTGTGTTATAAATTCTTTTTGGCTTTCAAAACCTAGTGAATAGTTAATTTTGATCAATTTTGACCTCTATATAACACGCATCTTCTTCAATAATTAATCTATATTTGCCTCTCATTCGACTTACCTTTCCAAATTATTTTGTTTCTTATTAATTTTTTTTTTGTTTCTCCCATTAATTTTTTTTAAGGTCCTTTTACTTGTGTAAATCCTTTATTATCAGTCAATTTTTTTCAATTTTGTAATTTTATTTTTGTTGCTTAATCATTTGTTCTGTCATATTTAGGACAACCCCCATCACGCATATAAACTTCCTTCAATAATCACTTGCACAAAATTTTCTCCTCCTTAATCTTCTTACATTCATTATTATAATAATCTTTTTCATATTTCATCAAACACCAAGGAAAAAAATATTTTTCTTTTTCGATTTCATCAAACTCACATAAGAAAAAAAATATTAATATTTCTTCATTTTCATAAAACATCCAAAAAGAAGAAAAGAAAAAAAAAAACAAATCTTCAATCTTTTCCATTCTCATTAAATACCAAGAAAAAAGATTTCAACTTTCTCCAATTTTATCACACCACAAAAAAAAAAAAAAAAAATCTTCGATTTCATATCACACACACACACCCCCCCAAAAAAAGAAGCAAAATCCCAAAAAATCACACGATAATTATTGTAAAATTTATAAATCTTAAAATTCGACATACACTAAAATAACAAAACAAAAAAAAACAGTGAACAGAACAGATATTATTTAAGTTAAGACAAGGTTAACAAAATTACAAAAACGAGAATAAAATAGGAGGTTTTAGACTTTTACCATATAGTTATTTTCTAGGTAACAAATTTTAATAACATGGAAATTATCATGTACTTGTTTGTAATCACACACTACTTAGTTGTTAAAAAAGGATTAAAATATTGTACTTATAAAGATCCAACAGACAAACAAAATCAAGTAAAAAATCTCCCACATCATTCAACCTGATTTGTTCAATCCATACTTGTCTAATTATGTCTCTTTCTCTCAACATCCCTAAAAGTTGATTATTCTATCAAAAATACATTTGATCAAATAAGATTTTACGTATGAGATTTAACTATTGGCTACATTTAAAATTCTGACCGACTAGTAGTTGCAATAAATTTTCCATGCTCCAATCAAATAAGAATTTTAAATCGGGGGTTCACTATATTAAAAAAAAAAAAAACAGTGGTTGACTTACCTTGGTTCAAAGGGTATGAGCGATATTTCTTCGTCGAAAAATTACATTGTATATAATGGTTAAATTTTAATTTTATAAATATAAATTCATAAATTGACATCTTTTAAAACAAGTTGAAAGTCGTGTGTTCAAGCCCTACTTATAACTTTTTTACCACTGAAAATAGACATACAAAGTAGTCAGAAGAAATCCGACATTTATTATATATATCTAAAAAGTTTTATTTTAATCATATATATATAATATAATTTTTTACCGAAAAAAATTCGAATAAATCCTAACTATAAGGTGGCATCACCAGTGGCTATAATGTCCACAAAACCTCTATAGTCTATATAACCCACCTCATAGTTCTTAAAGACTAAACCAAAGAAAAGAAAAATCACAAGGCCTAAAAAATGGAAGCTAACAAGAAACAAGGAAAACATTTTGTTCTAGTACATGGTGCAGGCCATGGAGCTTGGTGTTGGTACAAGCTAAAACCATTGCTAGAGGCTGCAGGCCACAAGGTCACTGCTCTTGACTTAGCAGCCTCTGGGATTGATCTGAGAAAAATAGAGCAACTTCACACACTTCATGATTACACTTTGCCATTATTGGAATTAATGGAATCTCTTCCACAAGAAGAAAAAGTCATATTAGTGGGACATAGTCTTGGTGGTATGAATTTAGCACTTGCTATGGAAAAATACCCAAAAAAGATATATGCCGCTGTTTTCTTGGCTGCCTTCATGCCTGATTCTATTCACATATCTTCCTATGTTATGGATCAGGTGAGTATAATATACTATTAGCTTCTTCTGTTTTTAAAAAAAACACCTAGTTGCGGAATTTTTTTTAAATATATTATATTTAACAGTAGACAAGTAAAAATGAGTTTTTAAGTTACGCCTAACTAGTAGTTTAGATCTGCTGTTGTGCATATAGAGATATTTTTAGTAAGGTGAAAGATACAGGTTGACTAAAGTTTAATCAATAAATATATAAATTGATGGATATGACAAAAATAATTGAAGTAACAGAAATAGCGTCATTTCAGTTTTTATATAAAGGAAAATTACCTATTGATGTGATGTGCTGAGTACATTATTTTTTGGGCGTTTCTCCAGCTGTACCTTTCAATTAATAATTTGTTTTCGGCATTTCCTTTTTGATTCATTTTTGTTTGTTTAAATTTAGAGGTTCACATTAATATGAGTATTTTTTCATAAAAATTATGAATGATTATCTGACTTGTTAATTCAATTTTAATGTAAATTTTTGAAGTACAATGAACGGACACCAGCAGAGAATTGGTTAGATACTCAATTTTTACCATATGGTACCCCTGAAGAGCCACTCACATCCATGACTTTTGGTCCCAAATTTTTGGCTGATAAGCTCTACCAGTTAAGCCCACCTGAGGTAATCTGTACTCTTTTATTATATACCTTATTCAAAAATCATTAAATTTTTTCTTAGAAAATGCACTTTAGACTATAATTGAAATTTCAGAGACACATCTTACTAAACTAAGGTCATATTATCCCATGAATTTATTCTTTTTGTAATTTTATATACACTTTTTGTCTTACATGCCACAAACCATGACTGCATACAACTAAGGTGTACGGAAGATATTTGGGTGCCACATAAGTAAAAAAGGTGCACCAAACTTACAAAAAAAAATAAGTTCAGGAGATAATAGAACCTTAGTTTAGTTAAGATATGTCTCTGAAATTTCGATCTTACTCTAGGGAATACTTGTGTATTTTCTAAAAAAAAATATCGTTTTGAAATAGAAGCGATCTTACATTTAAATGATACTATGATAGGATGTTGCATTAGGATTATCATTAGTGAGAACAAGTTCTCTGTTTCTGGAAGATTTGTCAAAGGCCAAGTATTTGACAGATGAAGGATATGGATCTGTGAAGAGAGTTTATGTAGTGTGTACAGAGGATAAAGGCATATCAAAAGAATTTCAACAATGGCAAATTGATAATATTGGTGTTACTGAAGCAAAGGAAATTAAAGGTGCTGATCATATGGCAATGCTATGTATGCCCGAAAAACTTTGTGACACTCTCGTGGAGATTGCAGATAAATACAATTAATCCATCTCATGTTGTTCCGTGTTAAATAATTGATTTGAATAAATACTTGTTGTAGCTTTTATCGCGGAAAATTATACTGTATATATTTGTGGTGTGTTTATTCTATGTATTTGATGATCTAAGAGTGTGGTGAGATAATAAAACTACATCAGTTCTTGTAATGACAATTCATTTTTACAATTTTAGTGTCTATTTTACACTAATAGATGCTGAAATGTGAGCAGTTAAAATTTTTGCTGAAATGATAGAGAGCCGAGAGCACAATACTTAAAATCATATTTAATACTTACATCTTCTCCTATAAGCGGAGCTAGGCGGAGTTTATGGGTTTAGACAAATTCATTAACTTTTTCATAGATTTTATATTTTTATTAGAAAATTAAATATGTATATTAACACGTGAATCCTCAAAAAAATTAATTTAAAACCTTCAAAATCCTAATCTTGATTTCGGCTGACAAGTCCTTTTCTTCATATGAATGAAAGGTAGATAGGTATTTATAACTGGAAAAAGTTTTGCTGTTAGAGTCCCTGTTAAAATAAATACGTGGAAATAAAGAACAATAAATGAACTTTTGGGATCCAATATTCATGTCACAATCTGATCTTACATCCTGAACGTGATCGGCAGTCGAGAATCATTGATGACTCTGAAGTGAATTTTTATTTTGATTGACTACAAGTCGAAGACTAACTTAATTATTATTTTTAGGGCCTGTTTGGCAATGCGATATGGAATAATGATATGGTATCACGATATGAAATTATAAGATGAATTTGAAGTTTTGCTTGGACATACGATATGAAAATTTTGTGTTGCATATTTTTTATAAATATAAAAATCTCATAAGTTGTAAAATTATTAAAATAATCCTAATTGTTATTCAATCTTATCAAACAAAAAATTATAAAATTGCATAAATAAATTATTACAAAGGTATTTGTTCTACACTTAAGTAATTGTTTCATCTAACTTTAATTTAATAAAACAAATTGAACATAAATTGTAGTTTACTAATTTTTAATATAATCTCCCACATAGTATGAACAATTTCCTCAAGTTGAACTTGTATTTGTCGATCATGTGACTGAGAAGACGAATCAACATTGTTACTTTGATCTATTTGTTGGTCAATATCATCTGCAACTATACTTTCATGTTTATAGATCATAATTATTTCATCATAACATTCTGTTGGTGTGAGTTAAAGTGACTTTATGTCGGTGAGAATAATAAATTTTAAAAAATAATGATGTGATTATAATTTTATTTAAATATGAAATAAATGGTTAGTAAATATAAATATGGGTTATTTTAACAAAATATAAACTTGTGGATCAATTTTTGCAATAAAATATCTCAAATAATATATGAAATCACCATGTAATTCTATATCATATTTTTTGAATAATATGAAATCATTAGATGAAATCATGAAACTGTATAACCAAATATTAATTCTATCTCACAATATCATATCCTGATATAGTATCACATGACCAAACGCTGCTTAGCATTATATCTGCTGATGATTATAAATCATAACAATGAGGTAAATGGTCTTCAAATTAAACTTGTCACACTTGACGTGTGGGGACTTGGTAGTATATATACGTTATTATTTTGGCTAATTCTTTTGCATATTGCTTTGATGAAGCCACTTGTTTTTGCCATCTCAAGTAAACTTGACAAAATCTTTTAAGCCAATGAAATGTCGCCAACAAGTACAAAATCTTCTAGCCTGTTTGTGAAAATTATTAGGAGATCAAAAGTATTTTTTTTTAAACAAAAAATGTGCTTATAAAAAAAACATTCAATTAAGTTTTTAGGAAAAAAGATGTGTTTTTTTAGTGAATAGAGAAACTGTATTTTATAAACTAAAAAATGTATTAGCTTTCTCCGAAAGCACTCTTAAAAATTTGACTAAACACTAATTATATTTTTAAAATTTATTATTTAAACACACCTGTTTCTTGCTAAATAATTTTTTTTATAAAATATTTCTTTTTTTAAAATAAAAAAACTTTTCAAGTAAAGCTTATTTGAAAATTTTAGTCAGACAAGTTATTATAATTTTGTCAATTAAAATATGGATCTCTCTAATGTCTCTTTCAGTTCCATAAAAGTTGTCTTTTCTATTAAAGACACGTGATCATGACATTTAATACTCTATTGTGTCTCCTTTGAGAGGACCACTGCTTTACGTAATGTTGTTATCCAACTACTCTAGTAATCAATTTTATCTTTTTATGAAATAATATTATATTATATGATAATACTTATTCATTTTAAAATATAATTTTTAATTTTAATTCCAAATTCAATAATTATTATGTAAATTAAAAAAAAAATATTATCACATAAATTAAACAGACAAGTTACCGCCATTCATAAGATATCAACGTAACATGTTGCTATCATGAATCATAACTTGACTAATTTTGCCTAAAGGTAGTAGAAATGACCATCTCTTGTTTTATCACATGCCAATATTTTTTTCTCCTTTGAATTAATGATTTAGATTTTATTTTTAAATGGAAAACTGCATAAATATCTCTCAATTTATGCCCAAAATCACATAGATATATTTATAGTATACTAAGGTCCTATTACCCTCACAATTTATTTTATAAGTAATATTCTATCTCTTTTCGATTTACGTGGCACTAGCTTGAAAAAAAAAGTAAATCAGCATTGGGCCCACAAGATAGTGTCATGTAAGACCAAACGGGGCAGAAAAACTATTAATAATATAAGTTCAGAGGGGTAATAGGACTTTAGTATATTATAGGTGTGTCTCTGAAATTTTGGTCATAGGTTGAGGCGGTACGTGTGCAATATCCCCTTTTAAATCGATAACTTGATAAAAATTGATAAAATCGTAATTTTTTTTAGATGTATAAAGTTATCCGATGAAACAAATGCTTGGTTTAAAGATGACAATTGGATAAGTTGTGTTAAATTGATAAGGATCACGATGGGTCAAGATAATAAATTGATCAAGAAATAACTCAATTTAAATTTGCTTGGATCAAAATGGATTGTGACTATAACATATCAAATATTAAAAATAAAATGATATTTCTCTTGAACCAGTGCAATTAGATATCAGCTCAATTTTTTAATAAATTAAGTTAATAAACAAACAAATTAATAATCTGTCTAAACTTAAATACGTTGGACAAATTGAATTGATTAGGTTAGATTTTGTTAACACCATCTGTATCTTTGCAAATTGTAACATACTCCGATATTCTACAAACAAAATTTATGATGATTAAGTTATATGAGGACACCGTTTCCTTTTCACAAGTATTTTTGTGAGTCTCTCTCGATGCAAAAATTATATATTTATACTACTATTATTTTGTACTTTCACAAATTCATTTGCTTAACTCTTTTTTTCTGTTAATTCTTATAACTTATAAGAAAAAAATAATCTACAAAAGCATCGTTTCACATTTTAAGACAATAAATATAAATAAAAATTTAAACGTGAAACACAAAATTAATATTAGCATAATTATTGGATAGATGCCATCGAAGTAGAGAATTTTACAAATATGAAAAAGAAAAGATAATTGAGTGTTTAATATCGTTAATATATTATCATTATTATTAATATTAAACATTGAAATACATTAAGTGATTATCGAATAAAGAAAAATAAAAACATATTTGATAATTAAGAATTGAATGATTAAAATTCAAATTCCAAAAAAATAAACTAATGACTAAAATATAAATAATTAAAATTAAACTGTGTATTTAAAAATACAATAAATAATGCTAATTGAATTTTAGTAACTCAATTGATTGATTATATTAATTTACACTATTGAACAATGAACACGTGTAAAACTTAATTGATTGAATTTTAATAACTCAATTGATCGATTATATTAATTTACTCTACTGAACAGTAAACACGTGTAAAATTCAATTAATGTCCAATGCTGTGATGTCCACCAACCACTAAATAAGAGTTTTTTCAAGACAAACCCAAAGAAAAGAAAGAAAAAAAGGCCTAAAGATAGAAGGTATGAAGAAACATTTTGTTTTAGTACATGGAGCATGCCATGGAGGTTGGTGTTGGTACAAACTAAAGCCCTTACTAGAGGCTGCAGGCCATAAGGTCACAGCCTTTGACTTAGCAGCCTCTGGCATTGATTTGAGAAAAATAGAGCAACTTCACACACTTCATGATTACACTTTGCCATTGTTCAAATTGATGGAATCTCTTCCACAAGAGGAGAAAGTCATATTAGTTGGACATAGTCTTGGTGGTATGAATTTAGGACTTGTTATGGAAAAATATCCACAAAAGATCTATGTTGCTGTTTTCTTAGCTGCCTTCATGCCTGATTCTAATCACATATCTTCCTATGTTTTGGATGAGGTTAGTATAATATACCTAATACTCTGTCACTCTCAAGTGTCACTTTTTATTGTTTAAGAGTCAAAAAGTTTAAGTTTGATTGAAAATTTGCATATAAAATCTTCAATTGTTTTGAAATAAAATTTATATATTTATAAACTACGTGAAATAAGTCACAATAATTGACAATTCAAAAAAATGTATGAAAAATTTATAGTTTAAAGATAAATTTATTTGAATCTCAAAAAATTATCAGGTAATACTCTTTGATTGTGAAATGATTGTTTTACTAATGAATCCTATTTTAATGTAAGTATTATGAACAAACACCAGAGGAGAATTGGTTAGATACCCAATTTTTACCATATGGTTCCCCTGAAGAGCAACTTACATCCATGACTTTTGGACCCAAATATTTGGCTAACAAGCTCTACCAGTTATGCTCTCCTGAGGTAACTTTTCACTCTTTACATCATTGTTTATTTATTTCGTTTTTTTTTTCGAAAGAAATGCAACGTTACTTGTTGTATAGGATCTTGCATTAGGATTATCGTTGGTGAGATCAAGCTCTCTGTTTCGAGAAGATTTGTCGAAGGCGAAGTATTTGACAGATGAAGGATATGGATCAGTGAAGAGAGTTTATATAATGTGTTCAGAGGACAAAGGCATACCAAATGAATTTGGACGATGGCTAATTGACAACATTGGTGTTACTGAAGAAAAGGAAATTAAAGGTGCTGATCATATGGCAATGCTAAGTATGCCTAAACAACTTTGTGACATTCTCTTTGAGATTGCCCATAAATACAATTAATCCATCTTCTACTCATTTGAATAATTACTTGTTATTGCTTTCCACTCGAAAATAAATTACTGAAATACACGTCTTATGTATAGTAATGTATTCGAGTTGATATTTAATATATTCAAGCTAGATATTATGTATTCAGTTTATTTTATAATATATCTAAACTAATTTTTAATGTATCCGAGCTAGTTTTTAATATATTCGAACTATATATTATATATTCAATTTATATTTTTAATGTATCCAAGATATTAACATTTGTTTGTATATAATTTGTCGTTTGTATATTTTCCATAGTTATGCATAACAAGACATGTTTTTATAATCTCTTTATGTATATACTATGTAGTAATTCTGTTTATAAACAATTGCAATGTTTTAGTTTGTTTATATGGGAAAAGACATAAATCACCCTATAAACTTGTACCGAAAAATCAGTTACACACTCAAATTATTGCGGCGATCTATTACACACCTAATTTTGTTCAAAGTGATATTAATACCCCTTCCGAAGACAGTCCCAGTTCTGTATGAAAATGTTTTACACACGCTTTTTGACAAGTAAACTATATTATTTTTATTTTTTAAATCGCTTTTTCTTTAATATTATTTTAGAGATATGAAAAAGTAGAAACCTGACCATTCTTCCTCCTCTCGCCATACATTTTTCTGTTTCTATAATACATTGAATGAAAACTGAGAAATTTGAAAAGGAAAGGTGGACAATAAGACGATTTTAAAGTATAGAGATGTTGACAACAACGATAGGTGGAGGGACAACATCATTGTTGCCAGTGAACTTCAGGTCTGTAAAGAAGACAGATAAAAATCATTTTTTTTATGGATTTTTGATAACTTTAAGCAATAGAATCATGAATTTTATGTATAAATGTGATAGGATTTTCAATAGAATCATTAACTTTCTCATGATTTTTTCCGGTGATCTTCTCTGATGACTGCGAGTAGAAAAATCACGAACTTTAACATAGATTTTATTTTATTTTGCTTCATCCTATTGGGTGAAAAATGAAAGTGAGCACATGACTATAGATCTTTTGAAATTTTTGTTTTAATTCGATGTTTGTTTGATCCTTTTGATGACATAACTTGAGAAAAATAATTGTTCTTTTAAGAGTTTCTCTTTAAGGATAGTGTATTGGATATGCTTCCAAGGATAAAGTGAAGAAATCATCAATGGTGACAAATGAAAATGAATTGTTGAAGAAGAAGAATTAAAAAAACTATATGTATAAAAACTTTAAAGAAATTGTGGCCACCAATAAAAGGACCAAAAAAAAAGAAGATTGATATAATTAATATATTGAATTTTAATACTTAACTGTACAATTACCAATAAAATAGTGTCATGTGTTTAAATTTATCATTTTAACATACATTATCTTCTTCTCACGCACCTACCATGTCACCTTAATAGGGGACATTAATATCACTTTGAATAAGGTGTGTAATAGGTTACCATGATAGTTTAAATGTATAAATGACTTTTTGATACAAGTTCAGGGGGAAATATATGCCTTATTTAACATATGTTAGTGTTAGGGGAAACGTGAAACTAAAGAACAAGGAAGAACAACAATATTTAACGTGGTTCGGATCAAAATGATCCTACGTCCACCAAAGAACAACTGCACCAATATTTATTTCACTATACAAAGAATATATGTGAAATACAACAAGAGGGAGAACACAATGCCTTAGAAGGTGAGAAGGCAAGTGAAAGGATGATTTGAAAATGAATTAAGAGCTACCTATTTATAGGAATAAATTCATCCTATTGATGTCATCCATGACATCGCTATGTGTCAAAATTGTCAAGGTTAAGATAGCAAACCATTTTATGGTTTGCCTAACTTCACCTACCAAGATACAATCTTTGACTTGTATTTCCTACTAATTATCTTCCTACCATATTCATATTAATTCATCTTCCATTTAGTTTGATTCCACAAGAGCCAAAACCAACTCTTTCAATCTCCACCTTGGTTTGTGTTCCAAGCATGCGTATAAACAACTGCGGCCAAAACTTCTAAGCTTACTGGGCAATCCCATTGTAAGAAACAAGAATAATCAAACCTTTGTTGAACATACCAGCTCCACCTAGCAGTTGTTCTCTTAGAGTTGCATCAATTGATGCATACTCCGCCAAGTCCTTGCAGTGTGCAAACTTGGCAAGCGGGACTATTTTGGTCAACATGTCTGCAGCGTTATCGTCTGTGATAACCTTCTCAACCTTGATAGCTCCCTTTTCTACGACATCTCGAATAAAATGAAATCTGACATCAATGTGTTTGGTGCGCTCATGAAATCTTTGATTTTTAATCAAATGAATAGCACTTTGACTATCACATTTTAGAATTGATTTAAGCTGAGCTGAACTCAATTCTGCCACCAAACCTTTCAACCAGATAGCTTCTTTCACTGCCTCCGTTGCTGCCATATATTCTGCCTCTGTTGTAGACAAAGCGACAATCGACTGTAAAGTCGATTTTCAACTAACGGCACTGCCAACGAGAGTAAAGATGTATCCAGTTGTGGACCTCCTTCGATCAAGATCCCCTGCATAGTCAGAATCAACATAACCGAGAATTGAAATACCTTCACTTTTCCGAAAGGTTAGGCCAACATCAGGAGCTCCTTTGAGATATCTCAATATCCACTTGACAGCTTCCCAATGCCTTTTTTCCTGGATTTGCCATGTACTGCTTACTACACTTACAGATTGGGCAATATCTGGACGTGTGCATACCATAGCATACATAATGCTACCAACTGCACTCGCATAAGGAACCTTTGACATATGCTCCACCTCATCCATAGATTGAGGCATTTGTAACTCTGAGAGCTTGAAATGAGAAGCTAAAGTGTGTACTTACAGGCTGCTCATATCCATATTGAATCTTTCAAGAACTTTTCGGATGTACCTCTTCTGAGAAAGATGTACAACACCATTTTCTCTTGAAATTTCCATTCCAAGGATTTTCTTTGCAACTCCTAGATCCTTCATGTCAAATTCCTTGCTCAACAGTTTTTTTTCAAAATATTTATCTTTGTGATGTTGTTAGCAGCAATAAGCATATCATCAACATACAACAAAAGATAAATCATAGAGTTACCAGACATCTTCTTTTGATACACACAACTATCAAATGCACTTCTCAAAAATCCATGTGTAGTCATGAATGCATCAAACCTCTTGTACCACTGTCTAGGGGATTGCTTCAAACCATACAAAGACTTCTTCAGTTGGCATACATGGTCTTCTTTTCCTTCAGCTAGGAAACCTTCAAGCTGATTCGTATAGATTGTCTCTTCTAGATTCCTATGTAAGAAAGCAGTTTTGACATCAAGTTGTTGAAGCTCTAAATCAAATTATGCAACCAATGCTAGTAGCATGCGAATTGAGCTATGTTTCACGACTGGAGAGAAGATCTCATTGTAGTCAATTCCCTCATTATGGATGAAACCCTTTGCACCCAATCTCGCTTTGAACCTAGCATCTTCCACTTCTGGAATACCTTCTTTCATTCTGTAGACCCATTTTCATCCAACTATCCTTATCCCCTTTGGCCTTTTAACTAAGACCCATGTCTCATTTCTGTGAAGAGACTCCATCTCTTCCATCATGGCCAACTGCCATTGTGCAGCATCTTTGCAAGAAGTTGCTTCAATATACGAAGAGGGGCTCGAGATCCTTAATCTCTTCTTCTGCAGCTACGAACGCTTGTGCAATCAGATTTTCTTGCTCTATAAGACGTTCCGGTTTCCGTATTCGCCTTTTGTCCCTTCCCTTCGCAATTGTGTATGGTTCATTGGAAGCAAGTTCTTCTGCATCTTTTGACTCATCACTTTGAGTCTCTTGATCCCGTTTCTTGGTAAGCTCCACCGGTAGCTCTCCACCTGCTCGTTGTTCTCGTTTCTAGATAACTCCACAGAAACTTTACGAGGATCAAGTATAGAGGATTCATCAAAGGTAACATCTCTACTAACTACAAATTTGAGTAAAGACAAACACCATAGTTTGTACCTTTTACTCCATCAACAAACCCTACGAATATGGCCTTTTTAGCCATTGGTTCAAGCTTACCTTCATTAACATGATAATAAGTTGGACACCCAAATATTCGCAAGTATGAATTGTTAGAGGGTTCACCTGACCAGACCTCATTCGGAGTCTTAAAGTCAATCGCTGATGCTGGAGAGACGATTGACAATATGAGAAGCAGTATGAACTGCTTCAGCCCAAAATACTTTGGACATCTTAGCTTGTAAGAGCATACAACGGGCTTCTCAAGAAGAGTTCTGTTCATTCTCTCGGCAACTCCATTCTGCTGTGGTGTGTGCCTGACCGTCTTATGCCTTGCGATCCCATGAACCTTGCAGAAATCATTGAACTCTTCACTGCAAAACTCCAAGCCATTGTCCGTGCGAAGATACTTGATTTTCCTCTCAATTTGATTTTCAACCAAAATGTTCCATTCTTTAATGCTTCAAAAGCATCACATTTTGTCTTCAGGAAACACACCCAAACCTTTCGTGAAAAATCATCAATGAATGTGAGAAGATTACCTCTTTCCTCCCTTTGATGGAAGCTTAGAGGGACCCCATAAATCTGAATGGATGTAGTCTAGCACCCCTCCCGTCTTGTGCTTGCCAGTGCTGAAGCTGACCTTTTTCTGCTTCCCTAAGACGTAGTGCTCACAAAATTCAAGTGTGCTGATCTTCTCACCATTCAAAAGGTTGCGGTTGCTCAACATCTCCAATCCTCGTGCGCTCATATGGCCTAGTCTCATGTGCCATAATTTTGCCTTGTCATTATTAGAACTGCACTGTAGATGCATTTACAGAGCCAATAATGGTGTGCTCCCGCAAGTGTGTAGAGGCCATCCTCTAGCTTGGCCTCAACATGACTAAAGACCCTTAGTCACTTTTATAGTCCTCCTTAACTCATGTACTTATAGCCTTGTTTATCTAAAGTACCCAGGGAGATCAAATTCTTCTTTAGATCAGGAACATGACGGACTTCTGTAATAGTCCTCATGATTCCATCATGGCAGCGAACATGAACTGAACCAATGCCAACTATTTTACAAGTTGCATTATTGCCCATAATACAGTTCCTCTGCTTGTTTCATAGTGCTGAACCAATCTTTTTGGAATGTCATATGCAGAGTACAACCAGAGTCTAAGATCCATTTGTTGTCATAGACTCCATTATTGCATGATGTTGTAGTACATAATCATCATCATTATCATGACTTTCTCAACAATGGATGCACTCGCCTTTTCTTGGACTTCGACATAGGGCAATCTCGTTCAAAGTGCCCCTTCTTGTGACAACACCCAACACTCCGCATTCCTTTTGTTCACACGAGACTTTGATCTGTACTTCGATTTGCTCCTTCCCTTTTGGCTAGTACGACCTCTTACAAAGAGTCCACTAGCTTCGTCACTTTTGTCTCCTTCAAAATGCATCTGCACATCACAAGAGTTTAGTGCTTGCCGCACTTGCTCAAGTTTAATAGGTTGTTTGCTATACATATTGAATTCTCAATATCACTATTTTGAAGTCAATGGAAATAGTAAAGAACATGCAAGTGTCTCCTCGTCCTTTTTAATTCCAGCAGTTTGTAAGTACATCACAAGTTTATTGAACGCATCTAGATGGTCTTGCAACAAAGTACCTGAATCCATCTTAAATGTATGAAGACGCCGTGTAACAACATCCTTGTTGTCACTGACTGGTCCTGGTAAAGCCCTTCCAGCTTTTCCCATAAACTCTTTGGCGTCTTCTCGGTACTTGTACTCACTTCACAAAGTACGTTAGGTGCAAGGGACAGTGGATTGCACTCAATGCATCTCCTTCAATATTTTCCTTGTCGGAATCCGATATCTTATCGGGGTACTGGTTTCCGTCAATAGCATGGATTGAACCTTCCCTCCGCAGTAACGTATCATTGGATTTTCCAGATATTGAAGTTGTTGCGCACACTAAATTTATCAATTTCAAACTTCATGGAACTCTTTTTTTTTTTTTTTACTTGTTCTTCCTTTTCTACTACAATGTATTTGGAGCTACAGAAAACCAAAGTAATCCTTTTCTAATGTGGAAGTTCAGACTGTGCTGCAACCACAGAGCATACTCAGACAGAACCTGCTCTGATACCAATTGTTAGGGGAAACGTGAAACTAAAGAACAAGGAAGAACAACAATATTTAACGTGGTTCGGATCAAAATGATCCTACGTCCACCAAAGAACAACTGCACCAATATTTATTTCACTATACAAAGAATAATGTGAAATACTACAAGAGGGAGAACACAATGCCTTAGAAGGTGAGAGAGAGGCAAGTGAAAGGATGATTTGAAAATGAATTAAGAGCTACCTATTTATAGGAATAAATTCATCCTATTGATGTCATCCATGACATCGCTATGTGTCAAAATTGTCAAGGTTAAGATAGCAAACCATTTTATGGTTTGCCTAACTTTCACCTACCAAGATACAATCTTTGACTTGTATTTCCTACTAATTATCTTCCTACCAAATATTCATATTAATTCATCTTCCATTTAGTTTGATTCCACAAGAGCCAAAACCAACTCTTTCAGTTAGCGTCTTTTAATTATTTTTTTTAGTTTTAAAAAACAAATTGTATTATTTATCTTTTGTTAATTTTATTTTTAGTTATTCTTTTATTCTATATTATATTTTAACTTCTCTTACAATTAAACGCCAAAATATATTCTTATCTTATCTCAAATTCATGAAATACAAGTATAATTATTGAATTGCCTATTTTAATTCAATAATATACATATTATATGAGATTGATTTACTGATATATTAAGATCAAAATATTCTTTTTCACTTTCTATTTTCTTTTTTCTTTTTAAAAAAAAGATATTGTAAGTATATATGTATTTTAAAACACCCAAATAAGTATTTTTTATTAGTTAATTCACCTTTAAAATTATTGATTCATTATACAATTTATGATTAATTGATGTATATTAGCAATCATGAGTGATTTATATAACAATATTTTTTTGAATGTATGTGTTTACAAGTATTCAAAATTGATCACATTATAGTACGTTTCAAAAACGTACTCTTCATAATATTAAAATAAAATAAAATAATTATGATAAAAGAATTTAAGTATGGAAATTTATCTTACTAAACTAATATATATTTTAAAAAATATAATATTATCATCAATTTAGGTAAATGAGTTCAGTGAATTAAACTAGTATATTATTAAAAAGAGAAAATTGTATGAAATAGCAAACATTTAATAATATCAAATGCTATAGTCATAGTTTCCCTTATTTGTAATTTGCAGCAAATAGTTCACGTTTTTTGCCATCTGGCGGGACTCATTATTTTATTTTCTACTTAAATAAAAAGAGAATACACAAGGTGTATTTGTATATATCTTATACAATTTATAACATTTTTCTCTCTCCCTGGTAACACCAATTCTCCTAAAATCTCTCACCCTCATTAGGTTTTGAATTTTGAATTTTTGACATTACCCTCCCAATTGCAAAATCAAAATTTTTGGTAACTGCCCAAATTGTGCGCAAATCAACTTTATATTTGTTTTTTTTATTGTGTACAATGTTTCAATTTTATTCATGAACTTTCATTTTCTTTCACGTATATTCTCAATTTTACAGGTATTTCACTAATTCTATGGATAATCAATCTCCATCAACGAGAATAATCGGAGGTATTCAATTGTGTGGCAAAAAAATCATGATCCACTATCGTTTTCCTTGGGTCTAACTCGAGAATTTGGAGACTTTCAGGTCAATAGCAAAATCTAAAGTAAATGTTGAGTTCATATCTAAGTTTGAAAATAACCCAATTAGAATGGATGAAATTATCTCAAAGTTAAATACAAAAGACAAATCTAGTTCATCAAAGAAGAGGAAAGCAAAAATAACTGATTCTACCAATGATCAGACAAAATCATTTGAAAATATTGTTCCGTGACTTAATGGAACCGGATGGATCTGAAGAAGGTTAAAATGTATGTATAAATAGTAATTATGAGTTCTATTTTATGATTGTATAATAAGCCCTTTTGTATACATGTAGTAATACTTTCTCAGATTTATTATGTTACTTGATTGTTTTTATAGATTTGTATAATTTTTTATTATTTATTTGTATACACTATTATCGTGCATATGAATTCCCATTATACAATTATATGTTGTATAAAAATTAATTGTATATATATGAAATATTTGTTTGTATATAATTCATTGTTTGTATATGTGTTATAGTTTTACATAACCAGATCCGTCTGTGTAATTATTTTATGTATATATAGTAATTTCGTTTATATAAAATTACTATGTTTTAGCTTTTTTATACAGATTATAAAATTTTACACAAAAGACACTTTATATACAAGTCGCAGTAGATATTAGCATTTGTTTGTATATAATTTGTTTGTATATTTTCCATAGTTATGCATAACAAGACATGTTTGTATAATCTCTTTATGTATATACTATGTAGTAATTTTGTTTATAAACAATTACAATGTTTTAGTTTGTTTATATGGGAAAAGACATAAATCACCCCATAAACTTGTATCGAAAAGTCAGTTACACACTCAAATTATTGCGGCGACCTGTTACACACCTAATTTTGTTCAAAGTGATATTAATACCCCTTCCGAAGACAGTCCCAATTCTGTATGAAAATGTTTAACACACGCTTTTTGACAAGTAAACTATATTATTTTTATTTTTTAAATAACTTTTTCTTTAATATTATTTTAGAGATATGAAAAAGTAGAAACCTGACCATTCGTCCTCCTCTCACCATACATTTTTCTGTTTCTATAATCCATTGTAATGAAAAATGAGAAATTTGAAAAGAAAAGGTAGACAATAAGACGATTTTGAAGTATAGAGATGTTGACAACAACGATAGGTGGAGGGACAACAAAATTTGTATGTGATATCGATATTAAAAACAAAATTTGAAAAGAAAAGGTAGACAATAAGACGATTTTGAAGTATAGAGATGTTGACAACAACGATAGGTGGAGGGAAAACAAAATTTGTATGTGATATCGATATAAAAAAAGTGAATGAATGAATAAATCACGATTAACACCATCATAATTTAGATAAACATAATTAAAGAATTATATTAGAAAAAAATTCTCCTTGATGAGTTTTCATTTATTGAAATAATATCCATAATAGATTCATTTAAAATATTATGACAAATATTATTAAATATATACTCCCTCTATTTCAATAGTCAAATATTTGAGTTTCCAGATTCAGTGTACCAAATCACTATATATATGACCCATCTTTGTGTACTTGTGGCTCAAAAGAAAAACCCTAAAAACACAAGGCCAAAAAATGGAGGTTATGATAGAACATTTTGTTTTGGTACATGGTGCATGCCATGGAAGTTGGTGTTGGTACAAGCTAAAGCCATTGCTAGAGGCTGCTGGCCACAAGGTCACTGCCCTTGACATGGCAGCCTCTGGCATTGATTTGAGGAAAATAGAAGAAATTCGCACACTTGTCGATTATACCGCGCCATTGATGGAGTTTATGGAATCCCTTCCACATGAGGAAAAGGTTGTACTAGTAGGGCATAGTCTTGGTGGTATGAATTTAGCACTTGCTATGGAAAAATACCCAAAAAAGATCTATGCTGCTGTTTTCTTGGCTGCTCTTATGCCTGATTCTATTCACATCTCCTCCTATGTTTTGGATCAGGTAAATATATATAATTAATATGTATACTACATCGATCTCTCTCTTTTAATTTGTTTGTCTTATTTGATTTGATATATGCTTTTTGATAATCTTGTGGTTTGTGAATGATTGTTTGTGTTTTATTTATGTAAAACTTAATTTTAATGTTCAGTACTTAAGAGAATTTTCAACTACAAATTTATTTTTTACGGAATTCTATTACCCCTTTGAGGTACTTTAAAACGGATCAAGTGACCCCTTCAGTGTTGGCATGTGCTGACATGACATAGAAAGTGTATTTCATTTTCTTTTGAGAGAGGAAAAGCAAAAAACAAATAAAAAGAATATTTTTATTATATTCTTGTTATAATTATGTATATTTTTCGTCTTTATTTAATTAATTTTTATAAGAAAAATTACCTCTTTTTAATGGAGGGAATTACTATCCCCTTAAACTTTTATGGGAGAAGAAGTGAGCAATCCCAACATTCCTATCTTTGATGGATGATAAATTTTAATATTTGTGAGAAAAACTCATAGCAACACTTGGTGATGACGAAAAAATAATCACCGAAAAAGATGAATTCACCGACAAATTTGACAACTTATTTTTAAGCTTCAAAGTTTTTTAACAATGATCGTCCATGAATTTGCATTTCCTCCTTATTTTTTAAAAATTTTTCTTTATTCAAACTCAAGAACTCAACAATGAGATTACCATAAGCGATTTAATTTAGTCTCTACATACTAGCAATTGAAAATGAAAATTTTTAGATTTGAATTCAAACCCAACAATCCACAATTTATTTTTTTGATTTCGACAATTTTGTAGGTCAATGAAGTTCTCTAATTTTTGGCTTAGATCTTCACACATAATTCGAAATCAATTAACATTAATCCAATACGCCAAACCCAATCACATTCACAAACTTTTCAGATTTGCACAAATTCGATAAACACAATGAAAAACAATAGTTTTTTTTCTCTCTCAAATTTTAAGAAATTAATAAAGTCAAGAAAATAATTGAAGGATTTAAGGTAATTATAAAGAAATCTGTATTTTGAAGGACCAATATATATATATATATATATATATATATATATATATATATATATATATTAATGAAAAAGGAAAGAGGTAAAACAGAATAAAAATGTAACAAGGATCTAAACAAAGTTTTATTTTTTAAAAAAATATTATATGTACTTAATAGCTGGCAATGTGTGTGAACCCAATGGCGGACCAGAATTTTCACGAAGGGTGTCCACATGCTAAAGTGAATCTTCTCAAGTGAAAAAAAATTGCTAGTAGTGAAATTCGAACTCACAAATACTTAAAATTTTTGCATCTTTACTCTTTCAAGGCGCGTAGAACCACTAAGCTACATCATATTATTGTGTTAATAACGTCCAAAATATATTATTTAACTATTTAATTTACCATTTTACTTGTATATACGATATAATATTTCGACGAAGGGCTACACCACTATGTGCATCACTTCAGGTTATGAGTTTTAGGCTGATACTTAAAATATTAGTATGTAATTGAAAATTATTTTAATGTTCAGTACCTTGAGAGGACGCCAACAGAGAATTGGTGTGACACCCAATTTGTATCATATGGTTCCCCTGAAGAGCATTTGACATCCATAATTTTGGATCCCAAGTTGTTGGCTCACCGATTTTATCAGTTATGCTCTCCTGAGGTAAGCATCAAGTGTTTTATGTTGTTTTGGTGAATGCAAATGACATATCTAAAGCAATATTATTTGGTATAGGATGTTGCGTTAGCATCGACATTAATAAGACCAAGCTCTATGTTTATCGAAGATCTATCGAAGGCAAAGTATTTCACGGATGAAGGTTATGGATCAGTAAACAAAGTTTATATAATCTGCACTGAGGATAAAGCCATGCCAAAAGAATTCCAGCAATGGCAAATTGATAACATTGAATCCGTCACCGACGTAAAGGAGATTAAAGGTGCTGATCATATGGCAATGCTATGTATGCCCAAACAACTTTGTGACACTCTATTGGAGATTGTCCAAAAGTACAATTGATCCATCTTTTGAACAATTAGTTGTTGTTGCTTTCAATTGGAAAAAACACATGTTTGTGTTCGTGGTGAAGTATCAATAAAATGTTTTAGACTTGTTTGACAAAACTATGTTCTCTTTTAACGGTTAAATGTACTTTTATTTACAATCTTCATACAACTATCATGATATGTATACATATTAATTATATGAAATCTTGAGACAGATGAATATGTCTAGTAGATTGTATGATCATAATATATATTTGAAAAAATAATAAGTTAATTGATGTGATTCATGATATAAAGATTGATGACATATCTTTTTAAGAATGTTACAAATTTTTATTGTATTAAAACTTGCAAGTGAATTTCATGTATCCAACACATGGTATAAGTAGAGTTCTAAAGAAAATTAGTCATTGAATTATAAGATACATGTCTAACCAAGTATTGAGAAAATTGAGGTGTGAACTTGGAATCATCGTAGAATTAGAGTCTGATTTGCTTGAAGATATATTAGGGGTGGACCCACGTGGGTTCCAGGAAATTCACCCGAACCCCCTCAAAAAAAATTAAATAATATATATAAGGTAAATTTTCTGCATTTATGTAAATATATTAATTTGAACCTCCTTATAAACAATAAGTAAGTTGTAGTGTAATGGTAGATCTCCTTTAAATTAACCCCTCAAGTTCCCCGTTTGAATCGTACATGATCAATCTTCACTTTTCTTAAGCTTCTCTTTATTTAATTTCGGGACCAATTTTTCGCATTTTTAATTTTTTTTAAAACAAAAAAAAATGTTAAAAGAGTAGATTTAAACTCAAAAAAATTCGAACGTGCCAAAAGGTTTCTTGTAAGGGAACTAACTTTTTGTAGCTAAAAGCTAGATATTATTACTTCTTGAAATGTGTTTTGTTGACTTATTAACACGTCTATACTTGTATTTTTCAAACTCTCTACAAAAAAAATTCTGAATCAATCATTAGATTGCTTACGCTTAAAGTATCTCAAATTAACAATAATCAACATCAACAATAAATTCAGTGAAATCTCGTAAAATGAATTCTAGAGATAGAATATGCACAAACCTCACCGCACTATCTTTACGAAGTGAAAAGATTATTTTAAAAAAACTCTTGACTCAAGAAAATTAAAACAATAATTAAGAGAAAAATATGACAGCTAACATATATACAAGAAGCACGGTGTCATCACCTAAACACAATAAACCACGTGTGATGATACCCACAAAATAACCATATAACCCCATCTTAGAGTTCTTCTGACTTAAAAAGAGTACTAAGCCAAAGGAAAAGTTTCACAAAGGCCTGAAAATGGAACCTATCAAGAAACAAGGAAGACACTTTGTTTTGGTACATGGTGCATGCCATGGAGGTTGGTGTTGGTACAAACTAAAGCCCCTTCTAGAGGTTGCAGGCCACAAGGTCACAACTCTTGATTTGGCAGCCTCTGGTATTGATTTGAGAAAAATAAAGCAACTTCACACATTTCATGATTACACTTTGCCATTGATGGAATTGATGGAATCTCTTCCACAAGAGGAGAAAGTCATACTAGTTGGACATAGTCTTGGTGGTATGAATTTGGGACTTGTTATGGAAAAATACCCACAAAAGATCTATGTTGCTGTTTTCTTGGCTGCCTTCATGCCTGATTCTATTCACTCGTCTTCCTATGTCTTGGATCAGGTTAGTACAGTAAAACCTCGATAAATTAATAATCTCTCTAAAATAATATTTTCTTTTTGTTTCGATTTGGGCCAATGAAAAACATCACCAATTTCAATAAGATAATAAGATAA
Source organism: Solanum peruvianum (assembly GCA_027705065.1). NCBI lineage: Eukaryota > Viridiplantae > Streptophyta > Magnoliopsida > Solanales > Solanaceae > Solanum > Solanum peruvianum. Next base: position 36,262,500 of record JAKWJD010001756.1, on the reverse strand, counting down.
TATATTTTCAAAAAACCCTTATATAAATATGTGGTCGCATTAACATCACAAATTAATAATTCTTTAATGTACAAATATATCTAAGATAATTTAGTGAAATATGATTATATTGTGATATGGTTTTTCTTGAAATTTAGATATAGTTGAAGCTCATCTCTAACATTTCTTATTGCATTCAAAAGCTCTGGTGTTATCTTTTCGAATTGCACTATAAAATTGCGAAGAATTCTAGATACGATAAGTGTTGTTTTTATGTGTATCTAGTTCCAAAGGTACAATATCAGCTTCAACTTCATCATCAACATTGCTTTTTTTGATGATATCCATAATTTCTTCTTAACTCTAGACCTCTGAACAAGTATCACTTTCACTCGGATAATCAAATATGTTGTTGACATCCATTCTGCTATGGTAACCGAGATCATTAATCATGACTTCAAGTTAATAAATAAAGTTTTCACAAGTAGGTTCATTCATATTCTTTGAGATTGCATCTCCCGTACGATTTTTACAGTATTGAAAACAATTTGTTATTGTCTCTTGCTGAACATTTGTTGTTCAAACAAGAATTGCATAATCAATAGCATCCAAAACATTGATCTTTGTTGGATCATTTTGTTCCACTCCATACCTTCTAATATCATACGATAAATTATGTTCGATAATACATCTTGAAAGCTCTTATAATTACAACATCACAACGTTGAAATGAATAAGATACAATAACTTTGATGTATTCGTTGTACTTTATGTATGATATTTTTTTATGTGAAATCGATAAATATGATACATAAATTAGTAAGATACAATGATTTTGAGATAATAAAAATTAATCTTCATCGAATTTCAAACTATTCTTCAAATTAATAAATATTAATTTATCGATTAAATACTATTTCTATAAAATAATAAAATTCCATGGTCCCACCTATATTAATTATAGAGATTTTACTGTACATACATACCTAATAATGCTTTTTTGATATTGTCATTTCATCTTGATTTTTGTTATTTTTATTCGTTTGTCTTGATTGAAAATTCAGAATTTAAAATTGAAGAATTATGTTATTTATATATATAATCAATTTAGAGTCACTGAATTTTATATTTAAAAGTCATTCAATTTTAATTAATTAACTTTCATGGCCATACAATTTTATTAAATATAGATTTCTATAGTCATAAAAATAATATTTCACTATATATTTAATGATGTGAGAGCCAATTTTCTCTGAGCAAATGAGTCCCATATTTATTATTAAAAAAGCTCTATTCATAATAATTTGAATTTATTCATCTAGTATTTTCCATGAAACTTTAGAATTTATGGATAAAATAATTACACCGCAATAAATTCATGATAGGTCCATTAACTTTCTACGAAAAAAAATGCTTTAGTTGAAAATTAGCAACACGTCAAAACTTTGCATTTAATAATTTGTTCAATATACAATAGACTTATTGCTCAACAGTTACATCAATATTTTTTCACGTTTGTCCCACCTACCTTTTAATATAATTTTCTAAAATACATTATTTCTCCACGTTTGTTTGTAGCTCTCGTTTATTTTTATTTTTTTATTTTAGTAGGGCAAGGTTAAATGATATTTTTGTGTATATATGCATTTGCTAATCTTGCATTGTGTACCACTTCTTAATTTTCTAATGAAAAAGGGCTAAAATTGTTTTTGAACTATGTGAAATAGATTATTTATATCTTTCGTTATATTTTGAAATAAAAAATGTCCTTCTTGTTATCCTAAGAGATCATATATACCTTCAAGAGTTAACACTCAATATTTTTATTGACTTGGCAAGTCACGTGGGATTAATTCTTCCATTTAAGCATTGACAATTAGGATTCATTACAAAAGAACAAGACCTTTAGCGACGACAATAGTCGCCACAAAAGTCAAAAAAATCATCACTAAAAATTTTTAACATTAAATTCTAATTTTGTGTTTTTTTTCTTCGTGGTTTTTTTTTTTTAAAAAAATGATATCGATTAAGTAGGAGTTTGAAGACATTGTATATTTTATTTTTATGTTATATTTAAATGTATATAATGTACAATTATGCATTTATATTAAAAGATGTGAATCAAGAAGTAATTTTCATGATTTTTCGTAATAATATTGCGTGTTTTTAATATTAATATTGCAAGTTATTTATTTTAGAAAATTAGGTTGCAATCGAAAATTAATAATCATATCTTATTTTTGAAAAAATAGGTTTTACTATTAGTCGTCACTAAAAATCACTCACAACCTTTAGTGGCAATATTTTGAGAGTTTGTAGCAACTTTGTCGCCACTAAAGATCAAGTTCTTTTGTAGTGAATCTTAATTGCCAACACTTAAATGGAGGGATTAGTCCCATGTGGCATGCCACAGCACTAAAACATTGGGGTATTAACTCTTGAAGGTATTTATGGTCTCCTTGGATAACAGGGATTTTTTATCTCAAAATATAATGAAGGATATAAGTGGTTTATTTCGCATAGTTTAAAAGTAATTTTGACCCTTTTCCGATTTTCTAAAATACCCCTAAAATTCATTGCAACATATTAATAAAAGAGAATCATTTTGGTCTTCTCGCAAATAATTAAACTTCACTTTTATTATTTAGTGTCTGATTTTTCATTGTCTGTGATATGTCCCTCTCCATTGTTTCTACGATCTTCTCCATGATCACCCACCCCTGATCTCTCATCCTCTAGTGAAAGAGTCATAGATTTTATTAAAAATGTCAATTAATAACGTTCGTGACCGTCAAAATAAAATAAAAATATTATCCTACTTGGAGTTTCTAGTGAAAAAGTCATAAATTTTTTTAAAGATGTCAAATAATAATGTTTGTGACTGTCAAAATAAAAAAAAATATTATCCTACTTGGAGTTCAAACTCAGAACTACCTCATTCAAATGGACCCTATTATTATTATACAAACGCATACTTTTGTTAAAAGTGTTCAACTTTAAAAATATATAATTTAAATGTAGAATTTAACATATATATAGTAATTTTCCGACGAAAGGTGTCCAGTGGAATAGCTATAGTTATGCCCCTGAACCCCAACCCCACTTTAGACTATTTATAATTCATATATGTATTAGTTATACACTTTACATAGTAAAAATCATAGTGCTAACAATAGAATAACTTATTAATATATGAATAAGCATGTTTAAAGATAAGATTATCATTGATACATCAAGCCAAAGAGTAAATAAAAAATAATCTCAAAGTATTATTAATCTCAACATTACTATTATTAATATTAATACACATTGTTCGATGTTATTGTTTCTTATATAATATAGCACCTGTATTTTCACAGTAGAAATGACTGATTTTGAAGTCCAATATCTAAGCATCTTCGATCTAGGCAGAGATGAATCTAAAAGTTAAAATTAAGTCTAACACATTAAAATTTTATCATAAAATTAAATTAAATTTGTATATTAGAACTAATAATATGTTGGGAAAACGCGGACAAACACAAAAGTATATATGGTAAAGTAATGGAAATAAAATGGGAAAATAACGACACCAAGAATTTTACGTGGAAACCCTTCTGAATAAGGGAAAAAACCACGGGCCAAGAGGAGCAACTGATATTACTATAGTAAGGAATTTTACACTGTGTAGTCACGAATACAACACTCAAAGTGACTACTACACACTCAAAGGAACAACACTCTTTTGGTTTCCGTCTTACTAAAATATCGCTCACACTCTATTTTTCTTCACAGACTATTTTCTTATATAGTCTATGGAATACCTCACTTTGCTCTCAAAATGGTTTTTCTTTCTAACTTGGTGTGTTCTACAAATGAGCAAGAATGCTCTATTTATAGAAGGATAAAACCATGCCTATGTCACTAATGACATATGTAAACATAGCAAAGTCAAGAATGGTTGCAAATCTTACCAATTTGCCAACTACCAAATCTTTCAAAGTCAAGAATGGTTGCAAATCTTACCAATTTGCCAACTACCAAATCTTTTCTTTTCAACTCCAATTACTATTCCTTTTTAACAATTGCTTGTACCAATTGAATAGCTAAAGTTGACTAAAACAATGGGATGGATTTAACAAATCTCCCCCTCCAGTCCCATTTACTGGAAGAAGGTATCTTCAACTTCTTTAGAGAGAGCTCATACCCACAAGTTCTTTGCATAACTCGAACTTGTCTTTCGGTATCATCTTGGTCAGCATATCTGCAGGATTTTCACTTGTGTGAATCTTTTTGACGTGAAATGATTCATTCTCCACTTTCTCACGAATCCAATGATATCTGACGTCAATGTGTTTTGTTCTTGCATGGTACATGGAGTTCTTGCTCAAGTCTATTGCACTCTGGCTGTCACAATAGACAATATACTCCATCTGATTCAAACCAAGCTCTTGAAGAAATCGCTTTAGCCATATCATCTCCTTGCCGGCTTTAGTAGCCGCAATATACTCAGCTTCAGTTGTGGATAGTGCAACACACTTCTGCAACTTTGACTGCCATGATATAGCTCCCCCTGAAAAAGTAAACAAATATCCAGTAGTGGATTTTCTGTTATCAAGGTCACCTGCCATATCAGAATCTGTATAGCCTTCCAAGATTGGATTTGATGCTTCAAAACACAAGCATTCATCTGAGCTTCCTCTAAGATACCTGAGTATCCATTTCACAGCTTCCCAGTGCTCTTTTCCCGGATTTTCGAGAAATCTACTGACAACACCAACTGCGTGAGCAATATCAGGTCTAGTGCACACCATTGCATACATTAGACTTCCGACGACGGAGGAATATGGAACTTTGGCCATGTTCTCTTTTTTCCTCCCTAGCTGTAGGACACATCTTCTTGCTCAACTTCATATGACCAGCAAGAGGTATACTCACAGGCTTCGCATTCTTCATATTGAAGCGCTCCAATACGCGTTCAATGTACTTCTTCTGGGACAAATAAATCTTCCTTTCATCTCTAAGACGAGTAATTCTCATGCCCAAAATTTGTTTGGCATTACCCAAGTCTTTCATAGAAAAAGACTTACACAACTCTTTCTTCAGATCGTCAATCTTGGAAGTATTCTTGCCCACAATCAACATATCATCCACATACAACAAAAGGATGATGAAATCATTGTCAGAAAATTTTTGTACAAATACGCAATGATCTGAAGAAGTCTTCTTATAGCCTTGCTCCCCCATGACAGATTCAAACTTTTGTACCACTGTCTGGGAGCTTGTTTTAGGCCATAGAGACTCTTTTTGAGTTACATACAAAATTTTCTTTACCATCTACTTTGAAGCCCTCAGGTTGTTCCATATAAATCTCTTCTTCTAGGTCACCGTGAAGGAAAGCCGTTCACATCCATCTGCTCAATCTCTAAATTAAGACTAGCAGCCAAACCTAGAACTGTGCGAATCGAGGACATTTTCACAACAGGAGAAAATATTCGTCAAAGTCAATACCTTCCTTTGACCGAATCCCTTAACAACCAATCTAGCTTTGTACCTGGGCTTCAAGTTGTGTTCTTCAACTTTAACTTTGAACACCCACTTGTTCTTCAAAGCTCTCATTCCCTTGGGCAATTTTACCAACTCATAAGTGTGGTTCTCATGCAAAGACTTCATCTCGTCTTGCATGGCTTCAATCCATTGATTCTTGTGCTCATCTTCCATGGCCTCCTCATAACATTCAGGTTCTCCCCCCGTCAGTAAGTAACACATACTCATTGGGTGAATAACGGGAGGAAGGAAACCGCTGTCTTGTGGACCTCCGAAGCGGAATATTTGATTCGTCCACAACTTCATGAGCTAAAGGATCATCAATAACAATATCATTGTTATTATCAACATCAACATGTTGATTCGATACATGATTCTGGGCGCCACCATGATTATCAAACCCAACAACATCACGCACACTTGTGTGAGGAACTTCATCATGATGAACTGTACCATCAAAACTTGAAGATTCTACCTTCTCCGCTTTGTCAATATCTTCAATTGTTTGATTCTCCATGAAAATAATATCACGGCTTCTCACAAGTTTCTTTTCAATTGGATCATATAGCCTGTAACCAAATTCATCTAGGCCATATCCAATGAAGATGCATTGCCTTGTCTTGGCATCTAACTTTGACCTCTCATCTTTCGGCACATGTACAAAAGCTTGCAACCAAATACTCTCAAATGGTCATAGGAAACATCCTTTCCATACCAAACACTATTTGGTACATCACTTTGCAAAGCAACAGCAGAAGATATATTAATAACATGTGCAGCGGTCAATAAAGCCTCACCCCAAAATGAGTTTGGCAACTTTGCTTCAGAAAGCAAACATCTAACTCTTTCCATCAAGGTCCTATTCATCCTCTCAGCCAAACCATTAAGCTGAGGAGTCTTGGGAGAGTCTTCTGGTGTCTAATACCTTGATGCTTGCAGTATTCGTCAAATGGTCCACAATATTCACCACCATTATCAGTACGAATACATTTCAATTTCTTTCCAGTTTCCTTTCAATGTTGGGTGGTCTTGGGCCTTCTCAACCCAAAAGCTAGCTCAAAGGTTAAGGCTTTCCCTCACACTTATAAATTGACCACCAGCCCCTTCCACTTCCGATGTGGGAAACCCAACAATCTCCCCTTCACACATCGGGCCTTGGGTCGGAGAGAACGACAACCAGTTCCTCCCGGTGGGCTGAGACTTGTTGACAACCTGGCTCTGATACCAATGTTGGGTGGTCTTGGGCCTTCTCAACCCAAAAGCTAGCTCAAAGGTTAAGGCTTTCCCTCACACTTATAAATTGACCACCAGCCCCTTCCACTTCCGATGTGGGATAACCCAACATAATAGACTAATAGTTGATGATATGATATGACATATATTTAATTGGTTGAACTAAGTCAAACATCTTAGATAAGTAATACATCTATATATGTAGATTATTTTTTTTATAAAATAAATATAATATTATTAATTTCGAATGCATCTGCTGAACTTCAACTTTTTTTATCTCAATTCTTCACTGCCTTGTGTTTTTTGCAAGGTAATTCAATTTTGAATTTTTTTTTATCCATATAGCATCTCTAGTTTTATTAATCATCCATTTTTTTTTTAATTTTCTTCAGTTATTTTTTTTTTGTCGATTGTAATAATTTTGATAAATATTGATAAACCGTAAATAATAGGTGAATTTAAAATATGTGATCTTGATATGATGAATTAGATGTGATTAATCTGTTCGTTAGAAAATAAAACAACACATTATTTATGTTGATTGTGAATGATATGTTTTATTCATAAACACAATTTTATTGTGATTTTGTGAAGTATTTTGAGAGGATGCAAACAATGAATTGGTTGGACACCCAATTTGTATCATATGGTTCCCCTGAAGAGCCTCTGCCATCCATATTTTTTGGGCCCAAGTTCTTGGCTTACAATCTTTATCAATTATGCCCTCCTGAGGTAAGCTTCATTTACGCTCGTTCAAATATTTCACTCAGACGCTCAAACTAAGTTTTGTTCTAATTTAATATTTTAATTCCTAATAAAGTGTTCTGTTTAGCTTACGGTATAAATTTTGGGGAAAAAATTGTTTGTGTTCTCCTTAGTCTATTAAGTAGTTAAGTAAATCATACAAAATATGTTTATCTCCTTTAGTTACATGCATCAATTCAACCAAAAAAACCAAAGGTTTTATGACTTACTAAGGTGAATACATATAATTAAAAGGAGATTACATATTTTATGTGATTAAACTTAACTACCTAATACACAAATTTATTTTCAAAATTTGAACATAAAGTTTCCAATTGGAAAACACTCCATTATGAGTTAAAGTGTTCAATTGAAATATGACTTAATTTGAATATTTAAATGATATATCCGGTCAAGTTTAGAAGTTGATTATGTATTAAGTTTTTATAATACACATAAATTTTGAATAGATTCACCCACTCAAAAATAGCAGTAACTATTTATTCTTTCACATGGTACTAACTAGAACCATCTATTCAAATCGAGTTTTTTTTTTTTTTTTGATAAAATCTAAAATGACAGGTCTTTGTTTATAAAATATAAATTTATATGTCAAGTTTTTAATTTTAAAATTTTTGAAATTGAAGTTGAAATATACACTGATTTCAAATGTAAAGTAATATTTTGAATGATAATGTGGTAGGATGTTGCATTGGTATCATCATTGGGGAGAGCAAGTTCTTTATTCCTAGAAGATTTGTCAAAATCAAAGTATTTGACAGATGAAGGATATGGATCAGTGAAGAAAGTTTATATAGTATGCACAGAGGATAAACTCCTACCAAAAGAGTTTCAAAAATGGCAAATTGACAACATTAATAGCATCATAGAAACAAAGGAAATTGAAGGTGCTGATCATATGGCAATGCTAAGTATGCCCAAAAAACTTTGTGACACTCTCTTGGAGATTGCAGATAAATACAATTGATCCACCTTCTACTCATTTGAATAATTAATAGTTGTTGCTTTCAACTTGAAAAATAATTACTAGATGGGTTCTTGATTGTGTTGCTTTTCTATACATTAAGTGTGTTTAAACATAATTGAAGTTCTTCAAAAACCTTCTGAATGAAGCAGATATTGAAAATTACCTATTCATCCGCGTTGGTATGTAGGGACTTATCTATGTGATTCTTTAGCCTGTAATTTATACTAACTGCATATTTGGTGAGTGTTTGTGATAGCTTATCCCACTATTTATACTATGGTGATGGAATAAATTATCATATATATATATATATATATATATTAAAATAAGTTATTCCAGAACAGTTAATTTCAGGATAAAAATCTTGAATAACTTATTCCCAACCAATCGACTATAGATCATCAGCATTAAGAGAAATAATGAGAAATACGTACAACTAGCAACAATATGTTACATACACAGTTGTTGTGCTTATCGACAACATGATCTTAAATAACAGGTTATAAATAAAATAAAATATTAGCAGTAGATAATAGAACATTGTCATACTTATACTTCTATCTAATAGTCATAGTATTTCTCCTATAGTTCCTCTAGTTCTTTAACTTATACTTTAATTATCACACTATTTTATTATAGGTACTGTTCCTCTTTTCACGATGCTTTATCGTACTTTCGATAATATTTTATCATAATTTCTTGATAAGCACATAATTACTGTCACATGCAAATCCTTAGATGACAAGATATAGCAACATTGAAAACCTAATTTGCCTAATTAATTAAGTTACAGAAACAATTAGTAGTACCCTGTTACATAAAACTAACCCATACTCAAATCATTTTCATTAATTAAAATAATCTCCACTTCCAACAAATCCTCCCTCTCCGCCGGAGAACTGCCATATTCCGGCTCCGCCACCATTGTTATAATTCCGACCATACGAATCCGCAGCTCCGGTAAACGGCCAAACATTACCTCTTCCAATACCAAACCCCATATCCTCAATTCCACCAAGCGCTAAAACCCCAGGCCCATGAGAACTCAACAACGACGTGAAATTATTGATAGGCTTCACATCGGTACCAAAAAGTAATTGATTGGCTGCCGGAAGCGGAAGCATAAACGGAGAATTACCGGGTACTACGTGAGAAGAAACGGAAGCAATGGTGGAGGAAAAGGGGGTATTGGTGTAAATACGAGAGCGTTTTGCATTTTTGCGGCTACCTCCACCAATAGGGATGTCACGTAAAGTGCCCCCTTGGGTCCAGTAACGGCGGCAAGACTTGCAGAAATGGCGTGGCTGAGACAAATTGTAGTTGTTGTAGTAACAGAACTTCGTGTTGATAGAGTCACAGCGTGGGCAAGGAAGGTGATGATCAGGTTCTTGTGTTGGTGGTGCTTGCACACCACCTGTTTGTTGTTTTGTCACTAATTTTTCACTTGATTCCAAAGTCATTTTTGCAGAGTAATTAAGTTAGAGGTAGTAGAATTGTGGACCTGATGGAAACAATGAAATTAATGGCATTTTATTTATAGAGAGGAGAATGATAATGTGAAACAGAGTCTCAGTGTGTTCTGTTCTGAAGCTTATGTGCAGCTTTTTGCAGGCATATTTTCCACTAGATATGAATTTTTATCTCCATTTTAAAACGAATGATCTAATTTTATTTGATATGAAATTTAAGAATATAAAAACACATACTCAAACATGGCATCGCGATAAGATAAAATTCAAATGTTGTCAAAAAGAATAGTTCTTTTTTTAACAGAATTAAAAAAAAAAAGATCATTTTTTTTTAAACGGATTAACTATATTTAGACAAACTGTAAAAATGCAGCGACTTTATTTGGGTCGGCTTCAAAATGGGGGCTATTGTTAGTCTATCTCACTGCTTGCCTTTGTGTTTTTCTTGCTATCACTCCTTTCGTTTTGTCATTTTCTTGTCATTACATTGTGTCCCTCAATCTTTCTTTTGGTCTAAAGTGATGATCACTTTTTTTTTATTTTTTTTTTCAATTATATTAGGTTAATAGGTTCTGAATTGGATATTTTTAGCTTCCTGAAATATACTATATCTGTGATAAACTATTTTAACTTGTACTACCATATTTAATGAAAAAGAGATGCTAGTAGGAGAATCTTAGTGACGTTTGAAACACGATGATTAACTATTTGAATTTTTACTTTATATAATTTAAGATTATAAAATTAAAATTATTATTATTTTATTAAATTTGTTCTGAATCAAATTAGGTTATTTTTATTTTAATGGAGGGAGTATGTTATTTTGAAAAAGTCTTTAGCTTTTTCAATGGTAAGGAAGGAGGATGAATAAAAGTTGTAGTGAAATGTTACGATCAATAGAGATTTTGAATTCGAACTCTTAAATTTAGTCACCGCAATATGAATATCGATCATAGAGATTTTGAATTCGAACTCTTAAATTTAGTCACCGCAATATGAATATCGAACACTAGGTGAGAAACAAAAAAAGAACTTCAACATCTATGCAATTTGTCATATCTTAAATGATCTAAGGCAAAGAGTATCATTTATGCCTAATCACAAACTATAGAACAAGAAAAAAGAAGAGCATTTCCTAGCTTGCATAGCAGGAGAAGTAAACAAAAAAAGCTTAAAATTTTCTTTTTGTTACAAACTAAAATTTGTAAAACGTTAATTGCTCCATGTAATTAACTTCTAGAATTAATACCGAAGAGAGTGTATTAGTAATGTTGGAATTTTCTTATCCATTGTTTGGCTCGATATATTAAAGGTTGTTCTATCCTTAGACATGCTTATTCGTGAATAAGGTATATAACTAATACATAAAATGAAAATCCTTCCAAACGAAGAATTAAATAATACCATAACTAATGTACATATATATTTTAATATATTCTACCAAACGATCCCACGATATATTGGGTAGTTTTGATGGAGTATTTAGAATAATTCACAGCATAGATGGTCAAAAAGAGAGACAACTTGAGTCAGAAAAAGGAACCAACTCCATTGTGTTTATCTCAAGAAAGTTAGCAATAATATTATCAATTGGACAAAGGGGCAAAACCAAAAAATTGATCAAGACATGAGCTAATTGAAACCAAATTAAGGCTGCTTCAATTAATAAAGAGGATAGGCGTGTAAGAAGATGAAAGTGATTGAGGATATATATATATATACACACACTTTGACTGATATATATATAAATCAATCTTAGTACAGACACTATGTATTATAATGTCGGATTAGCGTGCGAGTCCTCTTTGTCACATGCATCCATGCATGTCATTTTCTTCCTATCACCTCCCTCCTTCAAATATTATCGCAATATTTAATTTGTTGTAACACGTAACTTATACGATAATAGATATTATATCTCACATTGTTATATTTCACTGTAAGTGACGTATATAGTAAATTTTGTAACCGGTGTTAGTATTTAAAAACAAGTAAATAATTGATACTCCGTTTACATAAAAAAAACATTTTCTTTTGTACCGAACTCCCCATATATCTCAAGTCATTTTCGAAAATAATTTCCGACAGACTCTCTTCTTCATTGTGCTTCGATTTGTCACACCTCTCATTTAAAGTCATGTTTGCAGCAGCGATTGTTAAGTCTCTCTAATACACATGAATCATGATATGTGCTAAGGATATTCAATTCAATTGTGTTTCATGGAAATATCCTTCATCTTAAAATTATTAGACTACAAATATAGGTTAAAATTATATTAAAGAGGGTAACAAAGTTTCAACAAGTTTTATTTCTATATAGTCTTAAAAAAGTAAATTATAAGATTTTTAATATTTATGGTCTTAAATTAGGAGTAATGTCTTTTAATTTTGTGGCATTAAATATGTCACGTGAAAAGTTAGAAATGGAGTGTTCACAACAAATTTTAAAGTGATAGAAAATAAATTATCATCACAAAAAATAAAATAAGACGAACATTTTTTATTCATCAAGATTGCGGCTACAATTATGTTCCTCTCTTGATTCTACTCTTTTGAGATTTATTCATGACTCGAGGGCCATTTATGGCGTATTTCTCAAACTATGATGATTTAGATTTGACCTCTATACGAATGTTTCATGACTTTTATTGAATATATCGAGATTTTGATCTCTTTATGAATTTATTGAGATCTTGATATTTATAAATACCCAAGAGTTTATGGGATATTTTGAGATGTGTTTTCAAGGGAATATAGTTACCTTTATATAGACATAAACTTGACTTTAGGATTAAATAGCCTCTAAAAATTCTAATCAAACTGAACACACCTTCTAGAGTTCCAATTCAGATTACATACGTCGTATACAGTTCCACATAATTTCAATTCTACCTGTCAAAAAAAGAAAAAAAAACATTCTTTTTTTAAACGGATTAAAAAAAGAAAATAATAGACTCTTCATTAAAAATACAAGGAGTGTGTAGAGGATATCGATTCTCGAAAACCCGCTCCCACTATCCTAGATCCACCTTTAGTTAGTATTCTAGACACAAGTGTCCCTGCTTGCATGAGTCAATATATATTATTTTTTATAGTACTTTATGTGACATAGATAGAATTTAGATAGTCAATAAAATTTTAATATGATTTTTAAATATTTTAAGTTGTTAATTGTTGTAATTTATAGTATTTTTATGTAATTTTTAAATAATATATATTACTTATCTTGTCTCAATATACGTAGCACATATAGAATTTCAAGAGTCAACCAAATGTTATTAGTTATTTAGATTTACAATACTTTTACTTTTTTTTATCCCATTTTATATATGTGGCAGAGAAAGATTAATTTTATGAATCAAACAATTTTTTTATATGTTTTTTTACATATGTGGCAGAGAGAGATTAATTGTATGAATCAAACAATTTTTTTATATGTTTTTTTACATATGTTTCAAGTTGACAATTAATATAGTCTCTCTTACACAATTTTTAAATATTTAATAAATTAAAAAATAAGATAAACAAATTAAACAGAAGAACACCAAAAAAAGAAAAGAACGTAGCTGCCAGGTAGGCATGTCAACCATGACCTGCCTGACTATTGTCACTTTTACGTAGTAAATTGCAGATGCATATTTTTTTTAAATATATAAAAGAATGAAAAAATAAGACAAACAAATTAAAATGATAAAAAAATTGCATATGTATATGTAAGTGTGGAATCACAAAAGTAAAACAGACATGTTAACCTTCACCTGTATATTATTCACACTTATATATAAATAGTAGAAGGTAGATGCATATATTTTATAATAAATAAAAATAAAAAATAAGAACAACCAATTAAAATAATTTTTCCTTTTTACAAATAGATATCTATAGGTATAGAGATATATATTATCGATATAGATATATATCATACTATATATATATATATTATATAAATTATATATATATATAGAATATATATATATATGATATATATATATATATCTATATAATATATATATATATAGTATATATATATATATATATATATATATATATATATATATATATATATATATATATATATATACTATATATATATAAGTGTGAAACTACACAAATGAAACAGACATGTTAACCTTCACACTCTGTGATTATTCACATTTAATAGTGTGTTTGCTATATGGAGGAAAATGTTTTCCTAGAAAATGATTTCCTTGAAAAACAAGTAGATTTTGGACTTATTTTCTCATGTTTGGTTGGTGAGTAGAAAATATTTTTCGGAAATGATTTTTAGTGTTTGATTCATGAATGAAAAATGTTTTTCAGAGATATCTTTTAGTTTTACTAGAGTAAAAAATAATTTATGACTTGAAATTATTTTTTAAATCAAAATTTAATTATTTTTGGGTGTGGTGGGGGTAGTGTGGGTGGGGGGCGGGGGAAGGGGGTAGGAGTGAAAAAAAAAAATTTGAAGTTGATAGTATTTTTAAAAAGCAAAATTATTTTTTGGGGGGGTTGGGGTGGGTGGGGCTGGCCGGGGGAGGGGGGTAGGAGTTTAAAAATAAAATTTAAAGTTGGAAATATTTTTAAAAAGCAAAATTAATTTTTTGGAGAGGGGGCGGGGAGTGGAGCCGGTGGGGGGAAGGTCAAGAATCAGGTGAAAAAATAAAAATTTTGAAATTGAAAATATTTTTAAAAAATTATGTTTTTCCCAAAAAAAAATGTAATTTGAAATTGGAGGAGAGTTATGAAAAATATTTTCCTTAATTTTTGAATGGAAGTCATTTTCCTTCTTAATTTTGAGGAAAATGAGTTGATTTAAAAACATTTTCCAAAACTTTTGTCCCAACCAAACATGGAAAAATTGAAAAACATTTTCCAGAAAATGTTTTCCATCATACCAAACACACTCATAGTAAATCAGTTTTTCATATGTTAACCTCCTTTATATTTTAAATTTTCTTAATAAGTTTTTTTACCCCACTCTTTGAAATACTTTAGCATTCTATATACAACCAATCCATTTAGCACATGAACGTCAAACAAGCCTTGAACTTAAAACTTGATTATGTTTTTATTTAAAAAAATAAATTGGCAACCCCTACACCCCACCCTCACCCCCACCCCTCACCCAAAAAAAATTTCGAAACATTCTTTTTATAGAAAAATTAAAAAGAAATAATAATAAATTGCCACCCCACCCCCTAGGACACCTTCAACCCAGATCCAAAAAAGTATAGAAATTTTTATAACAAGAGAGTGATATATGGGTATATATGGATTTATATTATAAACTATTTTGTTCATATTTGTATGAAGTTTATAGGTTGAAGATCATATTAATCCATTTAAGAAAAGAAAAGAAATCAATAATTCATCTAATGTAATATGAGCAAAATGATTTTATTTTACTTATATGAGCTAAAATTGTCACTCCTACATACGCCAGCACACAAAGGACATAATAGCCACCATCGCATCCGATAAACTTTGGTGAAAATGGAGGCTATATTCTGCCATTTTTCATCCTTTCTAATTGAAGATATGCTATGTTTAAAACTTGTATCAAAGTCAAAAGGCAACAACATGCGTAGATTAATTTCACAAGTGGAATCTGAGGATGGTGGTGTACTGTACAAGCCTTACTCCTACCTTATGAAGGTAAAGAGATTGTTTCAGAATAGGCCCTCGATCGATTTAAATAAACATAATAAGTCAAGTTGGGATGTAAAGAAAATACAAAAGATAGAAGCTATGCTGAAAATAACTAATTAGAAGAGAATAGGTAGCAACAACAAATAGAAGATTCGTAGAGAAAAAAAAAAAAGAAAGAAAAGAAAAAAGAAGTAGCAACAACAACAAAATAATATGTGAATTGAAGCAACGAAAACAACATATATTGATAAGTACAAATTAGACAACATTCGACTAGCTAGTAATTACCTTCTACCCTAATTTGCGACCTCCAAGTGATTGCAGTAAAGAAGCAACTCACCAAAATCATCATCGATAATTCGATACACCAAAATTTGTAATCCAAGTTTATGATAATCAAGAAACTAATCTGATGACAGTTAAGAAATAAGTGAATGAGATCTAGTAGAGAAAATAATGAAGCTAGACTCTCTCTAATTATTTTGTTCTTTCAATTGACTAGTTCATTTTTGTTGTTTTAGTTGGAGTTTAAAATATATAAATAACCCCACATTTTAAGTGTATTTTTGGAGAGTAAAGAAAATTATCAAAATGGTGTAGTCATTGAAAATCCTTTTATCAAATTTTCAGTACAAAATTAAAAAAGTCAAAAATGGAATTTATTTTTAAGTTAACAGTACTAGTACTATTTTTTCCCGATATAGTTTCAACTCATTCAAATTCAATCGAACCTATCCATCTTGAAACTAGATATATGTAGGAGTTATGAAATTTTGTACAAACAACTATAAACCATCAGGCTATATCTCCAACCTAGGCCATTGCCTTCATGATCGATCTCTTTATATCTCAATTTCACAATTTGTTAGTCTTACTTGAATTATTTAGTTGTATAGACATTGATGCCTGAATGAAGCTTACTAACTTTGAATCCTTATTGTCTAAGTAAAGGTAAAAGGAAAAACAACCAAAGTTTGATGTTCCTCTTATTTTCTTCGTGATATGTTTAATGATTCATTTAATGGAAATTCGGAGTCTTTTGATATTACTTATCGTGTCTTTTTCAATTATTCTCTGTGTGAAAAAGAAAGATGATTTATTGGAAGTATAACAATCCTAAATATTTAGTGAAATTTTTTGGAGTGTTATAAAGCAATATATTTAGGATGGTATACGTATAGAGAAGTTAAGAGAAAGGGGGAGATCGAAAACTCTAATACATCAAACTCGACAAAGTAAAGCAAATATTGTGAAGCCGGTTCATTATAGAAATGAAAAGCTTGTTAGTATATATTTATATTTGTTTATATGACTAACTGATGACGAAAAATCTTCATTATTTGAAGAAGCAAGAGGATTCGGAAGAAATTGTTGAGATTTTCACCAAGGCGTGATTCAAAGCTTTATTTGAGCTCTTCCACGATATGTATGGGTAGTTTCTAAAAGACATTTGTAAGTGTTTGTGTGATAAATAAAGATTATTTTAGGAGGTACAGACAATCCTAGATATTTTGTAAAATTTTCAAGAGTTATGTAGAATGATACCTTTAGTATATGTCCAAGAAATATGTAGATGTTCTAGAGGATTACATATTTGTACTAAATTGTAGAATATTCTAGATAGTTAGATAGTTAGAATATAAGGTTATCTAAATTATTTGTATAGATGTAATTAGAACCCTCCTTACTCAAGTATTTCCATCGTCCGGTATTGTTTGTCATGGTTTTATTCTTAGAGCCAAACTACAAAAACTTTGACCAACATTTTAAGATTTATTTTTTCATCATATTAATATGCAAAAAAATTAATTTATAGTACTTTTCATATAGTTATAGAATATCTATTTTTTTTTTGGTTTAAAATATTGAATTAATGTGATCTAATTTATCTTTAAAAATTAGTGAAATTGACTTTCGATAAGCACAACATGACAAACAATTCCGAACAGAGAGTATAAATAAGGATATTCTTAGTCATTTGTAACCTAACCCAAAAAAATCTAATTCAAGAAGTCTTCTTTCATGATCTAGTTTTTCCAATCCAAAACCTTTCTTCTCTTTTTCATCCTTCTTTTTTAGTTGAATCTTTCAATCTTAGTTAACAAAATAATCTTGAGCTAATAGATCATATATCCAACTAAATTTTTCTTCTATTTTTTTACCTTATGAATCATCATTGTCAAAACATATAAAACAATCAAGTGAAATTATTTGTCTCTGTATTGTAAAGATTTTGGTGATTTCTAATATGCTAGATATGTAAAACAAGAAAATGAAAAAATAAGAAATAGAGAGCAAGATGAAGGAATTAGTATCTTTTTCTCTAAATGACTCGAGTAGAAGGACCAGGTCATTTAGATACTATCCATGAAAGAGCTAATTAGAATGCAATCATGAAAATTAAAACATGTTCTTTCTTAAACTAAAAGATAAAACATATATTCCCATCCCCACCCCCTACCCCTAGCCATTGGACATATCTCGTTTCTTGTATTTAAGAAATTTAAAATCTATATATCTACATAATTATTACAATGTAATTTTTAATCGAGGGATTTTACCAGGGGGTGTTTGAACACCCTTCCACGCCCTAGATCCACCCATGTTCAAAAACAAGGACGGAGCCAGGTAAAATTGAGGGGGTTCGATTAGGCAGAAAATTAGATATGTGCTAATTGGTTTATCTACATGTATTTTTTTTTTTCAATATCATGCTGTAGAAGGTTTTGAGTCATCATTTGTGGGTATTTGGAAGTGAAGATGGGCTTACATACGCACAGCACGGTGGATTTGCACAAATAGCCTAATATAAGTTACTGTTTAAAACCTAGCTACTATGTAGCAGTAGCTATTTTAAAATTTAGCTAATTTTATTTAATAAGTAAATTATAATTTGAACAAAAAAAAACTCTATTGCTCCTGAATCTTTTGAAAATGAAATGAACTTGGGAAGATCAAAAACTTGAACAGCAGAGAAAACATTATGGTTTGCTTCAATAGAATTTGCTGCAAAGCGTAAAATCTATTTGGGCCTGTCATGTTGGGCTTTTCTTAAGAGCAGTTAATGTCGGCAAACTTACAAAAATATACTATAAAATAAAAAATATTTATCATTTATATTAATATTATTTTTCACTTGATCCCTTTTAATATATTTATAATACAGTTTTAATACGTATTACAAATAACAATTTAGTATTCACATACAATATAAATTTTATTGATGAATTTATCACACATTTTAATACACTTTGGGGTCGTTTGGTGCGAGGGTCAAAGGATAAAGATATATCGTCTTGTGATAAAAAAAATTTAGTACTGGGATGAAAGTTTGGTGTCTTGTATGGTTGACATATTTGGGATGACGTACCCTTCATTTTTACCATAGTAATATGATAAGTTATTCCATATATAAGGTGAGATAAGTTATCCCAAGATGACTAACCTCGAGATAAGCAATCCTGGATAACTAGTTCCTAATCAAAGACCCCTTATAATATAATGTGTCAACTTCTTACCAAACAAACATAATATATTTTTAAAAACAATTATAATACATATATATTGTATACTTAATTCACTTTTAATACATATTGCAAATTTAAAATACTATTGTTATGTATTGCTATAAATGGTACGAAATAAAATTTTTTGCTAAAATTAGTAATTATTTATTAAAAGACACTCATTTAAGTAATTTTTCCTTAATTGATTCATTTTTAAAGAAAGAACCCAAAATATTTCTACTACTTCAAGGGGACGAGATGATCGAGGTGGGCGCTAGGCGTTCATGTCACATGAGTCTCTAGCCAAGAATCTCATTATTGATCAAATCAGGGCGAATTCAATTCATTTGTAAATGAAAAAACTCAAAAAAGAAATCTAGTAAAGAGGAAGGATCACTAAAATGATTGGATTGGTTCGATTTATAGTTATTAGGGCATCCTAATACGATTTTACTAACTTTAGTGAGTTATTCCAAAGGACCAAACAATCGATTACTAATGGAATTCCTTATTGGCTTTCGGTAAAAAAATCAATTGATTGCGGATTTTTCAAACATATCGTAACTCGTAAGCTATTCTGGTTCTGAGAAATGAATCGACAAGGTACCATAGAGAAGCGATTGTAAACTAGAGAATCTTGACAAATTTAAAAGATCATTAATTGTAAAAATCCCTTTTTTGCAAAAATTAATATAATGACTTAGGTTAATAGTAGCAAAATTGTTGAGATATACAAAAATGAGATAACAAAATCTAGTGGGGTGAAATTGCCTAATCCTAGTTTTTCAGGGACCATTGTAGTTCAATGGTAAGCTGAACAGTAAAGACAAAAGAAAGCTAAAACCTAGTAAGCGTTACCCTTCAACTTCGATTTTCATTCTTCATTGTGGCGTCTCAAATACTGAGAAGATATTCACTTCAGCCTAAGCAGCTTTCTCCATATGTTGTATTGACATCCAATTTAAACAAATCAAGGTAACCCCTTTTCTTAATTTGTCACTTTTTCTATATGTGTGTCTCATTTTTTTGAATTGTATGCATTAGTTAACTATGCTAATTATCTTGAATCAGTTCGATCTGTTGTTTTCTTTCGTTTTTGCAAAATACCCATCATTCAGATGTTGAAAATAAAGCATAAAGTGTCAGTCTTTGGTTGTGGGGTTATTGATGAGTTACTTAAACATGGTTCTTGATGGATCTGTGAAGATAATAGTTATGAAGATGTTTTTTTCTTCTACCTGTTTTGTGTAGATTCTGTGGGGTTGCTGATAGCGAAGTGATGGCAGAAGAAAGTGGCAGAAGTTTTGCCCGAAGGAACCAATTGTTGGAGATAGAGAAACAGGTTCATAACTGGTGGACTGAAGGTGATGTTTTTAAAGCTGAACCTAAAGAATCACCTCCTAAAGTGGGGGAAAAGTTCTTTGGGAATTTCCCTTTTCCTTACATGAATGGATATCTACATTTGGGTCATGCTTTTTCATTGTCAAAACTAGAATTTGCAGCAGCATATCATAGATTGAAAGGTGCTACTGTTCTTTTGCCTTTTGCCTTTCACTGCACTGGGATGCCCATAAAGGCATCTTCGGATAAGCTTACGAGGGAGATATCAATGTTTGGGAACCCACCTGTTTTTCCGGCTAGGGAAGAGGAGAATGTTGAAACAGAAGCGAAGGTTGAGACTGAAGGAAATCAGCCTGCACCGGGTGGAAAATTTAAAGGAAAAAAATCAAAGGCAGTTGCAAAGACGGGTGGTGATAAGTACCAGTGGGAGATAATGAGGAGTTATGGTCTGTCGGATGAGGAGATTGCCAAGTTTACAAACCCATATTACTGGCTAACATACTTTCCACCACTGGCCGTAGAGGATCTGAAGGAGTTTGGATTGGGCTGTGATTGGCGTAGGGTTTTTATTACTACTGACATTAATCCATACTTTGATTCGTTTGTGCGGTGGCAAATGCGGAAGCTGAAAGCCTCGGGAAGGATTGTTAAAGATCTCAGGTACACCGTATATTCACCCCTAGATGGTCAGCCATGTGCTGACCATGACCGTGCTTCCGGTGAAGGAGTTATACCTCAGGAGTATACCCTTATTAAGATGGAAGTTGTCTCACCCTTTCCACCAAAGATGAGTGCTCTGGAGGGGAAAAAGGTATTTCTCGCAGCAGCTACCCTGAGACCCGAGACCATGTATGGGCAAACAAATGCTTGGGTTTTGCCTGAAGGAAAATACGGGGCGTTTGAGATTAATGATACTGAGGTTTTTGTCATGACTTATAGGGCAGCTCTTAATCTAGCCTACCAAAGGTTGTCTCATATCCCTGAGAAGCCTACTTGTTTGGTTGAATTATCTGGTCAAGATCTTATAGGTTTGCCTTTGAGGTCTCCCTTGGCATTTAATGAAATAATATACACTCTGCCCATGTTATCTGTTCTTACTGATAAGGGCACTGGAATTGTAACTAGTGTTCCCAGTGATTCCCCAGATGATTATATGGCCCTCCATGATTTGAAGTCAAAGCCAGCTTTCAGGGCCAAATTTGGTGTGAAGGATGAGTGGGTCGTGCCGTTTGAGATAGTTCCGATCATTAACCATCCAGATTTTGGAGACAGGTCAGCTGAGAGGATTTGCATTGAAAAAAAAATCAAGAGTCAAAATGAGAGAGATAAGCTTGATGAGGCAAAGAAAACAATTTACAAGGGCGGGTTTTATGAGGGAATCATGATTGTTGGAGAATTCGCTGGTATGAAAGTCCAAGAAGCAAAAGGTCTGATCAGGAGTAACCTTTTGGAGTCAAATCAAGCTGTAGTATATAGTGAACCTGAGAAAAAAGTCATGTCGCGATCCGGGGATGAGTGTGTTGTGGCTTTGACTGATCAATGGTATATCACTTATGGAGAATCAGAATGGAGGAAGGCTGCAGAGGAGTGTCTGGCCAATATGAATCTCTACTCTGATGAGACACGACATGGCTTTGAGCACACTCTCAGCTGGCTTAATCAGTGGGCTTGTTCTCGCAGTTTTGGGCTTGGAACTCGTATTCCTTGGGATGAGGAATTCTTAGTTGAGTCCTTGTCCGATTCCACTATTTATATGGCATATTACACAGTGGCACACTTCTTGCAGAAAGGGGACATGTATGGTAATGATCGTTCTTCAGTGAAACCAGAGCACTTGACAGATGAGGTCTGGGAATTCTTGTTCTGTGATGGGCCTTTTCCTGAAAATTCTTATATATCTTCTTCTCTTCTAAAGGAGATGAAGCAGGAATTTCTCTACTGGTATCCATTCGATCTTAGAGTTTCTGGCAAGGATCTTATTCAGAATCATCTTACCTTTTGCATCTATAACCACACTGCCCTCTTCCCTAAGCACCACTGGCCACGTGGTTTCAGATGCAATGGGCATATAATGCTTAACTCTGAGAAGATGTCTAAGTCCACTGGGAATTTCCGAACACTCCGGCAGGCAATTGAAGAGTTTTCAGCTGATGCCACACGCTTTTCTCTTGCTGATGCGGGTGATGGGATGGACGATGCTAATTTTGTCTTTGAAACAGCTAATGCTGCTATCTTACGTCTTACAAAAGAAATAGCATGGATGCAGGAAGTCCTTGATGCAGAGACATCTTTAAGAACTGGGCCTCCATCCACATATGCTGACCGCGTATTTGCTAATGAAATAAATATTGCAGTAAGGACTACAGAGAAGAACTATAGTGAGTACATGTTCCGGGATGCTCTGAAAACTGGTTTTTATGATCTTCAGGCTGCCAGAGATGAGTATAGGCTGTCCTGTGGTTCAGGAGGCATGAACCGGGATTTGCTATGGCGATTTATGGATGTTCAAACACGACTTATTGCTCCTATCTGTCCACACTATGCTGAATATGCCTGGAGAAAGCTTTTGAAGAAGGATGGTTATGGCATCAAAGCTGGGTGGCCAGAGGCTGATTTGCCAGATCTTAGCCTTAAGAAGGCCAACAAATATTTGCAAGACACGATTGTCTCGATGAGGAAGCTGCTTCAGAAGCAAGTTTCTGGTTCAAAGAAAGGAAATGCAAATTTGAGTAGCCAAAACAAATCTTCTGTGGGCCTGGTATATGTGGATGAGCAGTATAGTGGATGGAAAAAGGAATGTTTGGGAATCCTGCAGAGGAAATTCGACACTTCAACTGGCTCCTTTGCACCTGACAAAGAAATCCTCTCCGAATTGCAGAAGAGTGAGATCGGGCAACAAGGCAACTTCAAACAAATACAAAAGCTGTGTATGCCATTCTTGAGGTTCAAGAAAGACGAAGTAGTGGCTGTTGGGGTTCAAGCATTGGACTTGAAGCTTCCGTTCGGTGAGATTGAAGTCCTTGAGAAGAACTCGGAGTTGATCAAGAGACAGCTTGGTCTTGAGACATTGGAGATCTTATCTATGACCGATGATGCTCTAGAGAAAGCAGGGCCTCATGCTGCAGTTGTGAAGCAGAATCCTCCCTCACCAGGAAATCCAACTGCTATCTTTCTCTGAGTAAATCATTTTTGGCGCATAAGTTATGTGATGAACAGGTCTTGTTTGAGACCTACATGATGTGATACTCTCTTTCTAGATCTTTTTTGTCCGTGCATTCTGCCTACATTCTATTACTTGCTGACATTCTAGGTCCAAATTAATGGTTTATTTGCTTCAATCTCGATATGGAGCAGCTGCAATCATATCTCCACAGTAGTACTCGTTGAGTAGGAATTTGACAATTTGAGCATCTTTGAGTTTACCATTCTACAAGATTTTCCTAGTTGTATCTTCTTTTGATCATTTCTGCTTATAGCTTGATTGTCTTTTGATGCTGTATAAGCTGTTCAAGTATGACTGTATTTTGTTGACTAATTTACGTAATTTCATATTCTGAGGCCTTTATTTATTCATAACAAAATTTTAACTCCTAGTTCCATTTCTTTCTTGCCAGAATCCCACGGAACCTTCTTTTTAATGGATCTGTCACACTCGATGTTGCTCGAACACTCTAAAAATGTTGTTGCGTTGTGTCGGATCCTCTGAAAATGCACTACTTTGGAAGGATCCTAACACTCGCCCATTAAGCAATATAGGTTACGTTACTTAAGTGAATTGAGTTAATATAAAGGTATTATATATGGTGTTAGGCTAAGCCCTTTAGTTCCTTGGAATTCTTTTGAAAATTGTTATAAATCACCTTCCATTCAGGTTTGAGGTGAATGTAGGATTCAAAACCAACAATATGCATTATAAAAAGGAAAAATAAATGAAACTGTCAGAAAGGCAAGACTGAAACATAGAACATAATAGCTCGTTTTAATTTCACATCGAGCTAAATTTAGCAACCTTCCTTCAAGATTTGCTACGTAATTCTAACTTCATTCCAAACTACATATATCCTAATGAAAACTAACTACAAACTGCTCATCAGTTTCCTGCATTGGCATGCTCCCTGCTGCGCGAAATATAGTGACATTCATGAAGATCTGAGTGCCTTTAATAACTTCAAAAACACAAACATCACCTACTTTTAACTGATTGTCAAGCAGGAACGCTTTCAGCCAATGCCAATTTTAGCTTGTGCTTTTCCCGTAGAGTATGTGACAGGCCAAGATCCTCTGCCTGCAACACGAAGCATTATGTTGCTGCAGTTTTCTGGGATATATGTCCTAGCAAATCTCAACATTATGCACTGCCAAAAGAGATGAACTCAATGCAACGTGTTCTAAATCTAGTAAAGATTACAGTACTGTAAACTTATATAAAGTGACGGTTAATTTCTAGAGCTTACCAGATGATTGCTCGTTCTGGAGATATACGAAGGATGCATAAAAGATATAAAGAATGGATTTTTAGACTTGAAAGTAGCTTTTGCTCTTTGATATGCTATAACCTTCTCTTTATCCATTACTGTCTTGCGCACATCATAAATTACACTGGATTGTTGACTCTGCATCTTGCAGCCTGAAACATACATGTAACAAGCTAGATGACTGATATGAAGTTTGTGTTCATATATAGCAAATCAGAGAAGATTAAAATACTTACTTAATTGGTCCACTATTGTGAAAGGAGGTGAAGCAAACACCCTCTAGCTTCTTCTCAATCTCCATTCTTTTGATATGAATGTCAAGTGAAACATCCTCCTCTGTATCTCCTTTGTCTTTTCATTTTGCTGGACTGTCCTAATGGACAATGGCCTACGTTTTCAACAGAATGCACAACCATGTCTGAAATTTTTGTTTTCCCTGATCTGTTGCTTGTTAGGATATCTGTAGAATCATCATCCGACTCGGTGGACGGTGTACCATGAACTTTCAAGAAAGTATTTATCAACTAATTTAATTGCCATAGCTTGTACACAAAATACGAACCGAAGTGCATAAAGAAATGGATGCTACACTTACCTGACGATTCTTTTGGCTCTGTTTTCACTTTCTTAGATTTTCTTGAAGCTTCAATGTTCTCTTCCTCATCGTCTTTCTCTTCAACATTTTCTACCTCATCCTCGGAGCTGAGTTCTTCAAAATGGCGAATGTTGGTACGAGGTTTCTTGGAGTAATGCAGGACATGAAAGGTTGATTTCTCAACAAGATAGAAGATCAACATGTCCCCCAACTCCAACTTGTTATACACCACAAACCATCGCCAGTCTCCTTCACATATAAAATAATCAGACGCCTCCCTCACTATCTTAGCTTCCCAAGACATCCTGTCATCCATTTTAAGTAAGGCCGTCTTGGCTAACATCTTCTTGTGTTCTTTGACAAAAGCAGCCGGCAGTCGCTAACAAGTGCGGATCATCAATTTTAGGAAAACTCACATTTCAGAAAGAAATAAATAGAATTTTAAGAAAAAAAAAACTTACTGTTTTATCGATAAAGCCTTGTTTAAGTAGATTGGAGAAAGATGGATGCTTGTTGTCGGGATTGTCCATTTTGCAAAATTGAAATGACAGTAAGAAGAGAAAAAAGAGAGGAAACTGGTGTTGGTGAAGTTGTTGCTGTTGTTAATGCAGCATTTCACATTACATACACAATGGTTGTGTGAGGAGTGAGTCCCTGCTATCAATTTGGTCCCGTTTTAAACAGCCCTAGTTACGAGTAGTTAATTAGACCCAAACAATAATCATTTATGAAAACTTGCCTACAAAATACTCTTTTATCCGTCCTAATTTACGAGAC
Source organism: Solanum peruvianum (assembly GCA_027705065.1). NCBI lineage: Eukaryota > Viridiplantae > Streptophyta > Magnoliopsida > Solanales > Solanaceae > Solanum > Solanum peruvianum. Next base: position 36,236,218 of record JAKWJD010001756.1, on the reverse strand, counting down.
ATTTTTCGGATATCAAAATTTAAATACAAGAAAGAGTGAGGAATGACACTTGTCAGAAAAAAGAAAACAAAATTGTGGAAGAAAGTAACAGAGGGCAGACAGCTGGGCAGTAGTAACAAACTGATAGATGGCCTCACACACTGTGTCTGAGTGAGTGTGTAATGTGAAATGGTGCAGTAACAAACTGACAATAGTGAGCCAACATATTAAGCATTTTTTTCTCCTCTTCTCTTCTCCCCTGTTTCTTAGTTTCATTACAATGGCGGTGGTTCCCAACAACAAGCATCCATTTTTCTCCGATCTTCTTGAACAAGGCTTTATCGATAAAATAGTAAGTTTTTTTTTTTCTTTTAAGAGTTCCCATCTACACTATATTCTTGCTCTGTTTTCTTTGTAACTGAGTTTTTCCTAAACTTGTTAGCGAATGCCGGCTGCTTTTGTCAAAGAACACAAGAAGATGTTGGCCAAGACAGCCTTACTGAAAACGGATGAAGGACTATATTGGGGAAGCCAAGATAGTGAAGGTGGCATCTGATTATTTCGTATGTGAAGGAGACTGGCCACGGTTTGTGTTGCATCACAAGTTGGAGGTAGGAGACAAGTTGATCTTTTTTCTCATCAACAAGTCCACCTTCCAAGTCCTGCTATACTCAAAGAAATGTCTTACCAACATTACACATTTTGAGGAGCTTAGCAGTTCTGAGGATGAGGTAGAAAATGTTGAAGAGAACAATGAAGCTTTATGAAAATTGAAGTTAGTTAAAATGGAGGCAGTGCAGTTATCAGGAAAAGGGGGGTGACTCTAAAGAAGGGGGAAATTCATGCTATTCAAATTTACATAACCTTGATCTCTTTCTAGTTTATACGTTTGGTATATTTTGTTGTTTTTTGTTTACTATGTGAACAAAAGATGCAGAGACTGATTAGGGTTAAGTTCTAAGTTTTGTTGAATTTTGCCATTTCTGAACCTAGTTACAGAGTGTATGTATGAGATTACCTTTGATTCTCTCCCTGAAGCCCTTTGTAGTAACTCAGCTAGGGCTTACCTCTTTGTTTGTCTCTGTCTGGTTTCATCATGAAAGTAGCGAAATCTGATGCCAAAGCTCCTGAGACTAACAAAGTGAATGAAGTAAAAATGGAGCCAGTAATTCTATTGGATTCTGAAGAAGAGAGGGTGGATCCATCCCGTGGCTCCAAAGATGGGGGAAATCCATGTTATTCACGTCGAGGTAAGGTTCTCACCTCTTTATAAATTTGGTATGTTTAAATTGTTTTCAGTTAATTTGAGCATGAACTAGAATCTATGGTAGACACAACGAAAACAATCGGTTGCATATAGATCATACTCATGACTACTCGGGGTTAAGTCCTAACTACTGTTGTTTCTTGTATCAAGTTTGCTATTTCGGAAACTTAAGTCACTCTTTTAGCCTAGTTAAAGACTCTTATATCATCGTGAGTCCTGACTATTAAGTATGAGATTCCCTTTAAGTTCCTCCCCTGCATAGTCTTCTTAACCCTTCGATTAAGGAATATCTCTTTGTTTTTCTCCCTCTTGTTCATTTTCTCAACACTGGAGGATTCATGATGATAGGTAAATCCGAAGCCAAAGCTGATAACATGCACGGAGTGAAGAAGGAAGTTGTCAAGACTAAAGAAGCGAAAAAGGCTGCCAAGGATCCTGAGAAGCACTTTCTCATTTTGCGTTTGGTTGTATGTGCATCGGGCTTGAAATAATTTCACTTTTAAATAATTTAGGTGTGTAATAAGTCATCACAATAGTAAGTATAAGCATATAACTGACTTTTCATAGCAAATTTAAAAGAAAATTATGTCTTTTCTCTTAATAAATCACATTTAACCGTATGTAATTAGTATATGAATAATTTGGATGTTTAGGTTTCTCTTATAGTTCGTGAAACGTGTATTTTGAATTTTCATGGACTTAATAGTGTGTATTGTGTATTTTTGAACTTTGTATAACTTCTTTTAATACTTAATTATATTTATTAATGTCACTTGCTTCATCTTCCAATATTTATTGCAATATTTACTTTTTTGAAATGTCAATGTACATGTAATCAATCAAGGATTTACTTTTCTAATAAAATATACCCACCTTTTCATTCATTTTCTCCATGCACCAAGAGTTTAGAAGTTATAATCATGATTTGGCATAATTTGAACTTTTGATGATTTAATAGTGAGCCAACATGAGAATGTAATCCTGGTTGCCTAAAATATGGTGCTTCTTGAAAAGGTATTTGGTATATGAAATGAAGCTTTTTGTTATTTTCTTGTTGGGTCTTTAACCATATTAAAATTACATAGCATATTAAAATTACATATTCAAAACTAATATCTCATAAGGTCATTGAACTATGAGAATTTTACCAATAAAGTCATTAAACTTTATTTTCTATCAATAAAATCACTCAACTTAACAATTTTAATCTTCAAAAATCACTCAAGTACATTTATCTTTAAAATCAAATTGACATGGAAACATAAGTTATTTCTTATACAATATGAACATGAATGACACAAATAAATAAAAATTTAAAATTTCCCACATTATTTTTTATTTTACTTTTTGAGAAAATTGAATGTGCACCATTTCGAGCATTGCTGTTTGGTTAATGGTTAGAGTTATGCAGGTTAGTTATACATGATTTAGTTATGCAAGTATTAATTATGCAGGTATTATCTATGCAGAGTCTAGTTATGCAGGTATTAGTTATGTATGGTTTAGTTATATTGGGTTTAATTATGCGAATATTTGCTATGTGGATATTAGTTATGTAGATATTATTTAGTTACGTAGAGATTACAATGCATGAATTATTAAATATTGAATATTAAACTTGTTGTAAATTATTAATATATATTATTTACAAAATAATAATACATGCTAAATAAATATGAAATATTGAATAATATATAATGTTAATATTGTAATCAACATATGTACCGTTAAAAAAATATACAATCAATTTCTAATATTAAAAAAATATTTATATTTGCATAAACCAATCAAAATCACAAGTATATAAAAAGAATTGAAAATAATCTATATATAATAAGAAATAAAAAAAACACATGTTGATAGGAAACAATAAAGTTTTCAATTTAAAAAATAAAATAAATTAAAAGAAATAAAAATGATTTAAATGTAAAAAAGAAATAAAAACAAGAAACCTATATATGGAAAAACAATAAAGTTTCCAATTAAAAATAATAAAATAAATTAGTAGGGTAAATATGTAATTTATCGCTTTAATACATGTATAACTAATGAGTTTTTCGCCAAAAACATCCTTCAACTATATCCCAAACATAAATTATATCCTTAAAGTATCATTTTTAGCAGAAAACATCCTTTAATTATACCCCAAACTTAAACTATATCCTTATAGTATCTTTTTTAGCAGAAAACATCCTTCAGGTATTTTAACGTAAACAATTTTCATCCTTCAACTTGAATTTATCAGAAAACTAATCGATATATCCCATTAAAATTAAGTCGGTCCTTCCTAATTATTATTCTTAAATATGCCAAGAATATTATCCTTAACTTTTTCGTAATTGAGTTAAGAATTATGCAATTTTTTTTAATTTGACAGTTTTTTTCATTCATTTTTCATGTAATTTTAATTAAAAATATTATTAGTTTAAATATGTTTCTTCTCAATTGAATATGTTAGAAGCGACATTTGTTGGAGATTTTCACTTCCAATAATGTAGAATGAAACTCAAATAGAAGACATAATCAATATTTTGGTCACTTCGATATTAGATTGATCCAAAAATCTATTCATTTAATTGGTTAAGAAAAAGGTAAAAATAATTAATCCGCAACTTCTTTTCGTTACGAAAAAAGCAAATCATGTGCACTCACCTTCAAATCATTTTTAGTTTCCATGAGCAACAATGTCTAATATTTAATTTTAAAGAACTTGTAGAAAGTAATGAAATTTACAGAATAACTTTTGTTAATAGTTACGTTAACTACACATTTCTTCGTAAGTTTCCTTAATTTTTGACAATATCTAACAAAATGATGAAAGTTGTTCTTACAAATACTTAAAAGATGTTTTCTGCTAAAAATGATACTTTAAGGATGTAGTTTAAGTTTGGTGTATAGTTAAATGATTTTTTCTGCTAAAAATGATATTTTAAGGATGTAGTTTATGTTTGGGGTATAGTTAAAGGATGTTTTTGGCCAAAAACTCTATAACTAATATCTACATAACTTATTCCACCTTATACCCTGCATAACTTTATACATAGATTCCTTCATAAGTTATGTTGGTATTAATTATGTAGGACTAGAAAAGTGCAATCAAACATGATATAAATTATGTTGACTTTTATACCTAACACAAAACTTCTACTAAACATAATAAAACTAATGCAACTTTTTATACATAAATAAGATATCTCTTATACAGTTAGCAAACAGCCCCTGAGAGAACAGGAAAAAGATTATCCAATGGTTGGAATACCGTAAAGTAAAATATATATACATAGCTAGTTAAAAGTTCTCCACCAATACATTCTCAATATAAATAGAGTAGCTCGCTGTAGTCTTAAAGCACTTGAATATTGTGTAAGTTTTTCAATATAATTTGAGTGAAGTTGAAATCATGTCTTTCAAATTTGATTGCGTTTGGATATGAATTTGTCATTAGGAAAATATTTTAAAATTTTATCACAGGAAAAAGAAATATTACTCTGTGTAACTTGAAATTTTACTCCTTGAATTTTTTTTTCAATATTTGAGCTGTATTTCAACTACAAAGATCAATGTTTGTAAATGATAATTTGGTTTATCGTTATTAAAATTTTTGAACATCATTTTGTTTGTAAATAGTGATAAATTGAAATATGTGTTTGGTCGTAACAAATATTTTATCCTACGTATATTTTTTTGTTTCAATTTATGTGATGAAAATTTAATTTCACAAAAAAATTGAAGAGTTAAGGGTCAAAAATAATTATTTCAGTTTTTTGAGTTTCATATATGAACTATTAGGAGTGTGAAATACACCGAGACACTTACTAAACCAAATATTTGTTTACAAAAACTTCTAGGCATGCCTAGAAAAGGATGGTTCTAAAGTAGGTGTCAAGCTGAGGAAAGACGGAGAATTTTAGAATTCAAGAAAAAAAGGCATTGCTCATACATTTATTCTATACAATAGAAATTCCAAGCCGTAAAGGGCAATGTGAGGTGGAGAAGAAGATGTCGGATACTGTGACGAGGAATAAATCAATTTATAGGGTAGTAATTTTTGACCTCTAATTTTAACTTTTAACCTAAATCCTAATATTATTTATTTAGGTTTGCCACAAATCACAATGGTGTGATTTTTTCATACATGGGCAAGACCTTTAAACAAAAAGAGAGTGATAGGAAACTCACACTCTCGAAATTCTAAAAGAAATTAGGATAGTTTATATGTGTTTTTAATTTTTAATTCAAACTCAAAAGTAAAAAAGATATTTAAAATTTTACTTTTAAACATGATATTATTATCATAATATCATTTGTAGTATATATAAAAGAGATAATGCCCAAGTACCCCTCAACCTATGCTCGAAATCTCAGAGACACACTTCTAGATTACTAAGGTCTTATTATCCCCCTGAACTTATTTTATTAATAATTTTTTACCCCTTTTTAGCTTACGTGGCACTATCTTGTGGGTCCAACGATGGTTGACTTTTTTTTTTGAACTAGTGCCACGTAGGCTAAAAAGGGGTAGAAAATTACATATAAAATAAGTTCAGGGGGGTAATAGGACCTTAGTATAGTATAAGTGTGTCTCTAGGATTTCGGGTATAGGTTGAGGGGGTACTTGGATATTTTCCCATATATAAAATAATAAAAAGATGATACTCTTTTCGCTCTATATTAACTTTTATGTGAAGATTTTTACTATTTAAGGAGTTAACAATTTTTTTTCATAATTTCAAAATCCATTGACATATAATACTTTAGCCTAAGATTTAAATATATTAATTTTATTTTAAAATATTTTTTTTTACCTAACTTTATAATTAGATTTAAGTATTTCAACTCTTTTAAGTATTTCCGTTCAGGTGCAAATGAAACAAGGAAAATGTTTGGACTGGATTCTTTTCCACTAATTCCACAAAAATATTTACAACCATTTCATAGTATGGATCTTTGTTGTTTAAGTTTACCACACAAAATCTAATTTATTTGAACCATTTTCTTCGCTTCTACTCTCAATGATGTCCTCCTCTTCAGCAACATTACCTGTTCTTTTATTCTCAACTTTAGTGTAGATCAATCAATCTATTGCCTCAAGTTGAATTGGTTGTCTTGAGCAATCGGAGAAACACTTTGATAAACATATTTGAATAACAAATATTATATTCAATACTACGAATATAACAAAATCACTTTGATAAACATATTCTAGTACATCCTATTCATTTAATATCACAAATCGAACAATTAATAAAAAATAAAATCAACGTAATTAATTCTAATATTAATTCAATATTATTCTTATACCCTACGAAACAACGACCTTGATATCTTTCCTTCTTACTAAGGTAGGAGTAGCTAGCTAGATTATAATAATGATTATACAGAGAATGGGGAAAACATCATCTAGTGGTTGGTAATAGCGTAAAGTAAATAGTCTGTGAAAAGTTCTCCACATGTATTGCTCAATATAATTAATTAGCTACCAGTAGTTAGAATATTGTGTAAGCGTTTACAAAATTTGAAATGAAGCTTAAAAGATAATATGTATTTCAAAGTGTAGATTGTTTTTGTATTTGTCATTAGAAAAATTGTAAAATTTTGTTAGTGAAAAGAAAAACATTAATTCATATAACTCGAATTACTCTTTAAACAAGCTTTTCAATATATATTTGGACGGTAAAAAAATTAATATCAAAACGAACAATAAGAACCAATCCATCAGCTTTAATTTTCAGGTGATAATGACTTTTAATATATATGCAGGTGAATGATTGTTCATTATTCTGCAAATTAAATTAAGCTTACCAATTACCTTTAACTGTAAACCAGAAAAAACAGTACTAGGGAATTGGGAATTGGTAAATTAAATTGGGCACCTCACTTGCTACCCAATGGAATTTCAACAGTAAAGGGTTCCTTATATTTCAATTTCAATAAAGCTATATGAAAAAAGCATACCAAATAGATAATATATCCATGTTGTTCGGAGCCAGAAAAAAGGTCTTTTTTTCTAGCAAAAATTTAGAGTTAATATCTTAAAAGATCACTGAATTATAAAAATTTATCTAATAAAGTCACTGTACTTTATTTTTATATCAATAAAATCACTCAACTTAAAATTTTTATTTTCAAAAATCACTCAACTACATTTATCTTTAAAATATATTTGAATACATGACAAATAAATTATTATTTTTTAATGTGATATAATCATGGCTATATAGCTACAAAATTATTAGCTACGACATCAAATTTTGTCACTAATTACTCGCTTTTAGGGACAAAATTTACTTTTTGTGCTTAAATATGTGAGACACATACTTTTAGTGATGAAACATAAGAATTCGTAGCAAAGTTTTGTCTACTAAAGTTTTCCACCAAAAAATTAATTGACGCCATTTTGTTGAGTGGTGTTAGTCACGAATTTAAAGTTATTGGTGACACATTATTTCGTCACTAATAGTGTATGTAATTCATGACAAACTACAACATCAAATTTATCACTAATTATTCAACTTTACTGACAAAATTTACTTTTCTTGCTTGCATATATGAGACACATACTTTTAGTGACGAAACATAAAAATCCGTAATAATGTTTTGTCCACTAAAGTTTCCCACAAAAAAAATCAATATTGGCCTCATTTGTTAAGTAATGTTAGTCACGAATTTAAAGTTATCAGTGACACATTATTTCGTCACTAATGGTATATCTAATTCATGACAAAATATTTTTAGTCTTATAATTTATAAAATTTTGGATTCACAAAAATTTCATCTAAAAAAATGTATTTTTACAATATCGACAAATTAGAGTTCGTAGTTAAATATTATAAATTTAGCTATGAAAATTTATATTTGATTATGACATTTGTTTCGTCACTAATAATTCACCCCATTAAGTTTATTTGTTTTATTATTTAAAAACTTCTTAATGGATCTGAAGAGGTCTGAATGAAGCAAATCTGTAGGAGACTTTAACAACATTCAGAATCATTTGATAAGTTATCAAATAATAAATCATAGTTTCTCTGCATTGAACGTGTCTTTTTATCTCATTACTAAAAACTCTCTTTCTCACTTTTCTCAATCAACATCATTTTTTTGCCCAATTTATTAGTTTTCATAAATCCTTTCAAATATTTTTTTTATATTAATAATTTTCTTGTACTGATGTGTGTCAAAAACAATGGTTGCAATAATATTTTTGGTGTATTGTTGTTTATCAAGGTTTTTGAATGAAGAATAGTACTTCAAATTATGATTATTAAAAACTTTAAAAAAACAAATTTCTTCAAAAGTTATATATTTTTGCTGAAATAAAAAATTTATAATATTTTATTAATAGAATGTTTAATTTCACTCTAAATTCAGATATGGAAAATAAAATGTTTAATTTCACTTCTACATTCAGATTTGAAAATAAACAACATTAATTATTTAGTGTTCAGATTTAGAGACCACATCTTAATATTCAGATATGTATTCAGATCAAAACACCCAGATCTTAATGCAAATATTAGTATTCAGATGTGTATTAAGATTCAGATCGGTTAATTTTAATGAAAACAAATGAGGCCTTACTCTGTTTAAAAAAGAATGATCTCCTTTCCTTTTAGTGTGTTTTTAAAAAAAAGACCTGTTTTTTTTTGTAACACTTTATTTTCAACTTTTAAAGTCTATTTTAAATTTCGTGCCAAATCAAATTAGAACTTTTTTTTTTGAAACGGAAGGATTACTATTTGTCAAAGCACACATAATAACAGTGAGCCATCATTCATATATATATTTATTACCCTTATTATAAATAAGATTGCACACTAGTACTAACAATTGCAGTAGCTATTTTTTATTGCAATCGATCTCAAAATGCTAGTGGATCCTAACAAGCATCCATCTTTTTGCAAACTATTATTCAAACAAGGTTTTATGGATAAAATAGTAAGTCTACTATTCTTTTTGCTTTCATTATTTTCTTCTATTTTCATAAACTTGACATTTTTCTTCTTCTTATAAGCTCATGCCACCTATTTTCATCAAAGAAAACAAGAAATTGTTGGCCAAGACTTGCTTATTGAAAACAAATGTAGTTGGAATGTCGTGGGAAACAAAGATCGCGAGAGAAAATTCCAACTACTTCATATGTGAAGGAGATTGGCCACAATTTGTGTTGCATCATAAATTGGAGCTAGGAGACATTTTGATCTTTTTTCTCATCGATAAATCAACGTTCCATGTCCTGCCTTACTCTCAGAAAACATTCAATAACTCTAGTGGTAGAGGAGTATTTCAGGAACTAACCAGTTCTTCGGATGAGGAACATGACGTTGGAATCGCTAGAAAATTGAAGAAAATGAAAATGGAGCAAAAAGAATCGTCAGGTAAGTGTAACTAGTAATCTCAAAAATAAGAAAGTTACATATTATTTGTAAAAATACTTTTCACTCTTTTTACAGGTGTTGTAAAAAAAGAAGAAGCTGAGGTCGGAAAAGAAGAAAATGTTCCAAAGACGAGCAGATTCAGTGTGATCAACATAAACAATAAAGATCCATACTTTGAAATGGTTGTAAGAAAGACACATTCATTTTTTATGGTAAAGTTGATTAAACAATTTATGTTCTTTTTCTTTGATTAATTAAGCGTTTAATTACTCAATTCCACTGAAAATCAAACATGTTTTATTTTATAAATTTATGTTTAGACCATCCCGAAGAGCTTTGCTATATGGACGGGCATAACTAAGATGAAGAAAATGAGACTGGTAAATGGAAAAGGCAACAAGTGGACATTGGTGGACATAGTGCATACCCGGCGAAGGGTTTACATGAGAAGAGGATGGGCTGAATTTCGAACTCTTAACAAAATAGGCAATGGTCAGACTTGTCGATTCAAGTTGATGAAGGAAAATTGTTGTGAGTATAGTGTTTTACAGGTTCAGAAGATCCACAAATCCAAGTGCTTGAAATAGTCTACAATATGTATATGTACTAATGGTTTCTTTTTGTTATTCACTTTGTTATGAAGATGGAACTAAAACTACGACTTGGGCATCTTTAATTTGTTTTGTATGTTTCATATAACTTGATTTACCCAAGCCAAATTGAAAATCATGTGCATTTGCTGAACTTTTTTGATGACTTGTATTATGTACTTCACCTAAAGTATCAATATGATGTATCATGACTGTTATACTTTTGGTGATTACGATTCGTAGCAAAATGTTATATTTTTTAGTTTAGCTGCTCATTCAAATCTATGGACGAAACTTACCTGACCACCGAATTAGATTTTTGGAGTTTGTTAGCGTGTCTATTGCAACTCAATAGCAGTGTTTTTGATTTGATTGTTCATCGTTGCCCATTGATACAACTATTTGATATTTCACAGATACGTAAATCAATTCGAATATTTTTCATTGGCCATTGATATAGCAATAAGACCATTGATACATCAATTTACAGATACAAATAATTCTGATTGTTCTTTGTTTGCCAACGATACAATGTACAACAATTTCCTCGTACTACCATCCATGCAACAATTAGTCAGGGACGACTCAATGTAATTGAAAGTTTAAAGCGAAATTTCAATTCGCAGCCTAATATATGATATACTTTATATACGTATTTATTCAAAATTTATTTTTTAATACTATTTAGATTGAAATTATTAGTACTAAATATTGTTTTTTCAGTTACTAGTTTTAGGTAAGATTTAATCAATTCAACATTGAAAAACATCCTCAAGTGAGACAATTATTATATGTATTGTTAACATAGTGCTATAAAGTAATAAGTTGATAAATATTAAATAAAGATAAGAGTAAGAACCATAAAATTTGATACAAGAAGTTGATGACTTGGTATACCTCTTTTCAATATGCTTATATTCTAATAATGCTTGAAACTAAAATTTAAAAAGAAATAAAAAAGAATTTGTAATTCACCTTTTCCAACACTTTTCACTATTAATTCTTATTTTTAACAAAGTACAAAAGATGTTAAAGTGGATAAAATAATTTATTTAATAAAAAATTATATTTTTTATCATAAATAATTAATTTTTCTATAAAAATTTTACACATAATTTAATCTTTTAACAAAAATTTGAATCCCCCAATTAAAGGCAAAGACCTTAAAGACCTAAGCATAGAGCTGCCCCTGCAATCAGTTGTCTCAAATACTGAAACAGAATACAACAATGTCAAGCATAACATTGTTAGTTCACCATTTTGGGTACTGGAATGATAAAATTTTTTTGTGTTGACTAAACTATAGAGGGGATCGCGATAAAACAGTCCATTACTAGTTAGTTATAGAAATGGGATACGTTTTTTTCATTTATTTTTAAAATTTATCTTTATCTATCTAAAAAATAAAATATTTTCAAAAAACATAAATAGAAAACAATATTTTAAAAAACAAACATATTGTAACCTAATGTTTAAATATGTTTAAAGCATATTTTTTTAATAATAAAAAAATAAAAAATGTGACATGGTACCCTAATAGGAGAGATAATATTTTTTGTGTCAAATATATTTTGAGGAAAATAGGCAAAGTTGGGTGATATTGTAGTCCTAAAACAAACATAAGTGATATTCTTAGGTAATTTTCCAAATATAAGTGACTATCTAGAGAAATTACTCCTATTGGGTACAAAATTGTCATTAATTGGACTCTCTTCTCACAACTAGAAACAAACTTTTTTTTCCAATGCGACTCGATGAGAAGTTTGTGTTATTAAACATGATTTTACCACTTATTTCTCAACGAATCAGCTTACTGCAAAATGCACGTTGGAAAACAAACTCTCACTAAAAATAACGGAAAACTACTTACTAATTTTTCATATGAAAATATTATCACTATTTATTTCGCACTGATTCGATCAAATATATATGAAAAAGCTATTCACTACAACAATAATAACTTTTAGCGGCAACAACTATAAACATTAACAAAGAGTGCTAAAATCTTTATTGATATTAGTTAGTTGTCATTAGATAAATTGTCGCTAATGGTTTAAGGGGACATATACATAAAGTGTCAATTGTCGCTAAAAATACATATGTAACAACAGTTAAATTACTATTACTAATTAATTATCGCTAAAGATTATTTTTATATAGTGACGGAACATTTTTGGGTGGAAATTCAGTGATTTTTTTTAGCTTGTGTGCTTATTTTACCTTCTGACTTAGATAAGATTCGTTGCTATAGGTAATTAATAATGATAAGAGTAGTACTTAATAGAACAAGAAAGAGATAATCCGATAGTTGGAAAACCGTAAAGTAAATAGAGTAGCTAGCCTAGCAGGAGTCTTAAAGCACTTGAATATTCTGTCAGCTTTTCAACATATTTGAGTGAGGTTGACAAAATATCTTTTTCAAAATTGATATGCGTTTGGATATAAATTTGTCTTTTTTATTTGTAAATAGCGATGAATTGAAACATGTGTTTGACAGTAACAAATATTTTATCTTCGGTAAAAAAAAATTATTTCAATTTATGTGATGAAAATTTAATTTCACAAAAAAATTGAAAAGTTGAGAGTAAGAAACACATCTAAATTATTTTCATTTTTTGAATTTCCTACCTGAAAAATTAGGAGTGTGAAATACATCTAGACGCTAACTAGACCAAATATATGTTTACAAACACTATTCTAGACATGTTTAATTATTGTAGCTTGTTCAGGTGATATTGATGACTTGTAATATACGCAGGCCACAACTTCATGATGTCCTTTACTCCCGCACAACGGATCCATTTGTCCATAGATTTTTCAAATAATATTTGGGAAAAAACTTGACAAATAGTGTTTTTCCATACACTTTGCCATTAATTGACAAATATTTTTGGCAAATATCTCAAATTTTCAAATACTAGTTTTTTCTAGTATTTGGGCCAAATCTTATTATTTGAGATCTTTTAAAAATTAAAATTTTACTCCAAACTTTTATCTTTTACAAAAACACCCTCTATAATTGTTGCATACGTTGCATTACATAATTTTTTACATTAATTTCAAAGTAGTGATGAAATACCCGGTGAATGTTAAATGATGATATGGTTATTGATGAAAATGATGAACAATCAGCTCAAGATAAAAAAGTCATGTATTTTGTCTACTTCACGATGTATGAAATGATGTTTGTTGCACTAACTCCAAATTACCACATTGCTCTAGTGTCATGAACACTATTTATTATTATTGTAACAAAGATCCAATTGACTTGTAACACAAATTTGTGGTTAGTTTTAATGTTTTTAAAATTTATGGGTATAAATCATATTTTTCTAAAAAAGTGAAATATATTTCGCAAATACTATTACCAAATACATGGTGAAATTTCACCTAAATTTTCACCCAAATAATATTTGCTAAGAATATTTTAATATCTATGATCAAACGCTTGCAACATAAACTTGCCAATTAGTAATTACCTAATATATACTGCCAACCACAGACACAGAATAGGAAATTGTGTAAAATTATGAAATATGAAGACATTTGTGTTACTTGAATTGATTGGTTCTGAAATTTGGAAATTGTTGGAACATATTTTGGTTCATCTTTTATCTATAGGCATCAGAGTTTATTTAAATACCCACTTTATGAAATAAATTAATATTATCATACTTTTATTTGTTGATAATCTAATTGTGTGTTATAAATCTATTGTGTTATATGGATGATCCATTAGAGTTATTCAACAATTAATTGGATTCATGTATTGGTGTTTCCAATGTGATAAGATTCCAAGGTGATATGAACCTTGATGATAACAATGTATAATTCCAAGGTGACCTTTGACTATGATATCTCAACACTATAAATAGAGATATCATTCACCATTGTATACACTTGAATAAGAAGAAAATTCCTCTTCTTCTATCTACTTCTTTTGTCTTCTTCTCTTTATGATTATATTCTTATGAGCTTGATTTTATAACACATAATCAACACGAGTCTCTAGCCAATTAAGATTGTGTTTTAGTTTTTTCTTTAACTCATGTTTTGGTTGATCTCGTTATGAGAATCAAGGTATTATATGCATAAAATCATGTATGTATTTTCTAAAATATTTTTATGATTTAGAATACAATAGTATTCAATCACTAACAATTATCAGGAACCAAAGGCATATACTACTATTGGTTGAATATGACATGCTATACAAAACTTCTTAAATGGAAGAAGGTATAAAATTTTAATAGCATGAGTTTGAATATTATTTTGATTGTTTTGAAAGTCTCAAAGAATAAATCATGTTGTACTTCGGTTTATTATACCGTTGGTTAAGGGTAAGACGATTGATTCAAGTTTCATCGCACTAAAAGGGTAAGACATCAGGTTAAAGTCTGGATGCACCATAATGAAAAATATTTGAGGATAAGACGATAGATTCAAGTTCTATCGCACCAAAAGGGTAAGACATCAATTAGAGTTTTGATGCACCGTGATTGGGTTCAAGTCCCATAGAATTATGGCGTAACACACCTTATATGGGTAAGACATTGAGTTTGAGCCAATGCACCATAGTGATGATAAAATGATGACTAAGAAAAATAATATATTTTTGATGAAATGTCTTGAAATTCATCATATTGAATTTGCTCCATTCCTTGAAAAGAATGTGGTAGCAACATGTGATAACTCTGAAATCCGCCTGTTGACTTGCTCCATTCAATCATATGAATGTGGTAGCAGCGAATGATTAGTCGGAAAGATGAAAAAAAATTTAATAATATGAATAAGAGCGTGGAGGGACAAAATTATAATAGTCACCATTGTGTTAATGATAAAAGGAAGAACACTATGAGTTCTTCAAATAGTCCTTCAAAATGTGAAGACAATTTTTATTAGCAAAATGGTATGAAAGATCATTAGACTTGTGAATGTTGTCACCCAATAATTTGACAAGTTTATAATCCTCTATCATGATACAAGAAGATAAAGTGATGGTACACTTGATCTTTCAAAGTGATGTTGAGGTGTGTCATAGAAATATGATGAATTTTAAAGCCATGACAATGTGCTTATAATGCAAATTTATGAAGTACATATAAATAATTAGTCCATTCCTTGAAGAGAATGTGACTTGTGATGAGTATCGTGAATGCTCGACCATTCTATAAGAGAATGAGTCCAGATGTGATAAAATCATTATGGGTTGGATATATGCCACAACTCACCTCTATGGAAGGTTTGAGAAAAAAATGATATATGTCACTTCTCATCTCTACGGCAGATTTGAGAGAAAATAAATTTTATTTGACAGAAATGGCTAATTGTAAAGTATGTTTTATACGTCACTATGGTATGTTTATTGTGAACTACCGAAAGGGCAAAAGAAAAAAATAGTTCTTGCCTATAAGGGTTGTGGTCATTATTGTGTGGCAATACAAATTTGTCATTGGTTGTGTACCTATGGTACAACAAAAGTAATGCAAGAAAGACGTCTTGCTCGTAATGATTTTGACCATGACAATAATAATATAATTTCCTCCTTGAAAGAGATGCTCACCATAGGGATGGTGTCATGCAATATGTGATAGTACACAATATTAATTGCAAGCTCTAACGAGTTGTGCTATTATCAGAGGAATAATATTGAGGTTGTAGTAAGTCTCAAAAGAAACTTTTTGAGTTTCGGATGAATTGAATATAAATATTGAGACTATAAATCACTACAATCGAAAAGGGTTATAAATGTTTATGTAAAAGATTACCCCACTTTTCCTCTTGTTTGTTCCATACAAACATGTACATGCTGATGAAATCACATGTAAAAGTAAATTATAAGTGTACTAAAATAAAGATCAGTTGGCATGACTGGTTGACCATTCCGATTAAATGTGATGCAAACGTGACTGAGAACTCAGGTGATTTATATGATGAAGAAATAAAGATTCTTCAAGAATTCTCTTGTGTTGTTTTTTCTCTTGATAAAATGATCATTGTACCAGCTAAGGTTGGGATTGTAATCCCCTAAAATTTTTGGAACATATAAAAGGGTGAATATGGGCCCGTTCACCTGTCATGTGGATCATTTGCAACTATATGATTGATGCATCTATGTGATGGTCACATGTATTTTGTTGTCAACTTACAAATTGGTTTTTGTAAGGTTGTTTACTCGAATTGTTAAAATTAAGAGCACAGTTCCAAACTATGAAATTATATTGATAATGCTGGTTGATTTAGCAGAAATTGTATGCCTCCAATTATAGCTAAATCATGGTTATGAGAACAAAACTCCCAAATAAGATTTGGTATGAGATAATTTTATTTAACATGTAGCAACACATGTATGCATCAAACCAACAAGGTTTCCCTATTAAAATTGATTCAGGGTCAGGAACCATATAATTTTCATCTAAAATGTTGAATGTGCGATTATGATTTTAATTGCTCCACCATGCACGAAGATGAACTTCTAAATAAGGTTGGAATGAATGTTAGATTTTCTAACATTAGGGGGAGAGATGATTCACAGCTGAAAATTATGTGTGAGGTTAATAATGAATTATCTAGATCCTTGTTAAATAAATATGTGAACTTAAAGTTCAAGGGATAATTCAGTTGCATAATGTTGCAAATCAGTTGCCAGATGAATGCACTGACCCTATGATATAATTCAGCCGCAAATGCTCCAATGTGAAGTCTTTGAAGGACAGAGTCTATGATACACCGAAAACGTTATAGACCATTCGATTCCAAATATAAAATTCCTTAAAGAAGGAAGGAGCAAATGATCAATATGGTCATGATAATGAGGCAAGTGCTATAAATGAGCACATTGAATAACACTTCATAAATTCTTGAAAAAGGTTCATGTACATGAAATAATGAAATATGAAGAGATCTCGATAAGTTATGTCTTGTTGGAATCGATATCAAATAACCGTCGACGGTATCTTTGATATGAGGTAGCGCTCAATGATATAAATTGTGACGAGGATCTTGAATTCAAATCTGTCATATAGCGTGGACAGATAAATGGTTGGCCAAGTAAAATGCACAATTCAAGTATATTTTGTTTCACTTAGAAAAGTGACATTTTGGACTGGTAGTCCATAAATCAAGGTATAATGTCAGTGGGGTACAAACAAATTATAATGCGATAGTATAACCGTAAGATATCAAATACGGGTTGTGCCTTGGGGCATAAAGGTTTATCGCAAAAATCCTGACATTATTAGAGATGTTTTCTCCTTTGGTGGATGCAATGAGGTTTGTTTTGATCTGGCAACATATGAAAAACTTGAATGCATATAATGAATAATTTTAATGTCTAGCTAGACAATGAAGGTTATATGAAAATCCTTGAAACAATCGAGGTGTCTGAAGCATATAAGAGTTTGAAAGAAACTTTTTCAATAAAGATTCAAGAATCCTTAAATGGATTGAAATAGTCAAGGAAGAAAAAGGGTACAAAAGAATGGCCCTAATTGTCCTTGTATTTTTATGAAAAAATCTTGGTAAGACAAAATTTTATCTTGACCTACAGATTGATAATTTGACAGATGAAATATTTGTCTAACAGTGCACATACACTGAAAAGTTTTGATGCAATTTTATATGGATAAATCTCATTCATTGAGTACCCCAATGATTATGAGATAACTTGACATAAATGATGATTTAGTTTGATCTCAAAAGAAGGATGAAGAGTTTCTTGGTGATGAAACTCTATCTTGGTGCAATCAGGGCACTAGTGCATCTTACTAACAATATTTGACCAGATATTTGTTTTGCAGTAAATTTACTGGCAAGATTCAGTTTCTCCCCAATAAAAGGACATTGAAATGGTGTTGAGCACATTATTGAATATCCTCGAAGGGCCATAGTTATAGGTTTATTCTATTCCGAGGAATCCAAGACAAAATTGATTGTTTATGCAGATGCAAAATATTTATCTAATCCGCATAAAGCACGATCTCAAACACGCTATTTGTTTTCATGTGGAGGCACAATAATATCCTGGCGATCAATAAAGCAAATGTTGCTACGCAAAAATAAAAGCCCTCCATGAAGCAAGTCGAAAGTGCGTCTGGTTGAGATAAATGACATACCATATTCAGGAAATGTGTGGTTTTTCTTTGAAAAGAATATACCAACCACAATGTACGAAGATTTTGGAGACATCATAAAGAGAAATTAAGTGATGTTTTAATCAGGGGGAGTATAATACGCGTTGCACTCTTTTTCCCTTGACCGAGGTTTTTTTCCCACTGAGTTTTCCTGACAAGGTTTTTAATGAGGCAACAAATAGTGCGTATCAAAAGATGTGTGTACTCTTTTTCCTTCACTAGAATTTTTTCCCACAGGGTTTTTCCTGGTAAGGTTTTAACGAGGCACATTATACATGGACATCCAAGGGGGAGTGTTATAAATCTATTGTGTTATATGGATGATCCATTAGAGTTATACAACAATTAATTGGATTCATGTATTAGTGTTTCCAATGTGATATGATTCCAAGGTGATATGAACCTTGATGATAACAATGTATAATTCCAAGGTGACCTTTGACTATGATATCTCAACACTATAAATAGAGATATCATTCACCATTGTATACACTTGAATAAGAAGAAAATTCCTCTTCTGATATCTACTTCTCTTGTCTTCTTCTCTTTATGATTATATTCTTATGAGCATGATTTTATAACAATTGTGTAATTTTTTATTTACACTATATTGATCAACATATCAGATAAACTATATAAATCAAACAACAAGAGCATATCCAATTAAATGCTATAAGTGGGTTTGAGGTGGGTAACATTTTCACGATTTTATTCCTATTTCACAAAGGTAGAGAGACTATGTGTAACATCTCACAACTAGAAAGAACTAGAAAAGATTTTAAAAACTGAAAACACTTATGGGAATGCGAGTTCACAATAACTCAAGTCTGCATAAATCATGTAGCCATCATGAGCATTAAAGGATCATACTTTTTTGATGATCACTTAAGTTAAGCTAGTGGATCCACTAAGTTAAGTAAGGTCCTATACCAATTGCAAGATATAGAATGGTCCTCGGCAGCGTGAGGTAAAAAGTTGTACCAACACTTAAGCTCATAGTGATGATTATCGGTTAGAGAATCTCCCACAGAAGTTACATTACTTTAAATGAGTAAAATTAAATTTGTTATTGCTTTATCTTTAATGAACTAAGATTGTTTTTGATTGCTTTATAAGTTGTAGAAGACTCCTCAAAAGAACTTTCTTAGAACGTTTAAAATAATTCTCAAAAACTTAACTCTCAATTCTACCTTGAATTTGAATTTTGAATTTAAAGTTATGAACATGTTAGGAATGAATTTAGATATGAAGAACAAGGTTCCTGAAGAATCTTGGATAAGAACATAAATAGAAACCTTGAAACCCTAGCTTGAAGGTCAATGATCAAGAAAATTTTTCTTGAGATTCTTGAATTAGTTTCTTGAAATCTTTATGGCCAAGAATTATATTTTCATTAGTAAAATGAAAACCTGATTGTTTTGAACCTTTTATTAGTCAAGAAATTCGTTTAGGATTTTCTTGGAGGTAAAAAAAACAAAAAAATAACACTTTTTAATGTTTTCCCGTCGGCTAATTTGTAACAACATTGTACAAGTTACTAAAATAATCATTACTTTTTACTCAGAAATTGGATTGACGCGAAATTGGTGGCGTTGGAAAGTAGATTCGATTAACTTTCATTGTATAGGTTATGACTTACTTAACTCTTAATATTATAAGAGATATGATCGTTTAAAGTTAATCTAACTAGAATCTTACATCAAAACGTAATGAAACTTCAAGAATACTTACCAAGAACTTTAATCTTTCAATTTTAAGAATGAAATTGCGCTGAAAATAACATGATTGACATGTGGGTGAACAATCCCAACAATATGGAATCTTACATACCTCTTAGAGATTAGAACCATGGCGAAAATCCACAACTAACTCAAGAACGTCGATGAACGCCTTCATCCTTTCATCTTTTCTCCTCTTTTCTCTTCTTGCCTCTTCTTGAAGTATAAACTAAAACCCTAGGTGTATATTAGGATTTTGAAACTGAACCTAAAAGGATTAAAACCCTAATATATGACTAAAAACGAATTAAATTTTATTCGGTAAGAAAAGGACTAAAATACCCCTCACTATTTTTGCTAACTTTCCTTAATTGGATGGCCTAACTTCAAAAGGTCATATCTCACTCATTCAAACTCGAAACTTAGTAAGCTCAGAGATGTTGGAAACATAATTCAAAGATATTTCTTATGGTATCTTGTAGCACACCTAACTCATCCTGTGGTAGGAGTTATGCTCGTTTGAAGTTGACCCAAAACTCATACTTGGCTTAACTTGCAAAATTTCAGATTTTGCTATTTCCAATTTAATTATTTTTGGAACTCAATATGCTAAATCTAGTGAACTGACCTTAATAATTAAAATTTATTTAATTCCTTGGTTAAATCTCACTCACTATGATTAACGGCTCAAGTCTTAGTTCGAAAAAATCTATGGTGTTACAACTTATAAACGATTTCTGCAATGCACCTCTTTATACCACTCTACCGATAGACTTCTATTATACCCCCGGAAAATCTTTGAGCTAAGACTCGAACCATTCTTCATTGTGAGTAAGATTTTATCAAGAAATTTAAATTTTCTTAAGTATTAAAGTCAATAGATGTAGCACATTGAGTTCAAAAAAGAATTGTCGAAAATTCATTCAAGTCATTGGTAAGTTCTTTTTAAGTTTTGAATCATTTCAAATGACCATAACTTTTAGCACACGACGAGTTAGGAGATTAATGATATTTCAAATGAAATATATCTAAGTCTTCTTTCCAACATCGCCAAGTATGCTAAAATTCGAGTTCGAATGAAAGAGATATGTCCGTCAAAGTTGAGTCTATCTAGTTATTACCTCAACAAACGAAGAGTATTTTGGTCTTTTCCTTAACCAACTAGCGTAGACCCTTTTTGTTAAACTTTATAGGGTCTAAACTGATTGAAATCCGTTTGAGTTATTCCTGAACGCGCTTAGGGTTTTCAAGTGTTCAAGATTCTTGCGATCTTCAAGAGATTTTGCCAAGGATCTGATCCTTGCGAGGCATGTAAATTTTCATAGTGTTAGGTTCGTTCACCCACAAGTCAATCATGAGTTTTACTTTAGATTCGTCCATGAGAATGAGTATATTGAGGTTATTGATGAAATTATTGAGGTGTTGTTGTTCATTCTTGAATTAAAATATTTGGTCGAGTTCTTGAGACGAGGATCTTGTTAATGAGCTTTTTCTTGAGGGTTTTCGAGTAGATTTTCATGTAATTAAGTTGGGTAAACGAATCTACGAGGGTTTGGTAGAAACCATTCAATTATAGGTGAATTAGGGCCAAAAATTGAGGAAAAAAATTGTCGAAACTTTTGGGCAGTGGCGGGCTCTTCGCGCCAGCAGTGCAATTGAGTTGTGCCTCTGAAGTGTAGGGGTTGGCACCCCGCGCCACTACATGCGCCAAGTCTATTTGAGTTTTTCATGGTAGAATATTAACGTTTGAATTTCTATTTCAAACATTGTCTCAATAATCCATCTTTGATGTCAATTGACTTACTAAAATCACTTATTTTAAACCTTATTTCCTAATGAAATCCCACTATTGCTAACAATATTTTCTTATTTTATTTTTTCTTTCACTAATCCGACAGAGGATTATTGGTGTTCACAAACCTATTATTGTACTTTCTGATACTTTCCCTTTTCTAATTCCCAACTCATGGTTGAACACAATCCTTAGTTTGGTCAATTTATTAAGGCGAGTATTTTGTTAATGAACTTTCCTTTTGAGGGTTTTGAGTAGATTTTCATGTAATTAAGTTGGGTAAACGAATCTAAGAAGGTTTGATAGAAAGCATTCAATTCTAAGTGAATTAGGGCCAAAAATTGAGGGGGAAAAATCGTCAAAAATTTTGGGCAGGGGAGGGCCCTTTGCGCCAGCAGTGCACTTGAATTGTGCCTCTAAAGTGTAGGCGCTGGCACCGCGCGCCACTACGTGTGCCAAGTCTATACGAGTTTTTCATGGTAGAATATTAATGTTTGAATTTCTATTTCAAACATTATCTCAATAATTCATCTTCGATCTCAATTGACTTACTAAAATAACTTACTTTAAACCTTACTTCCTAATGAAATTCCATTATTACTAACAATATTTTCTTATTTCTTTTGCTAATGCGATAGAGGATTATTGGTGTTCACAAACCCATTATTGTAATTCCTAACTCCATCAATGGTTGGACACAATCCTTAGTTTGGTGGATTTATTGAGGCAAGGATCTTCTTAATGAGCTTTCCTTTTGAGGGTTTTCGAGTAGATTTTCATGTAATTAAGTTGGGTAAACAAATCTAAGAGAAAATTAGAAGAAACCATTCGATTCTAGGTGAATTAGGGCCAAAAATAGAGAAAAACAATTCGTCTAAAATTCTGGGCAAGGGCTGTGGCCCAGACCAACAGTTCGCCCTAACTGCCCCTCTGAAGTTTAGTCACTCTGTGCACTAGGTCTATTTGAGCTTTTCATGGTAGAATATTAACATTTGAGTTTCTATTTCAAACATTATCCCAATAATTCATATTCTATCTCTATTGACATAGTAAAATTACTTATTCTATACTTCACTTCCTAATGGAATTCCACTATTGCTAACTACATTTTCTTAGTATTTCTTCTTTCACAAATCCAATAGAGGATTGTTGGTATTCACAAACCCATTGTTGTACTTTAAAAAATTTTCCCTTTTCTAATTTCTAACTTTAATAAACTCATCAATGAGATTGAGTATATTGAGGATGTTCTTGAGGTGTTGTTTTTCATCCTTGACTTAAAATTTTTGGTTGAGTTCTTGAGGCAAGGATCTTGTTAATGATCTTTGTTCTTGAGGGCTTTCTAGTAGACTTTCATGTAATTAAGTTGGGTAAACGAATCTAAGAGGATTTGGAAGAAACCATTTGATTCTAGGTTAATTAGGGCAAACAATTGTTCGTCAAATAATTTGGGCAAGGACTTGGCGCACCACGCCAGCAGTGCACCTAAACTGCTCATTTGAAGCTTAAGAAATGTCGTCCGCGCCACTCAATGCATCAGGTCTATTCGAGTTTTTCATTGTAGAATAATAACATTTGAATTACTATTTCAAGCGCTATCTCAATAGTTCATCTTCGATCTCAATTGACTTACTAAAATCATTGATTTTGAACCTTACTTCCTAATGAAATTCCACTATTAATAACAACATTTTCTTATTATTTTTTCATTCACAAACCCAACAAAGGATTATTGGTGTTCACAAATACATTGTTGTACTTTCTAAAATATTTCCTTTTCTAATTCCTTACTTTAACAATGGTTGAACACTAATATTTTGTTGGGTTCCTGAAAGAAAATAATAATAAAAATATGTTAAGAACAATAATGGAGGTACTTTATGAAGCAAAGTGTAAATCTAAGTATTTTTCATGGTAGTTATTCCTAAACGCGCATAGTATTTTGAGAGGAGTTCAAAAGGAGAAAAAGGAAGAAAAATTTCAAGTGTTCAAGATTATTGCGATATTTGAGGGATTTCGTGAAGGATTTGATCCTTAAAAGGTATGTAAGATTTTATAGTGTTGGGTTCGTTCACCCACACGTCAATCATGTGTTTCACATTAAAATTCCTCAATGAGATTAAGTATAAAAGGTTCTTGATGTAATCTTGAGGTGTTGCTTTTCATTCTTGAATTTATATGTTTGGTCAATTTCTTGAGCCGAGGATATTGTTAATGAGTTTTGTTCTTGAGGTTTTCTGAGTAGATTTTCATGTTATTAAGTTGGGTAAATGAATTTAAGAGCATTTGGAAGAAACCATTCGATTTTAGGTGACTTAGGGTCAAAAATCGAGAATTTTTTTTAATTATAAATTCTTGGCAGCGACCCGTGCCAATAGTTCGCCTGAAATGTGCCTCTAAAGTTTAGGGGATGGCACCCTGTGCCACTCTGTGTGCAGGTTTATTCGAGTTTTTCATGGTAGAATATTAACATTTGAATTTCTATTTCAAACATTATGTTAATAATTTATCTTCGATCTCAATTGGTATATTAATAATTTATCTTCGATCTCAATTGAATTACTAAAATCTCTTATTTTAAACCTTACTTCCTAAATACAAAATCCACTATTGCTAACAACATTTTCTTAGTACTTTTTCTTTCACAAATCCAACTGAGGATTATCGGTGTTCATAAGCCCATTGTTGTGCTTTGAAATTTTTTCTTTTCTAGTTTCTAAAATCAACAATGGTTGAACACTAATCCTTTGTTAGTTTCCTGAATGAAAAAGTAAAAAAAATATGTTGAGAACAATAATGGAGGTACTTTACAAAGCAAAGCGTAAAAATAAATATTTTTCGTGGTGGTTATTCCTAAGCGCGCATAGGATTTATAAGGAGTTCAAAAGGAGAAAAATTTCAACTGTTCAAGATTCTTACGATCTCCAAGGGATTTCACCATGGATTTGATCCTTAAAATGTATATAACATTTTATAGTGTTGCGTCCGTTCACCGACACGCTAATCATGAGTTCCACTTTAAAATTCATCAATGAGATTCGAGTATATTGTTTTTCATTCTTGAATTAAAAAGTTTGGTCAATTTCTTGAGGCGAGGATCTTGTTAATGAGATTTTCTCTTGATGGTTTACAAGTAGATTTTCATGTAATTAAGTTGAGTAAACGAATCTAAGATGATTTGGAAGAAGACATTGGAGTCTAGGTTAATTAGGGACAAAATTGAGAAAAAATTTATTGAAAATTCTAGGCAGGGGTTGGCGAGCCACGCGAACAGTTCACCTGAACTGCACCTCTGAAGTTTAGGGGATGGTGCCCTGCGCCACTCTTTGCACCAGGTGCATTCGAGTTTTTCATGGAAGAATAACATTTGAATTACTATTTCAGACATTATCTCAATAATTCATCTTTGATCTCAATTGACTTACTAAAATCTCTTATTTTATACATTACTTCCTAATGAAAATCCACTATTGCTAACAACATTTTCTTATTATTTTTTCTTTCACAAATCCAACAAAGGATTATTGGATGTTCACAAACCTATTGTTGTACTCTCTGAAGTTTTCCCTTTTCGAATTTCTAACTTCAACAATGGTTGAACACTAATCCTTTGTTGGTTTACTGAAAGAAAAAAGTAATAAAAATATGTTGAGAATAATAATGGAGGTACTTTACGAAGCAAAGTTTAAAAATAAATATTTTTCATGGTAGTTATTCGTAAACGAGCATAGAATTCTTAGAAGAGTTCAAAAGAAGAAAAAGGGAGAAAAATTTTAAGTGTTCAAGATTCTTTCGATCTTCGAGGGATATCACCAAGGATTTGATCCTTAAAAGGTATGTAAGATTTTTTATTGTTGGGTTCATTTACCCACACGCCAATCATAAGTTTCATTTTAAAATTCATCAATGAGATTGAGTATATTGAGGTTCTTGATTAAATTCTTGAGGTGTTTGTTTTCATTCTTGAATTAAAATTTTTGTTCGAATCCTTGAGGGGAGGATCTTGTTAATGAGATTTATTCTTGAGACTTTTTTAGTAGATTTTCACATAATTAAGTTGTGTAAATGAATCTAAGAGGGTTTGGAAAAAACCATTCGATTCTAGGTGAATTAGCGCAAAAAGTCGAGAAAACAAAATTTATCAAAATTTCCTTGGCAGGGGCTGGCATGACGCGTCAGTAGTATCCTGAACATGCCCTATGAAGATCAGGGTATGACGCCCCACGCCAGTTTGTGCGCCAGGTCTATTCGAGTTTTTCATAGTAGAATGTTAACTTTTAACTTTATATTTCAAACATTATCTCAATAATTCCTCTTCGATCTTAATTCACTTACTAAAGAAATCTTATATTTTAAACCCTACTTCCTAATTAATGAAAGTCCACTATTGCCAACAACTTATTTTTAATATTTTTTTCTTTAAGGAAACCAACGGAGGATTGTTGGTGTTCACAAACCCATTGTTGTACTTTCTGAAATTTGCCCTTTTCCTAATTTCTTACTTCAAAAATGGTTGAACGCTAATCCTTTGTTGGTAACCTAAAAGAAAAAAGTAATAAAAATATGAACAGAACAATAATGGAGGTACTTTAGGCAGCAAAGTGTACAAATAAGTACTTTTCATGGTAGTTATTCCTTAACGCGCTTAGGGTTTTGAGAGGAATTAGAAGAAAAAGGGAGAAAAACTTCAAGAGTTCAAATTCTTGCGATCTTCAAAGGATTTCTCCATGGGTTTGATCCTTAAGAGGCATGTAAGTTTTCATAGTGTTGGGTTCGTTCACCCACACGCCAATCATGAGTTTCACTTTCAAATTCTTCAATGAGATTGATTATATTGAGGTTCTTGATCAAATTCTTGAGGTGTTTTTTTTTTCATTCTTGAATTAAAAATTTTGGTCGAGTTATTGTGGTGAGGATCTTGTTAATGAGCTTTGTTCTTGAGACTTTTCGAGAAGATTTTCATGCAATTAAGTTGGATAAATGAAACGAGGGTTTGGAAGAAACCATTCGATTATAAGTGAATAAGGGCCAAAACTCTTGAAAACAAAATTTGTCGAAAATTCTTGGCAGGGGCTGGCACGACGTGTCAATAGTGCGCCTGAACTTTCCCTCTGAAGTTTAAGGGATGTCGCCCCACATCACTCTGTGCACCAGGTCTATTCGAGTTTTTCATGGTAGAATATTAACGTTTGACTTTCTATTTGAAACATTATCTCAATAATTCATCTTCGATCTCAACTGACATACTAAAATCTCTTATTTTAAACCTTACTTCCTAATGAAAATCCACTATTGCTAACAACATATTTCTTTTACTTTTTTCTTTAAGGAAACCAACAGGGGATTATTTTTGTTCACAAACCCATTGTTGTACGTTCTGAAATTTGCCCCTTTCTAATTTCTAACTTCAACAATGGGTGAACACTAATCCTTTGTCGGTAACCTAAAAGAAAAAAGTAATAATAATATGTTGAGAACAATAATGGAGGTACTTTACGAAGCAAAGTGTAAGAATAAGTATTTTCATGATAGTTATTCTTTAACACGCTTAGGGTTTTGGGAGGAGTCCAAGAGGAGAGAAAGGGAGAAAAACTTCAAGTGTTCAAGATTTTGTGATCATCAAAGGATTTCACGAAGGATTTGATCTTTAAGAGGCATGTAAGTTTTCATAGTGTTTGATTCGTTTATCCACACACTAATTATGAGATGTTGGATTTTAAAAAGGTGTGAATGGAAAATGAAGAGTTGCGACTTTTATGAAATGTTGCGACTTTTATGAAAGGTGGCGACCTTTCTGAAAGATTGTGACTTTTCCAAAGGTTTGTGACCTTTCTGGTAAGGCACAATAAGAACCTTTTCGCACTATCCTTTGAATTCTATAAATTGAAGGATTTCCTGTGATTTTAAATAGAATTTATGGACTTCTTCTTCAACTACTAAATCTAGTATTCTAAGTCTACTTTACTGCCGTCGAGTTGTTCGCTGACACCGGAGTTTTTGGTATCTATACTCTGGTGATTGAGATTATTTTACTCTGGGAGGTCATATTCCAAATCAAACCTCGAATACTAGAGAGGAATAATTTCCTTAGGGGAACACTGTGAATTCAGTGGAATTGATATTTTTCCTATTAAAAAAATTTCAGATTCTGGTACGTGTTTTACAAACTTTAGATTTGTGAATTGATTTAAGTTCTTCTATTCTTTTGTTCTTCACTGGTTCATTAAACATGGTAACTTCGTGTTTCTGCAAAGTTTGTTGGAATCAGTAAGATTCTTTAGACACACAGTAACAACAATTCTTCTTTAAGAAAAATATTTCGTATATTTTTTTTTAAAAAAAAATCTGTTTCTGATTCTAGTTTCGCTAGTAGTTTTAATTTTCTAGCTGTGAAAATGTTCTTAAACTTTGTTTTCTTACAAAGATGTTCAAAGTTTTGTTCTAAGTATGTTTGGAATACAAGATGAACAACAAGAGATTCACTTTCAAATTCATTAATGAGATTGAGTTTATTGAGGTTCTTGATTAAATTCTTGAGGTGTTTGTTTTCATTCTTGAACTAAAATTTTTGGTCGAGTTCTTGAGGCAGGGATCTTTTAAGAGCTTCGTTCATTAGACTTTTGGAGTAGATTTTCACGTAATTATATTGGGTAAATGAATTTAAGAGGGTTTGAAAGAAGCCATTTACTAGGTGAATTAGGGCAGAAAATCGAGAAAACAAAAATTTGTCGAAACTTCTTGGTAGCGGCTGACACGACGCATTAGTAGGGCGCCTGAACTTCCCCTGTGAAGTTTAGGGTATGACGCCCCTTGCCATTCTGTGCGCCAGTTACATTCGAGTTTTTCATGGTAGAATATATAAGTTTGACTTTCTCTATCAAACATTATCTTTGTAATTAATCTTCGATCTCAATTGACTTACTAAAATCTCTTATTTTAAACCTTACTTCCTAATGTAAATCCACTATTGCTAACAACATATTTTTATTACTTTTTTCTTTGAGGAAACCAACAGAAGATTATTTGTGTTCAAAAATCCATTGTTGTAGTTTCTGAAATTTGTCCTTTTCTAATTTCTAACTTCAACAATGGGTGAACAGTAATCCAATCCTTTGTTGGTAACCTGAAAGAAAAAAGTAATCAAAATTTGTTGAGAACAAAAATGGAGGTACTTTACGAAGCAAAGTTTAAAAATAAGTATTTTTCATGGTAGTTATTTCCAAACACGCTTAGGGTTTTGAGAGGAGTTCAAGTGGAGAAAAAGGGAGAAAAATTTCAAGCGTTCAAGATTCTTGCTATCTTCAGTGGATTTCGCCAAGGGTTTGATCTTAAGAGGCATGTAATTTTTCATAGTGTCGGGTCCGTTCACCCACACGCCAATCATGAGTTTCACTTTCAAATTCATCAATGAGATTGAGTATATTGAGGTTCTTGATTAAATTCTTGAGGTGTTTGTTTTCATTCTTGAACTAAAATTTTTGGTCGAGTTCTTGAGGCAGGGATCTTTTAAGAGCTTCGTTCATTAGACTTTTGGAGTAGATTTTCACGTAATTATATTGGGTAAATGAATTTAAGAGGGTTTGAAAGAAGCCATTTACTAGGTGAATTAGGGCAGAAAATCGAGAAAACAAAAATTTGTCGAAACTTCTTGGTAGCGGCTGACACGACGCATTAGTAGGGCGCCTGAACTTCCCCTGTGAAGTTTAGGGTATGACGCCCCTTGCCACTCTGTGCGCCAGTTACATTCGAGTTTTTCATGGTAGAATATATAAGTTTGACTTTCTCTATCAAACATTATCTTTGTAATTAATCTTCGATCTCAATTGACTTACTAAAATCTCTTATTTTAAACCTTACTTCCTAATGTAAATCCACTATTGCTAACAACATATTTTTATTACTTTTTTCTTTGAGGAAACCAACAGAAGATTATTTGTGTTCAAAAATCCATTGTTGTACTTTCTGAAATTTGTACTTTTCTAATTTCTAACTTCAACAATGGGTGAACAGTAATCCAATCCTTTGTTGGTAACCTGAAAGAAAAAAGTAATCAAAATTTGTTGAGAACAAAAATGGAGGTACTTTACGAAGCAAAGTTTAAAAATAAGTATTTTTCATGGTAGTTATTTCCAAACACGCTTAGGGTTTTGAGAGGAGTTCAAGTGGAGAAAAAGGGAGAAAAATTTCAAGCGTTCAAGATTCTTGCGATCTTCAAAGGATTTCGCCAAGGGTTTGATCTTAAGAGGAAGGTACCTTTTCATAGTGTTGGGTCCGTTCACCCACAGGCCAATCATGAGTTTCACTTTCAAATTCATTAATGAGATTAGAGTATATTGAGGTGTTTGTTTTCATTCTTGAATGAAAATTTTTGGTTGAGTTCTTGAGGCGAGGATCTTTTAATGATCTCTGTTCTTTAGACTTTTGGAGTAGATTTTCACGTAATTATTTTGAGTAAACGAATCTAAGAGGGTTTGAAAGAAGCCATTTAATTCTAGGTGAATTAGGGTAGAAAATCTAGAAAACAAAAATTTGTCGAAACTTCTTTGCTGACACGACACGCTAGGATGGCACCTGAACTTCCCCTGTGAAGTTTAGGGTATGACGCCCCTTGCCACTCTGTGCGCCAGGTACATTCGAGTTTTTCATGGTAGAATATTAAAGTTTGACTTTCTATTTCAAAAATTATCTCAATAATTAATCTTCGATCTCAATTGACTTACTAAAATCTATTATTTTAAACCTTACTTCCTAATGTAAATCCACTATTGCTAACAACATATTTTTATTACTTTTTTCTTTGAGGAAACCAACAGAGGATTATTGGTGTTCACAAATCCATTGTTGTAGTTTCTGAAATTTGTCCTTTTCTAATTTCTAACTTCAACAATGGGTGAACACTAATCCAATCCTTTGTTGGTAACCTGAAAGAAAAAAGTAATCAAAATTTGTTGAGAACAAAAATGGAGATACTTTACGAAGCAAAGTTTAAAAATAAGTATTATTCATGGTAGTTATTTCCAAACACGCTTAGGGTTTTGAGAGGAGTTCAAGTGGAGAAAAAGGGAGAAGAATTTCAAGCGTTCAAGATTCTTGCGATCTTCAAAGGATTTCGCCAAGGGTTTGATCTTAAGAGGAATGTACCTTTTCATAGTGTTGGGTCCGTTCACCCACATGCCAATCATGAGTTTCACTTTCAAATTCATCAATGAGATTGAGTATATTGAGGTTCTTGATTAAATTCTTGAGGTGTTTGTTTTCATTCTTGAATGAAAATTTTTGGTCGAGTTCTTGAGGCGAGGATCTTTTAATGATCTTTGTTCTTTAGACTTTTGGAGTAGATTTTCACGTAATTATGTTGAGTAAACGAATCTAAGAGGGTTTGAAAAAAGCCATTTAATTCTAGGTGAATTAGGGTAGAAAATCTAGAAAACAAAAATTTGTCGAAACTTCTTGGCAGGGGCTGACACGACACATTAGGATGGCGCCTGAACTTCCCTTGTGAAGTTTAGGGTATGACGCCCCTTGCCACTCTGTGCGCCAGGTACATTCGAGTTTTTCATGGTAGAATATTAAAGTTTGACTTTCTAGTTCAAACATTATCTCAATAATTAATCTTCGATCTCAATTGACTTACTAAAATCTCTTATTTTAAACCTTACTTACTAATGTAAATCCACTATCGCTAACAACATATTTTTATTACTTTTTTCTTTGAGGAAACCAACATAAGATTATTGGTGTTCACAAATCCATTGTTCTAGTTTCTGAAATTTGTCCTTATCCAATTTCTAACTTCAACAATGGGTGAACACTAATCCAATCCTTTGTCGGTAACCTGAAAGAAAAAAGTAATCAAAATTTGTTGAGAACAAAAATGGAGGTACTTTACGAAGCAAAGTTTAAAAATAAGTATTTTTCATGGAAGTTATTTCCAAACACGCTTAGGGTTTTGGGAGGAGTTCAAGTGGAGAAAAAGGGAGAAAAATTTCAAGCGTTCAAGATTCTTGCTATCTTCAGTGGATTTCGCCAAGGGTTTGATCTTAAGAGGCATGTAACTTTTCATAGTGTCGGGTCCGTTCACCCACACGCCAATCATGAGTTTCACTTTAAAATTCATCAATAAGATTGAGTATATTGAGGTTCTTGATTAAATTCTTGAGGTGTTTGTTTTCATTCATGTTGGGTAAACGAATCTAAGAGGGTTTGAAAGAAGCCATTTAATTCTAGGTGAATTAGGGTAGAAAATCTAGAAAACAAAAATTTGTCAAACTTCTTGGCAGGGGCTGACACGATACATTAATAGGGCGCCTGAACTTTCGCTGTGAAGTTTAGGGTATGACGCCCCTTGCCACTCTGTGCGCCAGATACATTCGATTTTTTCATGGTAGAATATTAAAGTTTGACTTTCTATCAAACATTATCTTTGTAATTAATCTTCGATCTCAATTGACTTACTAAAATCTCTTATTTTAAACCTTACTTCCTAATGTAAATCCACTATTGCTAACAACATATTTTTATTACTTTTTTCTTTGAGGAAACCAACCGAGGATTATTGGTGTTCACAAATCCATTGTTGTAGTTTCTGAAATTTGTCCTTTTCTAATTTCTAACTTCAACAATGGGTGAACACTAATCCAACCCCTTGTTGGTAACCTGAAAGAAAAAAGTAATCAAAATTTGTTGAGAACAAAAATGGAGGTACTTTACGAAGCAAAGTTTAAAAATAAGTATTTTTCATGGTAGTTATTTCCAAACACGCTTAGGGTTTTGAGAGGAGTTCAAGTGGAGAAAAAGGGAGAAAAATTTCAAGCGTTCAAGATTCTTGCGATCTTCAATGGATTTCGCCAAGGGTTTAATCTTAAGAGGCATGTACTTTTTCATAGTGTTGGGTCCGTTCACCCACATGCCAATCATGAGTTTCACTTTCAAATTCATCAATGAGATTAAGTATATTGAGGTTCTTGATTAAATTCTTGAGGTTTTTGTTTTCATTCTTGAATGAAAATTTTTAGTCGAGTTCTTGAGGCGAGGGTCTTTTAATGATCTTTGTTCTTTAGACTTTTTGAGTAGATTTTCACGTAATTATGTTGAGTAAACGAATCTAAGAGGGTTTGAAAGAAGCCATTTAATTCTAGGTGAATTAGGGCAGAAAATCGAGAAAATAAAAATTTGTCAAAACTTCTTGGCAGGGGCTGACACGACACATTAGTAGGGCGCCTGAACTTCCCTGTGAAGTTTAGCGTATGACTCCCCTTGCCACTCTGTGCGCCAGGTACATTTGAGTTTTTCATGGTAGAATATTAAAGTTTGACTTTCTAGTTCAAACATTATCTCAATAATTAATCTTCGATCTCAATTGACTTACTAAAATCTCTTATTTTAAACCTTACTTCCTAATGTAAATCCACTATTGCTAACAATATATTTTTATTACTTTTTTCTTTGAGAAAACCAACAGAGGATTATTGATGTTCACAAATCCATTGTTGTACATTCTGAAATTTATCCTTTTCTAATTTCTAACTTCAACAATGGTTGAACACTAATCCTTTGTTGGTAACTTGAAAGAAAAAATTAATAAAAATTTGTTGAGAACAAAAATGGAGGTACTTTACGAAGCAAAGTTTAAAAATAAGTATTTTTCATGGTAGTTATTTTCAAACGCGCTTAGGGTTTTGAGAGGAGTTCAAGTGGAGAAAAAGAGAGAAAAATTTCAATTGTTCAAGATTCTTGCGATCTTCAAAGGATTTCGCCAAGGGTTTGATCTTATGAGGCCTGTAACTTTTCATAGTGTTAGGTCGATACACCCACATGCCAATCATGAGTTTCACTTTCAAATTCATCAATGAGATTGAGTATATTGAGGTTCTTGATTAAATTCTTGAGGTGTTTGTTTTCATTCTTGTATTAAAATTTTTGGTCGAGTTCTTGAGGCGAGGATCTTTTTAATGAGCTTTATTTTGAGACTTTTCGAGTAGATTTTCATATAATTAAGTTGGGTAAACAAATCTAAGAGGATTTGGAAGAAATATTTCAATTCTAGGTGAATTAGAGCCAAAAATCGAAAATAAAAATTACAATTCAAGAATGAACCTTAAAATAGTAAAACTAGCCATGGAAACAACTAAAACAAATGAAACATATGGACAGATCTGACATATACTAGCCATGGGAACAACTAAAACAAATGAAATAAAAAGGTGAGAAGTAACTAACCTCAATGGAGTAAAACTTGCTTCGTTGTATTAATAAGAATCCCCAAAAAATCACCACATAAACTTGAAACCGAACAAGAAGTTGATCGTTGTATTGAAATGGTGTGTTTTTGATGATCAAAGGAAGTGAATTGTGGTTCTGCTTGTTGCGGCTGCTTCTCCCAAGGTTTAAATAGATTAGGTTTATGTTTCTTAATTAGGCTTTATCTTGGGTATCAAAATGAGCCCAAATATAGATATCTCACCTATTCTGCTCAGAACTTTATGGGTTGGGCTTTTGATGATTTGAATTGGGTTTAATCTCAACCCGTTCAAGTCTTAACCCATTTTAAAAGAGTTTTCAATTGAGCCCAATATAATATTTAATTTCAACTTGTTTTATAAATCTTTATCTGTATTGATGTAATGTATGTTTCTATATTAAAGTATGCATTACTATCTATTTTATTTCTTAATTCTAGGATTTATCTATCTATTGGTAACTTTTTTTTTCCTTGAGTTGAAATCCAAATTGTGGTTATTAAAGTTAAATAACTATATGTAAAAATTATTGAGGTTAAGTGGGCCAAAATTGGGTAGTCATGACCAAATCCGTTTTCAGCCCATTTGAGCTCAAACTCATTTGAGCTCAAAGTAAAATTAGGCAGGTGATGACCCAACCCAATTTCTATTTCAACCTATTTTAATAGCTCCAATTTCAACCAACTTGCCCATTTGACACCCCTAGTTTTATCTGTCAAGTATGTCTTTCAATTTTGAGTGTGTACAAATATGTACATAAACTAATCTCATATTGAACAAGCTAACACACACGTCTTATGTGACATAATACATGTAGACCGTATGTAGGACACAAAATTTACTTGTGGGGTTTCACATAAGATAAATGTGTCTATTTGTTCAATTTTATATAAGTTTAAGTGTCTACCTGTTCACACCAAAAGTTGAATGACATAAATGCAAGTCGAAGCTAAGTTGAAGGACATGTTTGTATATTATATCTTTATTTTATATTCTAGGTTTAGGGTGTAATGTGGTATATTTTTTGGGAGGTCTAATCTTCCTAAAATGTCTTTATGAATTTTGGATAAGATAAGAAATTTGGGGTGGAAGAGTATATCGCCCCCCCCCCCCCCCTCCCCCCTCTCTCCCATGAATATGTTTTTGATAAAAATTAGATGAAGTTTACCACATGGAAAATATGTCATTGGGCTCTTTATCTTTTGATTTTTTTTAAATAACCAACAATAAAATACCACTTAAACATTATGTCACGCTCAGAGCCTACTCAAGGGACATAGTCAACACTCGAGAATCATTACTGGTCCCCAAGCAAACCTTTGGTGTGACTGACTACTTAGCGAAATACTTTTTGAAACATTTAAAGGCTTAAAACAAAAGT
The DNA here is from genome assembly GCA_027705065.1 of Solanum peruvianum. NCBI lineage: Eukaryota > Viridiplantae > Streptophyta > Magnoliopsida > Solanales > Solanaceae > Solanum > Solanum peruvianum. The sequence continues at coordinate 36,200,742 of JAKWJD010001756.1, read as the reverse complement.
AAATCATTTAAACTCAAAGTCAACACTCATCTCAAAATGTGTGATAATACTTAGTGTAATAAACATAATAGTTATAGAACAGTTTAACAAGAACTACGAGACATCTGAAATCTAACTATCTATGAAGCCTCTAATAGTAAGATAGGTGTCGGGACAAGACCCACGACATCTCAAAGCTACTAAATTGAAAGTAAATATGAAGTCCTTCGGATCGCAAGGAGGCTTACCAAAAAGCTATATGAAGTGCAAAGTGATCTCAACAAAGCGTCTATTGATGATATTGAATACTTGTGCTTGCATTATAGAAATATGAACGTCAAATGACATCAGTTCATGAAATGTACGAGTATGTAAAGTAACCTAAACGAAATAACTAAAAGAAGGGACCGCAACAACTAATATATACTCAAGCTAAATGTAAAACAATAAAAAAGACTAAATCATTTAAAACTTTACAATTACTTAGCTTATTCATCTCTGAAACTCATAATAGTAATAAGTAGAAATACACTTTAAATTTATCTGAGAGATTCTCTAATGGACAGTCATCACTATGAGCTACCCATGATACAACGTCTCGCCTACGCTGCCAGAACTGTCTTATACCTTGTTAAGGTCTCAACTAAGTGGATCCACTTAGTAATAAGGATTCATATAAAAAATATGATCATTTATCCATGTTGACAAACATGATTTATTAGGATTTTGAATTGTCGAAACTCAACCCCGTATCGATGCCCAATACTATTCCCAATAATATACTCATGTTCAAATGTATAAATCATACTCTTTTTCTGTTTTGAGGTAATTACTCAAATTAACTTACTTAAAAAGATAACTACTCTGAAGTATCTTTAAACTAATAAACTCTTTTTAGAAATTAAAGTTTCTATTTTCTCAAACGTAATTATGATACATTGGGAATACCCTTGTACTTTTTTTCAATTATGTATAAAACTCTTCTCAAAACTTATCTTTGCTTTCTCAGAAAATTAATTCAAGGCCATTTTCTGGTTTAAAATGATTCTTAATAATAACTCAAAAATCGGGTTCATGCTCAAAAATAGACATGAACAATCAACTCAAGAATCTCAATGAAAAATTTAGCAACTTAATAATCAAGAAATGTAATTCAGAATTGATCAACGAAACTCATCTCAAGAATTATCAAACTAAGGATATAACCTAGATTATTCTTTACTAATAGAAAGTAGATATAGCGAGTGAGGATGAACTCAACCCATCACTACGATAACCTTACATACCTAGAAAGAAAAAAGTTCTTGACGAAATCGACGAAATTTAAACAACGCTAGAAATCTTGGCTTTTCTCCTATTATATCTTTGTTCCAAGTATTTGAAGTATTAAAAACGTAAAAGAATGTGTTAACACTATTTAAAATCTTAATTAGGTGAAAAAAGGTCGTGCTTTAGTTTTAGAAGGGGTGGGGAAAGACTAAACTACCCTTCTTAAAAGTTGATAAAAACTTTCTATGGGTTCATCTACGGTTGTGGTTTATTCTACGGACAGTATGGGACGTCGAAATTTTGATGGCAACAAGTTGTTGAAACTTAATATGAGGCAAACTTTGTGGCGTAGGAATGAGGATTCAGAGACCTTTAGTTTTGTAGGTCATGGGTTACCTACTTTGTTATTTGCGGGAAGATATGATCATCTGTAGTTGACCTTAGTAGAATATTAATTATGTCAAAACTTAATAGGTAAGGAAGCTTTCTAATATCAACTTTGTGCCGGGGTCCTTGAGTCATGTACAAATCCATTCCAACACTAAAGAATTGACCTTTGAACATATGAGAAATTTAAGAATTACCCGATATGATTTTACATGCAAATAAAGAATGGTACGTGCCTTAGCTTAGAAATGTTTAGAGTTTTACATATTAAATATAAGAAAACTCAAAGAACATAATTTTTTTTTTGTAATTTTCTTTTTCTTGCAAAAAAACACATCATAAAATAACAAGATACTTTTTATGATGTTTTTCTCATAAATGGATGTCTAAGTGTGCTAGTCTATTCATGATAACAAGAAAAAGAATAAGACACAGTAGGTGTTAGATCATAAATTCTAAATACTTTTTTTTATATATAAAATTGGTTATCTTAAAATTGTAAATGAAATTGTATTTGCTTTTCTTTTTGCAAGAAAAAGTGAGAACATTCTATTTGAAGCTTATGACGATCGAGTTTGAAAACAAGTTTAGGCTACTTTTTCAAATTTGAAATCCAACTCATGATTTACTTATGTACAACAAATCATGCTGTTGCAAATGTCACTTGATTTAGTAGGAATTACTGTCATACATATTAGTAATTTTATTCTTATAAAAAAATTTCTATATTTGTTAAACTAATTAGCATCTTAATGTTTAGTGTAGTTTGAGATTTAATTGGTATATTTACATGTGTGTAACTTATGAATTAGATCTTTAATATGCTTAAAAACAAATAGCAACACCTCTTTTCTAGTTTATGTGGTAAAATATGAATACCGACATACATGTATAGATACTTTAAAAAATAAAGATCGATTCATTAATGAAATTTGTGATTATAAACGTATCATAAAATTTAGACGGTCATATAAGTTTTCTAACTTATGATTTTAAATATTTCATATTATTTTTATAGTATTCACATCGTAATTAATAATTGTTATACTTATATCAAATTTGTTACAGTTCAAAAGGACGAAGAATCTGATAGTAAAAGTACATAATATGGTCCAGACAGGAACAATCGATGCAGTTTGGTGACCTTAAATGGTGATAATGTGGGGTGGGTGGGGTGGACAAAAACAATCCATTCAAAGTGCATTTTCTAAACAATCTGATCAGCAAAAGTTAGAATATCGTACTCTTTTGGGGTGGACATGTTTTGAGTTTTGGAACTCCAAATGCAAAAGTGTGAGCTGATATATGGAGGAAATTGATAAATATAATAATATGTATCGAATAATGAAAAGACAACTCTTCAATTTCTATAAAAGTTTTATAACTACAAGCTCAAGATAATATAAATTTATTAATTTAATAAATGACATAGATAAATAACATACATTTTATGTATGTGTAGTTAACGGGGTAGTGAAGACTCTTTCTGAAATTATTTTTATCTTTTTGAAGTATTTTTAAACATACAATATTAGTATTAAAGAAAATCATATAAAGTCGTAAGCTATTGCAAGTTTCTTTAGTAATTATTTTATTAAATATATACCTAGTAGTAAAATTATTCGCGCTTCGCGCGAGAATTTAATATTGTGAAATTTATAAAATAATACTTAAAATCTATCAGTCATTACAACTAAAACACTATATTATGTTACATACAAAATTATGCAGTAACAAACATTGATAATGTAAAGGAAAATGAAAATTATTACATTTATCATTTATTCTTAATAACCTGAGCATAATAATGACCGTAAAAATATATAACAGGATTTGTAACATAAACTCATCATTGAATCACTCAACATGAGCAAAGTACCTAAATATTTATTTGTGAAGAAGAAGAAATTTTGATGTTTTAAAGTCAGAGGGAATTCCTCTATTTACGGAAAACAAAGGATAGTGTGAACAAATGTTTATTGTATCATATAATAAACTAGGTAATTTGCCGCGCTTCACGCGGTCGTAAATAATGATTGCATTGATCTTATAAATAATTTTTTTACTAATATTCATACATTAAAAATAATGGAAAAATATGTTCTTAAAAACCTATTTTACAATATTCCAACATTAATTTGATTACTTGTCATTATCACATAACTCAAGAACCTCTAATGAATGAATTATTCATGAAATAATGAATCATTAGTTTTTTAATCAATATTAAAAGGAAAATAAATAAGAATATATACAAATTTCGTAATAAAAATAAACATTTAAGTTGCATAGATTATAGAATTGTGATTATATGTATTAGGAGAAAATTCAAAAAATTGTTAACATATTGAAAAAAAAATTAAGCTCGGAAATGAAAGAAATTATAAATTTTGAACTTGCATAATGTTTTTCTTCAATTAATAAGTGAGAAATTTCATATCTATGTGAATATAGATAATATGTAAGCTTATATATAGTATTTTTAAGTTATAGAATTTGATATAAATATCAAAACATGATTTCTTGGAACTGAGTACAATAATTATTTTTTGCACAACGAATATATGTACTATATGTGTATATTTTAATATAACCGGAGACAATAACATTGCAGAAACATAAACAACAGAATTTAAAACATGTACTCAAAAACAACAATTAATATCATAAGCATAAATTAATGAGTGTAAGAAAAATACACCAAGATATGTACAAATAGAATGAAATAGAAAGGAAAAAATCGAGTTCACTGAATGCACATTGACCCCTTAAAAAAAACTATTTCCCTTCAATGGCAGATGTTTAAAGAATTACATTAGCAAAGTACACAAATATTTAATTTTGCGGAAGTATAAGAAGAAGATCACAATTTTGGTTGTTTTAAAATGAGAGGAAATCCCTCTATTTATAGACAACAAAGGTAGTGTGAACAAATGTTTATTGTGTCTTATCAGAAAGGTTACAACTATTTTGAAAAAAATTGCAACCCTTCGGAAAATTCACAACTTTTTTTATAAAAGTCACAACTTTTCATAAAGTCGCAACTTTTTATAAAAGTCACAACTCTTCATTGAAGTCGCAATTTTTCAGAAAAGTTACAACTTTTGATAAAAGTCGCAGCTCTTCATTAAAGTCGCAACTTTTCATAAAAGTCACATCTTTTCATGAAAGAGAAGGGCTAGTTTTGGTACAACTTTTGATAAAAATCACAACTCTTCATAATGTCACAACTTTTCATAAAAGTTACAACATTTGATAAAAAGTCGCGACTCTTAATTAAAGTCGCAACTTTACATAAAAGTCTTAATTCTTCATTAAAGTCACAACTTTTCATAAAAGTCACATCTTTTCATTAAAAGAGGAAGGCTAGTTTTGAAAATAAATAAATTTAAAAGGAAATTCTTGCTTGTGGTGGCACCACGTAGGCGGGCCTAGGGTTCTCCTTTATATAAATATATGATACATGATGTTACAACTATTTGAAAAAGTTGTTGCCCTTCGGAAAGGTTACTATCTTTCATCAAAGTTATAACTTTACGTAAAAGTTGCAATACTTCATTAAAGGATTCATATTTTTTATACATACTCTAAATTGTCAAGATTAGTTTATCTTAAGGCAAAGTATTCCTCCGAAATTTTGAAGTGCTGATTTTTTTTTTAATCTTCATTTTTGTTGTACAAAAAGTCTGAGTTGTAGAGAGAATTTAATTATAAGAAAGAAGTATAAGAAAGTCTCAGTTGAAATAGTTGATCAAAAGTAATGAAATTTTCTAAACTTCAAGAAATTATAAAGAACAACAAACGTTAAAGAAGAGACCAAAAAGTCTTGAACAACAACACTCTCAAGTATAGTGGAACATCAAGTCCATACAAGATTAACTAAATTCAAATGGAGGACCTTCGGCTCCTTTCTTATGAACCTCCATCAATCTTTTTTTTTTTTTTTTTTTATAGTATGTCGTATCATGAATATATTGAAAATGACTCTAAAATTGTTAGTATCATAAGTTTTTTTCTTCATTTTCTCATAATAGTCATTACTATTGTTTAGATTTCATATCACCGGGCCCAAATTATTTTGAAATGAACCATAGCTATTGTTCTAGTTATCCTATGCCGGTACAAAGAATTAATGCAATTATCAACCAAGGAGTAGGTGACAACTGAATGGAATTGTTCACAACCGAATATTCTAAGCCATAATTTTGACAAATAACATAGTAAATATAAAAGTCCACGCTATACACTCTGCTTATTCCCTAGAACTTCATGACATACGTGAATGTTTCCTAAAATCATCACTATTGGTTAATTTCAATTAGCCGGACACTAATTAATAGATGCAACAAAAAATCAATGATAATCTTAATTGATAATGTAGAGCACAATGTTCTTCAAGTAATCCTCATTCTTCATATCGTCACTGAGATCTAAGCTTTGCCAAGAGATAGCCTAAGTAGTTTGACAATTTCTACAATATCAGTTTAAAAAGACATAATTTCACAACTTATAGAGCCCCGAAAAAGTTGTTATTCATTTCCCAGCAAATTATAGAACACTTATAGACGTATAATGAGAATTTGAGCTAAATCTTTACTAGTTGTCTATCTCTTAATTTGAAATTTTTGATCTTTCAAATGTTGTGTGGTTGCGCTTGCGAGAAAAGCAAAGCTAGTATACAAGTAGAAGTGCGACAAATGTTATCAATTAAAAAATTTATTTGGCATGAAGCACAAATTTGACCTCGCAAAATATTCTACAGCCCAAGGAGGCATATAAAAGCTTGGTAAAAAACAACTAAGCATACCATGCCAAAATCAAGATTGAAACTGTGTTTTGGAAAAATGCTAAGCAGTTTATCTCAGATTAGCTATCCCTAAAGGTTGTGAAGAGTGATAACACTATTTAAAGCATCTTAGATAATGTGGAATCAAGTGAAAAAGGAAAAAATTCAGAATTGAACGATAGAGTTCTCAAAACAACGCAAAAGAAATGAAAATAAAACATAAAGCATGGATCAACATCATAAACTGACAAAAAATCCACTTGATCTTGGAGTGTCTTGTGTAAGTATAGTTGAAGAACATAAACTGAAAAAAAAATGAAAACTCAATACAATAATGACTTCATATTGTGAATTTTTGATGATGAATAGAGACACAACACTTCAATTATAAAACGGTTATCAGTTTTATCTACTACAAACGTTTGAATTGCTCTATCATGCAACAACGTGGCTGGTGAAGAATTAGGTTAAAAAATATCTTCATGAAATAAAAAAATGTGTAGTACTTTGCTTATTGAACACCATCATGATCTGTCATAATCTCTATGTTGTATTCTGTACTCAAGACACTTTTGTTACCCAACTGATCTCTGGAGTTATTTTTTGTCTTTCCGTTTAAGTTTTGATGCATATTCCAAGTTCCACAAAAGAAATTCCATAGTCGGTCGATCTGCACCATATTCAGCCTTGCATTTCTGAACAGTCTCTACAAACTTCATCTACGTCTCTGGTGCTATCTCACGTACAATCCTTGGATCTGTGGGATACTTTAAGGTCCTAAAATACCATACATTCAATCAAGTTGATCAATTCCTAGGGAAGAAAGGGATCGATCCCAAAAGACTACAAATAATACAAAATTTATTTTTTGTTACACTATTTAGATGAAAATTATTAATAATTAATATTATTTTTTCAATTACTAGTTTTAGGTAAAATTTTATCAACTTAACATTGAAAAACATCTTTAAGTGAGACAATTATTATGTGTATTGTTAACATAATGCTATAAGTAATAAGTTGATAAATATTAAATAAAAATAAAAGTTCGAACTATAGTTTTTTGACTCAAGAAGTTGATGACAGGGTATACCTCATTGTAATATGTGTATACTCTAGTAATGCTTGAAACTAAGATTTAAAGAAATAAAAAAGATTTTTTTTACATTTTTTCCAACACTTTTAACTATTAATTCTTATTTTTAACAAAATACAAAAGACGTCAAGGTGGATAAAATAATTTATTTTTTAAAAATTATACTTTCTATCATAGATAATCAATTTTTCTACAAAAATTTTATCACATAATTTAATCTTAACAAAAATTTGGGACAATACCTTAAATTCCAAAGCATAGAGCCGCCCCTGATAAAATTACACAAGAACTAAGCAAACATGTACGAAATCAGAAAAATCCCTGAAAGAAAACCTACATATGTCCAAACACAATTCTGGAATAGGAGAAAGAAAGAGGCAGTAGCATTTGAAAGGAAATGATGTAACGCATAATATAGGAGACAAAACATAGCGAAGAGAAGCATTTGCTTTTACAGAAAAAAAATTGGCCTAATACATAAATATGGTCTTTAACTTGGCTTTGAATCACATTTATATTCTTCAACTTTGGGTTTGCACAAGTAGACACTTAAACATGTATAAAGTTGAACAAATAGACACACATGTCCTACATGTCATATTTTGTCCAACGTTGTATCCTACGTGTATTTTGTCATGTAGGACTCATGTGTTTATTTATTTAAAAGTTGGATATTTAAAGTGTCTGTTTGTGCATAATGAAAGTTTGAGATAAAGTTAAAATTTGAAGCCAAATTTAGAATTCAATATATGTATTATGCCAAAAAATTGTGAAAAAGAAAAACGGATTTCTGATCGATAAGATGTGCCAATTGATTGTGGCGTTTTGGGAGGAGGGGAGGGGTAGTTTTGGAAATATATTAAAATAAAAGAGAATTCTCACTTATGGGAGCGCTACGTTCTGGATTGAAGATTCTCTTTTATATATAAGATACAAGATTGTTTTTTAATTATTTATAATCATTGAGAAAATGTATAAACTAATTTTGGAAATCTTGTAAAATGAGAAGTTATTTTTTCTTATCATTATTTCCACCTCACATATTCTAGTAATTTCACCTTTATTTCCCATTTAGAAAAGCTACACTACCCCCTTGGAAAATCAATAGGTGTTTGTTTGATTTGAAGTCCAAGGCAAAAAAATTGTTTGCCCATAATGCTCATCTTAAACCTAGTAAGGTCATATTTCCATATCACCTTTTTTTACGTCCTTTCTTTTGATTACTAAATATATTAGCATTGAAAAAAATAAAGGAAAAAAAGATAATAATAAAAAAGGAAAAAATGAAAATAAAAATAAGCAACCAATAACTCCACACATAATTGTTATTTATATATTGATACAAGAATTAAGGAATTAAGGAGACATATCATTTAAGTGAAGAATATAAAAAGATGGAGGTTTCATTAAACTCATGAGATTTAATTATATGTAAAAAAAAAAAAAACCGTTTGATTGATTAATGAAAATAATGAAGTAATTTTTTAAAAAAAAAAAGGATATGAAAGATAAATAATATTTTAGACCATAGAGAAATGTCACGTCACCTTATTTATATATGACTTTATTATGTCCATAGATTCTTGTTATTTATTCCAAGGGTGAAGATAAAGATAAATATATATTCTATTATTAATATGTTGGATTTCTTTCTAATTAAACTTTTAACTCCTCATTTATACTAAAAGAGTTTGTTGCCTATATCAAGTAAAATATTCTTAAAGACAATGTTAATCGTAAAGAATTTTCTCTAGGTATCATGATGAAATATTTTCCGTAAGATTTCCATAAGGAACAGTTCTATAGTTCTTGGAAAGCATCCTTAAATGAGTTCATTGAAGATCAGCGCACACTCATAATTCAAAGTAAACGTGTTCGGACATTCAAACCAACAGTCTATATAAATTCATAAATAGCACCATGAGAACTGCAAAGTATCATGCATAATATTCCCGTTTGGCTATAAATTTCAAAGTAGAAATTTGAAAATTTAAATTTATGAAGTTTTCTTATTTTGAAATTTGAATTTATGTTTAAACATACATTTTACTTGAAAATAAATTGTCATTGGATATAATCCTTAGGAGGAAATGACTTTAGTTGTGGTATGAATTTCTTTACCTAATCTATTTCCCGATTTGTTGTCAAAGAAGTTATTGATATCTATAGCATCTGCAGTTGTGAAACTAATAGATACTGATAAAGCTACTCAAATCAAGTTCATACCTAGCACAACTAGGGTCAAGGTTATATTTGTTGTAATGGAAAATATTCTGAATCGTAGAAGGTTCAGTTTGTGGACGGAAAATATGGTTAATTAATCGAGAATTTTAAGGAAATTGTATACGTTAATCTGCATTTGTACTCCAATTATTGTAAGAACCAAGTTGATGATGAAGGTAGTTGTAGTTTGATATTGAAAAGAAATCAAAACAACAAACAAATTGATAACGCCATTAAAGTTGCTTCGAAAGATACTAGCGACGATATTGAAAAATATCAAGGTGATGAAATTGAAATATTAAATGAAAAATAAGGGTTGTACGTATGATCAAAGAATAGTTACTACTTTAGATTGACAACTGATTGTTGCCCCTTTAAGCATAACTAAACAGACAATGTTGATACAAGTAACATTGGTCATCAAATAACTACAAGAAACAACGACGTTTGCAATAACCAACATGCTTGATACTAATGAGGTGCAATCAAGAGAATTAGGGTTGAATTTGATGTCTAATGCAAGTAAAAAAGCAGGGTAACACCAAGTGTTGGGGTTGATGCATCAGGAGTTGATTCAAGATAAAACTAATTGATACCGTTGATGTTGAAGATGCTGAAAATTTTGGGCAGCATGTTTTTACTAATTGAAAATGAAAATGCAACTAAAATTGAATTTTGGTTGCACACAAAATTCAACTAGTGGTCAGTCCCTTTCCTCAATTAGTCAAAATAATTCTTCAGGTAGTGAAAATGGTGTGACTCAAAATTTTCAGGACAGTGAAAAGAGGCAAGATATTAATACTGTATCAAGAGACCTGTTATATTTGAATTGAAAGTCAAGAGGGGGGTGAATTAAAATATTAATTGTGAGATAGTCGACTAACCCTCCAAGTTAGTTCAACAAAATAGGATGAAGTGATGTACAGAAAGTAAATGAACACGGGAAAATTTATACTGGTTCGGATCACCAATATGGTGCTTAGTCCAATCCCCTTGGGTTTCAAGGGTTTCTTTAAAAGCTCGTTCAAACTTGGTTCTACAGATGAGTAGTCTTCCAATCCTGTCTGATGTGTAAATCAGATTGTCTACTTTCGACACTACCTCTACTTGCATAACCTACTCTCAGAATCTTTCCTTATCTTTTTTTTTTACAATTGTTCACTCACGTGTACAAAGCTTTATTTAGATGAAAGAACATTACAAATAAGTTCAGGTAAAGTTGTATACTTCACACTAATGGCAGAGGAGGTTTATATAGCGTATGCTTTTGAAAGAAAACTCAAGGTGCTTGAATCAAGATCTTTGATCTTATCCTTGATTCGTTTGAGATTGATCTGCTAAGTCATGTTCATATCAGGTATGTGCATGATAGATCACTTTTTTCCTTGCATGAAGATCTTGAATCGGTCTTGAGTCATGGCTTGATTTGATTCTTTCCGTAGGTTGACTTATCTTGTGCTCTTTTACAGATTTTGTTTTGATAATGTTTCCTTAGTTAGTCCCTTGATTGATTTGCTTGCTCTTCTTTGTAGATTTCATATGCCGTGAGATTTGATCTTGATTTGATCCCTGCAATCATCCAGATTTTCATCTAGATAGCATTTCACTTGAGTTGATTTTGTTCCTTTCTTGCAGCAAAAAACTGGTCAGTATTGTCATTATTAAAAACATTTGAATCTGAGATTAACATGAATACCTTTGATGTTTTATTGAAGGTTGCTAGAAAAGATGGTAATATTATAACTCCATCATTATATATGTATATGCATGAAGTAGCTAAGATTATTCAAGAAGATTAGGATGAAATGCTACTCAAATACAATCCAACGATCAAGTCACTCATGGTCACATTGAACACCTCGTATCATAGGGTCCCTTTCGTTTGGTGAAGTTGGACAACTAGTAATGTTAATAGAGAATGACAATGGTTTGGTACAAGAATAGCATGTTTCACCACATGCTTTGAATAGTTAAGCCAAGAATCTCCATTCTTTTTGTCTAGAAGGGTGATTGCAAAGAATAATGAGTCCGGGGCCTTGTCAAGATTTAGTCCAACAAATGCTCATACAATTGATTTGGGCGAGGATTCTTTTGAAGAAGATGGGAAAGACAATCTTCTAGACATATGTTTTGATAGAGTTGATAGGAAAAGAGATATATTACCTTGGCAACAAAGAAGTAGAAGAAACAAAAGAAAAAAGAAGACACATGGAAGGCAACATAGTTGAGAGGATAAAGTAATTGGAAAGTTTGTTTCAAGGCACCTATTGGAGTGACTCGTAAAGCGGAATCATATCGATGTATACCATATAGGATTAAAAAGTTCTAATAAATCTGTAAAAAAAAAGTGATAAATTACAAGTGGTGTTGAATAGTTTTGAAGAAGAAGACAAAGAGGAAAAAATACTTCAAACTACTTTTGATGGGCAATCAATCTTTTTTAATTCATGCATTTGTAAAAGAAAGTTTGAGGTTAATAACTAAACCTTCTTCTTGGTTGTCATATTTCTGCATATTTTAAGCATCCTTACTTGTAATATCATTATAGAGTGTACTACAAACTTTGTGGTGATCACATAAATACATATTTCTATCTAGCTCTTATTTTCTTCATGCTTGTTAGTTAGTTGAAGGTTAGTTACTTCATTAGGATTGGTAAAGGTAAGGTCTAAGCCCCCTTTGTTGTACTTATTCCTTTTGATATCTTTTTATTTATAATAAAAGGACGTTGGACACTTTTTTTAGTGGTAAATTTGCTTGCAAAAAAAAGAACTTGGAAACAAATTAAATATTTGTGAGTAAACAGTAACATTACTCCCAAAAGTGATTGAACCAAATTTTGAAACTTTGAAATTTTTCAAAGATAGATTTTCAAAATCTAATTTAAAAATTTATGGTCAAACAGTAAATTTAATTTCTTCATTGAATTTGTTAGGTCTAACAATTTTGTCTCATGAGTCAGGATTTCATATATTAGTTTATCCAATGCCTAAACATTGTGTGGTTGTATATTAGTGTCTCATAAGTACTCTAGTTCCATGTTCTTTGTTTAATTTTTCTTTTCAATCTTGGATTCACTGATGGATTCTCAACTTTATGTTAGTGCAACTCTACTTTTGCACTGACCCTTCAGGTAATTTTCCTTTTATTTCTTTTCATCATTTAAAGCGTTCTTATAGCGATCTCAACTCCTTTATGATTTGATGGGTGACATAACAAAAATTTTAAAATTTAAAATTATTCGAATTGGCACCATCCCGCCATATCACGAATTTCCAGTATGGCAGTGTTGTTGTGGCAGCGTGTCAGCCACTGTAGCGGGTCAGACGGGACATAAACTCGAAAATACAGATTCTCTTAGACGGGAAGAACTGTCTAGAAAGAGTCGTCTCGAAAACACAGATTCTCATCATAGTATCAATATAAGAGTCTCAAATTATTTTTTATTTTTTTATTATTGATAAAAAAAGAAAAAGATAGTTGAATGGCAAATTAACTAATAAATAATCCATAAATAAAGAAGTCGAGAATAGAGAAAATGGTTTTATTTTTTACGACTATGATAGAAGGTACTATTGGGATCCCAACTATCCTTCATACTTCTATTCTATTATATAATATATAATAATCAATATAAATAAAAGTAAGTTATTTATTTCCCAATTTCTATTTGTCACAAATATATAAATATTTTTCAATATTATATTTATATATAATTATTGAAGTTAAGCAATTGAATCACTCCTCTTAGTTACATAATTTAATAATCAAAATAGTAATATTAAAAAAATTAGAAATGTATGTGTGCTTGAATTAAAACTAGCTCTTAGTAAATTCTCTTTGATTACCTTACTTGTTATGATTAATTATTACATTAATTGCCTCTTTAGATTACAAATAAGTAAGTGTAAAATAAATTATAATAACATAAAATTGATTAGTTTTTATATTTATAAAAAAATTAATTATTTTATACTTTACCCGTGAAAAGTATTTTTTATAACTATGTATAGAATGACATATTTAATATTATAAATTTCAAAAAATTCCATGTGTACTGTAAATTGATTAACTTTAAATGAAACGAAAACTCACAAAATATTTTCTTAAAATGAGTTCATTTAAGGTTGCTACACTCATATTCAAAGTAGACATCTTTAAAAAAAAAAATCAAACCAATAAAAGATTATATAAGATCATATGAATTTCTATTATATAAAAAAGCCATGATGAAGACGATCAATGACAATTTTATAATTTTAAATATTATTATAGGTAAGTTCTAAATTTATAATTGTATAATTAAATAGTTAAAATAGTATTCTAAAAGAATTCAATTTTTCTTTTCAAGAATCACGCATAAGCTCTGTTTATTCATATATCTTAAATAGAAACTTGAAAATTTACATTTTTACATTTTTTATTTTTAGAATTTAAAATTGTATTTTCATATATGTATTTTAATATTTTGAAACATGAAAAAAATTAGAACATATAATTTTTTCAAAATTTGATACAAAATATACAGGCATAATACATAAATATATTTTGTTAACTTGATTTCAAGTTTTCAACTGACATCTATTTTCTTTGGTGTATGCAAAGAGACTCAAACTTGTAAAAAAATGTGTCATATGTAGCATAATATATGTAGGTAATTGACACATACGACATAAAATTGAAATGGAATGTCTTTATTGGTTCAACTTTATATAAGTTCAAATATTTACTTGTACACACTCAAGTTGGAGGATTTGAAGCCAAAGTTAAAGCGAATATTTGTGCATTATGTCAAACTGAGGAATAAGACACAAGTATCTTTTAAACTATGATCGAAATCTCAAAGATATACATTAACTAAACTAAGGTTCTATGACTCCTCCATCCCACCTAAACTCATTTTTTAAAAATAATTTAATATATGTTTTAGCTTGCATGGTACACACTGTGATTCCACTTAGTAGAGATGCACGGAGATGTTTGAAAGCGATGTAAACTAAAAATGTATACAAAATCATTAAAAATTTTGAATTTAGAATAATAGATTCTTAATTTAGTCAAAATCTCTGAATTTCAACCGTAGTCTAAGATTACCATTTCTTCATTCAATTATTTTCTTAGATTTACCTTTTTGCCTCGTAAGTCACGTGTCACATAACTAGTTTGTCCAATAAAAATTTCCCACAATTTGCACAAAATCTATTTATTTTGAGAAAAATGATAAATATATTTCAAATTTGTAAATGATATGTAAATACTCTTCGTCATATTTTTTTGAGACATTGATACCTTTGCCGTCCAAAAACTAGAGCATATACACCCTTTATACTAACGAACTTACATGTGTCATAATCTTATATATTGAGTCAACATTTATTAAATATCGAATCGACGAATAAGATTGTGTCACGTATACCAATTTAATAACCTGTTAAAGTGAAGGACATATATGATCTAATTTTTGGACGACAGGGACGTCAATATCCCAAAAATATGACGAAGGTATCTATGTACCATTTATGATAATTCATGATATATTTGTTTTTTTTTCCTGTATTTTTTTATTAAAATAATATGGAACAGTTGTATAAGATATTTTTTTTTTAAATTCACTTTTTTGGTCTCACAATATGTGGAAAAGTTCATATAGGGCGGACCCTCATAGAAAAATTAGAAAAGCCCAAAGAGAGTGATAAAACGTACTTCTATGCTTACTAAGCTGCTGCTGCCCATCGGCAGTCATGGTAAACAAGTTCCGCAGGCAAATTGGTAAAGTCTCTTCCATTTCTAACACTTCTCAACCCAAATTCTGCAAGATCATTTTTAGCCCGCATGAATTATGCCGTCTCGTAAGTACTTTCTTCCCCATTTTCCTTCTTTAATTTCTCCTGGATTCCCAATTTTATCTTACTGTAACTCTACTTTCCCTCCTCGTTAATTGTGCATTTGAATCGAACGATTTGTAATCTAGTTCATGAAAATTTCTCAATAAAATTCGCATAACACCCTTTAACTTGGTAATAAACTGACATTTCCACTTTGAATGTTCAAATACACTTAAACTTGTATAAAGTCGTAATACGGGCTTCTTACGTGATATAATATACATAGGATGTTGTGTAGGATAGACATTGTCATGTAGGTCAAGTGTGTCTACTCGTGTACATTCAAAGTGTCCTATGTAGGATAGACATTGTCATGTAGGTCGAGTGAATGATATAAATGTCAGATTAGGTCAAGTTGAAGGACATAGTGTATTATGCCAATAAAATTTGGATGCTCGAAAGTAAGAAATGAATCTTTGCCCTTATTCAATAGAAGAAGCTAGCTAATGAGCTAAGACCTATAGCTCATTGTCTCAATCAATGTAGGAAAAGTTAACATAGGTCGAATAACAATACTGTGAGTGAAGGTGTCTATTTCGAATTATGTGTGGAACTGAATTCATATTTTTTGAACACAGAGGATTCCAAAAGGATTTGCCAGCAGATATTGCAAGAACATATTAAACCCGGTGTATCTTGAGGTTCCCAATGGAGAAGTGTGGGAGGTTGAACTGGAACATTCTGAAGGCCACATTTGGCTAGCTGAAGGCTGGAAGGATTTCAGCGACTATTACTCAATAAGACGCGGGAACTTTTTTATGTTCGGATACAATGCTCGTTCTCATTTTAATGTCACTATATTTGATTTTAGTGCAGCAGAAATTGAATATCCACCAGCAGAGATTGAGTCGGATGATTCTATAGATATATCGGATGTGGTTGAGTATTCTTCTGAATATCTGAGCCATGACCCCTTAGTGAAGGAGAGAAAAAGAATAAGACAAGAAGGGGAAGAAGAGAATGATATTCCAGTTGAACATCAAACTATTGTAATTGATGAAGAAGAGTCTCAACTGAATGTAGTTTCACTAGGTAAAAAAACTTCTTATCTGGTTTATTAGCTATGAACAGAATGAAATCAGTCGTCTCGTTACATTATACTTTAGTAGTAATACATTGTTTTTGGATATCTATTTCAAGTAATAAGTGAAGATTGCGAGGAGCAACAATCCAACATTGTTACCAGTAAGAGAAAGGAAGAGAGGGATGAAGGGACAGCTGATAACTATCAAAGAGCAAAAGCTTTTAATTCTAAGAATCCATTCATTGTATCTTTTATGCATCCATCGTATGTCTCGAAACCACACGCTCTGGTAAGCTATCAAACTTTGTAGAATGCCTGATACCCGACCCTTTTTAATTCATAGGCACATCCTTAAACTCAATTTATGATTTACCTCTTTTGGCAGTACATTCCATTGAAATTTGCTAGGATGTATTTAATGCGGAACAGTGGCAATTTGGTGTTGCGTGTTCCAGGGAAAGGATCTTGGTCTGTCAAATGTGTTATGCTAAGGAAAGATGCTAAAGTTACTTGTGGTTGGAAGGCGTTCGTTCTGGACAATAAGTTAAAATATGGTGATGTTTGTGTCTTTGAAGTAATTAATGACACTAAGCTTTCCTTGATAGATGTCACCATATTTCCAGGAATTTCTGATGGTACAAACTGAGTCTATCAATGCTGAGTCTTCGGTTCTATGTTCTCAATATATAGATACATCCTATCAAAGAACAACAGCTTTTACGTCTGAAGAGCGGTTCTTCAACAGATAGATCCGTTCTATCTGCCTTTGCAAAGGGAAGTCCTCCTCCCACTAAATTAGAGAAATTTCGCCAAAGTATGTAAAACCTTAGAATATTTTATTTTGTAATATTAGCTTCTTGTATGGAGGTTTTTTGTCATGAACTTCTTGTGTAGAGTTGAGTGTGTTCAACTGTGACATATGTATGAGGTGGTAAATCAATGTGTCTCCCTTACTTCATGTACTCTTGGGATATTAATGTTCGAAGTAAGGGTCAAAGCCCGACCCCCGGCATGATGCCATTTGAAATAAAATAACCTTTCTGATGGTTGACCTCGATGATTTTCAATATCTTGGATTCTACATAAACATATGAATGGTCGATTTGATTCTGAATTGCATTAATGAAGACCAGAAAACACATTTTGGATATAACATGGAGATACCTAGTTGTGAGTTACTTGTTTGTGAAACATATTCACTCACGAGGAGAAAAAGGAGAGAAGTAGGAACATAAATTTATCGGAGTGCCAGTGATATTCCTCGACTGGTGCATGTGTAGCAGACATGACTTTTCGTCATCTGCAACAGGCTCAATAAGCTGAGATCTCATAGCCCAAAGATCAAACTTTTTGAAGCTAATGAAGAAAATAGCAACAGATGATGTCGTGGCCAGCTTGCTCACACCCCGACTAACTCCACAGAGTATCTACTATCTTGCATCAACAGAAGTAGTATCAGGTAACTTTGTCCATTAATGCTTAGGCAGTTTCATACGCAGTAAATTTGTGTCTGTAGAGTTTCCTGATTTGAGATTTTGGACTACTTCCTTTGTAACCTGAGGTTTCTATAAATGGATGTGCTCATCCACAGCACCAGTGCACAACATGGAAACATCTAACCAACTGGTCCTTCATGCGAGGTGATACTCAAATGAATTGTCTTGATTTCTTTTGTTCATATACGTTTCCACCATTCTTTTGGGGAGCTTCTGTATGCAGACATATCGAGCAGGCACCTAAATTAGCTCAAAGTCGAACTTTGTAGTTTTATCATCTTTGATAAAACTATCAACGGGATTGCTTTAACCAAGAACTATGTTTACGTCACTACACCCAATGGTGTGACCTGGTGTTCAATGAAGTGGGTTGACCACCTTGTTCTAGGCTTCTAACCTTGGTGGACAAAATTACTTAGTATCTGTTGCTAGTGGGTTGTGGCAGGTATCGTGTGGAATTAGTCAAAGGTGAGTGCATGACCCAGACAACACGACTATCGTGAAAAAAGGTATGTTTATGCCACTGTTTCAAATAAAAATGATGGTTACAATCATATACTTCAATTTGTCTGTTGTAAGAAACTTCAACTTGTGAACCCTTGGTGAGCTGTAAAATGCATCCTTGGAAGTTGCTGGAGAATAACCTAAAAATAGGTGCTATTTTGTGTCTTTGAATAATTTGGAAAAACATCTCATCTTTGATGCTTCAGCTAACTCTTTCTACTTTTTAGCTCTATCTTTTCCCCTTAAGGATCGAACATCAATTGTAACGATTCGATAGATGGCTCATTGGGAATTGGAATAGATGTGGATGAACAACACCTTTCTTTATCCCTGCTTCAGTTTCAACAGATAATTTTCTTTAAAATGTGTTAACAAAATGAACTGAAAGTTTGTATGCTATAGGGAGGTAATTTTTTTTTCTTTCCATTTTTCATTGTTTTAATAAATGCATTACTACTATCTGGATAATAAGTAGACTCGCACTGAACTTGTGCATGTATTTATTATTATGTAGATAACAAACTTGAAACAATAAGAATGAAATAAATGAAAGACCAAATAAGGATTAAACTTGAAACAGTGGGGTTAGATTTAATTCCTCTTTCTTAGTTTAGTGGCATAATAATTCCTTCATCAAAATAGAGTAAAAAATAAATTTTATGCATTTTGTGATAAAACATCAATTTATAAAAGGGCAAGTTAGTAAGTGAGTCGGTGCGGACCCACGAATTCGAATGGGCAACATTCACATGTAACAAACATAAAATTTATTTTTGCATGTTATAGCAAAGTTTGCATAATTACGCTCCATAGAAAACATATATATGTATTGCTATACATATACAATTGAAGTGAATTGTATAAAACGAGAAAGAGAGATACTATATACAATTTGAATCGGTATAAAATAAGAAAGAGAGAAATTATATACAATTTGAATTTGTATAAAACGAGAAAGACAAAAAAGCAAAAGAGACTTGGGTAGGGAAATATTTGTATTGTATAATTATAAGTGTATAAAACGGGGATATATGTATTTGCATGTATATATATAATTTTCTCTACTTTGTACAATTAGAAACACAATTTATACAATTTATTGTACAAAGCGAGAGAGGCGAGCGACATAAAGCGAGCGAGAGAGAGAGAGTGGCGAGCGAAAATACGAGGGAGAGACTAACAAACAGTTTGTTGTGGAACATAAATAACAATAGCGATTATATTTATTTTATATTATTAATTTGTCATTTTATACAATTATGCTAATTCGAAAATATGTGTGGGATGGCCAACCGTATTTGATAACTTTAGCTGTATAATAAGGTCAAGCCGCAAGCACAATAATTACCTACGCCATATAAATTGTTAAGATAGTTCAATTGTTTCTCTTTTTTCATTTAAAGGTATGATATGTCTTTTAAATTGATTGATTTATAATTTTTATCGTTAGAAATCAAAATTATATCCAACTGTATATAAATTATTTGTGAGCATAAAATATAATTTGTGAGATATTAGTGATAACATAAAAATATAAACTAAAGCTCATTAAAACGAATATTTGTCATGAGAATATTTTGAAAATTTTATCTTCAAAAGTCATAAACTTTTATCAAACTGTGAAGTTTAGGTTTTGGACACAAAAATATTTTCCCTCTAAGTTTTAAGAAAGTCTCTTTTATCGGGAATAGAAATATCTACGTAGTAGTAGTGATTAGTGAACCCTGTTATTTCCCGGCGGAAAAGTAAATTGTGGCCGCCGTCGTTGCCGCCGCCGTTTTCGTCTTCAACTTTGTCTTCATCTTTATCTTCCACAGAACAAGTCAAGAGAATCAGAAATCTCTAAAAGCAAAATTTCATGCAATCCAATTTGTACCCATCAACCCACACCCCTTGTTGTTTCTCATGGAACCCAGACAAACCCGAAATCCCCACACCCAAAATCCTCAAACACAAGCTCAAAACCTCTATTATTTCCCCAGGTGTATCTACTTCTCTGAAGACCTCATTAAATTTTGGGGAAGAAAAGTGTAACAAGCAACAAGAAGAAACTACTCTGCCTTTTTATCTTCCAGTTTCGGTTCGCAAATCAGATAGTCATTCTAGGTATATTTGGGATGGGAAAGACTTGAAGTTGGTATCGGTTGACGGGAATGCTTTTTCGATATCCGATTTCGACTCTAATTTTGAAGATACAGTTCATAAGTTGGTCAGAATTTGTGTTTCGGCAATAAGAAATTTCTTTCTTCCGAGGGAAGTTAGTCGTAATTACCTTGAATACGTGAAGTGGAAGTTTGTTCATCGTGTTTCCAGTTCTGCTCTCCAAGTTCTGGCGACCCAGGTACACTATTTTTTTGGTGTTATACAACAAAGTTTAGATTTTGATGTTGAATTTTCATATCTCAGCTTTTTAACTAGTTAATATTTGGTATTCAATATTCATATTCTGGGTTTTGAACTTGTAATTGTTGTATACGGTGAAAGTTTCAATCTTTGTGTCAGCTACCAAACTTGTAAATTACTTGTATGCTAGGTATTAGAGTTGGTATTTTGATGTTGAATCTTCATATTTCGACTCTCAAGCTTCTAAAATTGTTGGTGACTGGTAGTAATTTAAGATTTTGATTTTGCATATTCATATCTCAGCTATTGAACTTGTAAAACTTGTTTATTAATATATGGTGAACAGTTCAAATTTTAGACTTCATTGTTGAGTTTGGATTCTTCCGTCGGAGCTCATGATGTTTGTTTAGAGTCACTGGTGTAGTTAGTCATTAGGATTTTTATGTGGGGAATTAGCCATTTTGTAGTTCACCTGTGGAATTACTCATTATGATCTTTGTGAAGGTATGAAGGTACCAGTAGTTTGCTTGATATTTGTGTGCCTGTACAATGTGAGTTAGCATCTAAGGTGCAGATCACTCAAATGCCTTCATTGACAATTTGGGCTTGCGTAATCGGTTGTGTTTTGTGAATGACGATACACAGGCTATGTTGCGGGCAATTGGAATTGGGAACTCCCGTTCACTTCCATTGGCTGCTGCACTAAATTGGGTCCTGAAGGATGGTCTTGGAAGGTTGTGCAGGTGCATCTACACTGCTAGCCTAGCATCTTCTTTTGATACCAATCTTAAGTATATACCTTTCTAACATAAAACAACAGGGGATAGTTTGTGCAACTCATCTTATAAAGCTTATTTTACTGATTTTTTATGATAAAAATTCAGTTTTATCTTTTGGAAAATGATGCTTATATATCTTCTCTAAGAATGTTGACTTGTACGCCAGAGAGATTGCCATTTTTAAAGCAAGATTACCTCAAGAGACTATTTAAAAGTTTCATCTGTTTGTTTCTTACTTTGTTTTATGGGGTTGGCTGCAGAGAGTAAGGTTCTGTACATCAGTTCTCTTCAGTTTAAGCATTGGAGTTGAATTGTTGACTCCTGTATTCCCACAATACTTTTTGATGCTTGCATCAATTGCCAACATTGCCAAGCAAATAAGCCTTGCATGTTACCTAGCAACCAGTGTAAGTCTCAGCTACAAAGATATGATGTTATATTTATATGCATGTGTAACACTTTTGGGATCTGATCTCAAATTCTCCAGCTTTAGCTCGTTGTTATGATACTTGTTAGACGTGAGCTACTTATTTTGGCTGCAAATGATACTTTTTCCCTTATCTTGCCATTTAGCTGTTTACCATTGTTTTATCTCCCTTTATAGTTTCTAAGAATTCCACTGCAATTTGTATATAAATTGATTTCTTCACAATTTTGTTATGTAGAGAGGGCTGTTAAGATCTGAAGTGCCTTTGGCAAATTCAAAATAGTAGGCTAATAGATATATGCACTTACGAGGCTTTGAATTTCTACTATGAGGTCCCAGGTTAACTATGGCATAATAAGCTGACACACTTAATTTTTTCACTTGGTTGAATTGCTTTCTGAAATTGAAATTAGTTAGAAGTTGAGTACTCTAGCCTTCTAATTGCTTCCGCTAATGACCAATTCACTTTCACATGTCCTAGAGATCTGAGAGAAACAATGTCTTCAGGATTTAAGTGTTTTTAGCATATCTGTAACAGCTGGAAGAGAATTGATGCAATTATACCTTGAATTTCTCCTCTAACATGCGAGTGAAATATGAAATCATCAGGGAGTAACTGCATGTTTTTGTCAGTTCATTTGGAAATGGCTATTTTCAGTAATTGTAGTTCGTTTAAATAGCCAAACCGCATTTGAAATTTTTAGCAATATGAATAAGTACAGGTGTCTTCTGGATTTATCAGTCATTGATAAATTTGAGATAGAATTTCTGTTTGAGAATTTATTGTTGACATGTTAACAGACTGCTGTTCATAGAAGCTTTGCAATTGCTGATAACCTAGGAGAGGTTTCTGCAAAAGGACAGGTTCTCTACTATATTTCATCATGTCATGCTCGATTCTAATTAGTTTCACTCTTCCAATCTGACTGTTGGTTTGGGTTTCAGATTCAAACAGTCTGCTTCGATAATCTTGGTCTTACACTTGCTGCAACCCTGAACATACTGTCTGCTAATAATCCAAGGTTTGTTTGTTTTCCAACTTGAATTTCTGAAGTATCACTGTCAGCTTTATTTACGTTTTGAAATTATATAGAGATTCTTTGCATTTGCCTCTCTGAACCTATCCATTTGGTCTATCTTTTTGTGCTTGAAGTGGAACAGTTTATACTTTATACAACATGGGTCTTACTATTTCCTTTTTCACACTGTAATATGAGAAGTGAAAATGTGATTTATATCTTCCACCATTTCCTTATACAATAAGATGGAATAAGATCCTAAAAGCAAGAATTGGTTGACACATTTTTGTGCTGCTTGTTATCCTGTAATGTAGATTTCTGACTTCTGAATGATATAAAAGATTGCAAGCAGGTCTACCATTTGTGATGTACCCTGTCTTCTCGGTGCTTGACCTTTTTGGTATTTATCAAGGACTAAAGCATGTGCATCTGCAGACATTAACTAAGGTTCACCCTCGTTCTCTGTTCTGAAAGCATTAGTATTCAAGTTGAATTATACTTCCTTTTTTTGGCTACTAAACTTAGGTTATATTTTCTTCAAGGAGAAGAAATATATAATATGAGTTATGAAATGATCTATTTAACAGTCTTTATTGAGTGAACGTTAATCATCTTTACGTGTTGATTCGAATATCACTCATTTTATATTAATTTCAGGATAGGCTTAACATCATTATAAGCACATGGATTCAACAAGGATTTGTCCCATCACCTGAAGAGGTGAGTAAACAGGAGGGTATTGGCTTATCTTGGAGCAGAGGTAATTTTCAACTTACATTTTGCCTTAACAAGGCCTTATTGCTTGGTTTATCGCTACATTATTAGTAGAGGAACATTCTTAATCAGCTTTAATCAGGCAGAGAGCCATGGTCAATCAGAATTGGTTGCTTAAATCCTAGACGTTGCACAGCAAAGCTATCTGTGATGACGATGCAATCTTTGAATAGTGAAGACTTCTATTTCTTGAGCCCAGAGAGTTTGACTAGTGAACTGAAAAGGAACCAGGAGGTATGTATAGCCAAAAAGTAAAAGAGAGTTTTAATCAGGGACAGGCAAGCTGTTACTCTTCTAAATGTGTTTCTTAAGTAGTTCTTCTTGCTTTGCTATTACAGTATGGTGTCCTACTTTCTCTGCGGGAAGGGGCAGAAACTACAGATGTGATCAGGGGCATATTGCATGTAAGATGTTGTATCCATCTCTTCTCATAGTAATGGCTTTATCAAGTAGTAATTTGGAACTAATGATTTTCCTTTGCAAATGAACTAAGGGATACTGGTAAACCAATAGTTTTACTTCGAATAACTTATCTAGTAATGCATGCTTGTTTCTTGCTGAGCTCTTTAGTATTCTTTATAATAAGCTATTCTGGTGATTGACAGGCAAGTTATGTCCGCAAGGGTATAGAAGCTTGTGGTAGTTCTAGTGCAGTTCTCAAGCAATGGTTTAACCTGGTTGAAGATGGCAAGAGGTTAACAGAACAAAACTTGAGTTTCTTGTATGAGCAAATGTTGTCTTTAGGGTGGGCATGTAAGAATATTCTGTTGAGCACGCAGGAGCAAGCCCGCTATAGTTTCATAGCTGACTGAACATATATCTACTTTCTTCCAGTTATGGTTGATTCGCGAAGAGGAAATTGAATAAAGGGTCAAAGAAACCAAGACTAGGAGATTTTGTCTTTATGTCCTTGTATTTGTATATAATCAAAATTTTGGGCATCAAAAAGAGATGCCTTATACATATCCGTGAGTACTGGCTCCACAAAGAGAGCAGCAAGTGTTGTACAAATTTTGAGTAGCTTTATCTGTCTTGTATATTAACCGATTGAGGTTAAAACTGTTATCCAACTGACTATTGTTTCCTCATTCATCCATTTTGTCTGAAAGATTTTGTAATCATCTCATCTCATCTAAAAGCTTGATAAACATTTTATTTATGAATATACAGGCTCCATATGAGCTAGTCAGATTCTTTTTTCATGGCAAGCTGGTGGAGAACTTTACATTGTCTAGCATAAGATCGAATTCAACACTTCTGTTCAACTTTGATATTACATTGAATTAGCAGTGATCAAAATTTAGTAGAAATATAACTTGGAACTCTTTTCTCAGCTCTCTGGATACTCCAATATATGAGAATTCGAACTTGGAACAAATATTAAAGAGGGGAAGAGAAAATGCGGAATGAGATTACAAGGTGAAAAATTGAACCCTCACTAACAAAATGGTAGTTCACATCCGTAGAGGCAACCAACTTAGCTACTTAGATTTTGGAAGTCATTTTTCCCTAGCTCCACACTATAACCAACCGAGAATATCGCAAGTTTAAAAAACTGGGTTGTCATTTCCCAAACCTCAACAAACTTGTATAACAGATTTAGAAGCAATTCATAATCTTGTGCAGCCACTTAATGATTCAACACTTGACTGAGATGAGACTGTTGCAGTATAAACAGTTCAGCAGTTCCTACCCACAAGTATCAATAAAATTGCAATGTACCATCAAAAAGTTGTTACAATGTTTTGTTTTGTTTTTTTGGTGTACCCATCAGTGTCCAAAACCAGCTCGCCATTTAACACCTCTACCAGCATATTTCTCATTACAGCAAGCAATACAGCATTGACATTACTCGGGCTAAAATCTTCAAAATCATCACCTATCATTTGGTACGTAGCAAGCCAGATGTAGATAGAAGGCGTAATGCTTGACTGGAATTGTTCAGAACAGCTGATGATCTTGACACCTGCATCTTACGTTTCTTCAAGAATGCCAGTGAGCTCTCTAAGCACGGAGGAGGTGGTAGATCCTTCAAAATAACTGGTCCAGACCTGTGGCAAACATACAGTGAGTAAATACAAGCGAGTTATCAATATTATATTAATTAAACAAGAACAGAGCATGATGCTCACCCAGAGCTCTTGGATCTTTTGTTTTTAGATGTAGGCTCCTTCTCATGTTCTTCCTCCGAGTCTGACGAGAAAACTTTCCTGCACACAATTGAGTACCGTTTTTCAAGAACTGAGAAGAGTATGAGAAGACCGGAACTACCAATAAACCAAGAAATGCAACAACTAACTTACTTCTCACGAGCTGCAAGAATTTTTACAATCTCATCAGGCAGCATCCCTCTGTTGTCCTTTGACTCTTGGGCATCTTCAGGTTCTTTTGTGTCTTCAATGCTTTCATCATTTTGTTTAGGTCGTGGAGTTAACTTTTGAGCCCATTGTCTACGACGTTCCTTCCTTTCCCGAACAACTCTACAACAGAGCAGTCATTTCATGACTTATAATGCAATGACCATAAGTTGCTCATGTTTGGCAAATAAAGGCTATAATCCCCGCGCAAAAACCACCAAATCAAACATAACGAATTTTCCACGAATATCCCCAAATGAATAAAAGTTTACAGGTGGCTTACATAAGTTTTTGGGAGTTCAATAATGGATCATCTTTAATGTTATAAATAACAGGATCAAAGGACCATGAACAAATCTAAGTTACCATCGAGATTAGGCTCTGAGAAAAACTAAAGAGCATCTGCATGGAAAATAGAAGAACTTTCATATTTCCTTGAACCTAATACTGATTAGGCTCTTACATGTATCCTTAATCCTCCAAACCAACTGCGCAAACCAGTTTGTAAGGACAATATATTTCTAGACCAAAACACGTATACCTGAATATCAAGCCTAAGACAACACAGTGATATAATACTTGTTTACTTCTCAATTTACGAAAAACTCTTAACTTACTCCTTTATCTCCCGTCACGATGCTTTTGAACAGGAGTTCAAATCTCGGTGGAGCTTTACTTTAAATAAAAAAGCTTTTGTACAGAAATGCAACTTTCTACAATTCAAACCTTAAGAGCTATAAAGTAAATAGCTTCCTTCAATTCTAATCACCAGATAAATTAAGCAATTATGCCAGAATCCAACGAACACATTAACCTTGATGCCATGTTGAATTTCAAAATTGGCAGAAAAAAGTGAACTCCCAGAAGCCCTTGGGTGTGGCCTAGTGGTCAATGAAGTGGTTGAGAACCATGAGGCCTCAGGTTCAATTCTCAGCGGAGACAAAATACACTAGTGATTCTTCCTATCTATCCTAGCCCTGGTGGACAAAGTGATCCAGTACATGCTGCTTGCTGGTGGGAGGTGACAGGTATTCTTAGAATAAGTGGAGCATTCTCGAAGCAAAAAAGCAGTACTAATCTCTCTCAAAGATACAAGATTTTAAGTCAGAGGGTTGACAGCTCACTTGCACCCTCTACAAAGAAGGATACTAAACAAAGTGCAAGGATTTAATGACTAATAAATAACACAGTGCTAAACTAACATTACAGAAACCTTAAAAGAGCTGAATTTTTAACTTCCAATTACTTCTCTCAAAACAAAACAATAAAAACAAATTGTATGCAAAAATCAAATCAAATTATGAAGAGAGCATACCTAGCCTTGTGTTCTTTTTCAACTTTTCTAATCTCCTCATTGTTTTGAGTTCCCTGCAACGAAGACCAATTAGCTCAACTTCTTCGACTACATCTGCTATCGCAAAAGACAGTAATTTTGATAAGAGATTTCAGAGTTAAACAAACCTGTACGGAAGTTAGTTCTTCCGGCGCATCGGAATCACTATCTTCTCCTCTTCCCGACATATCGCTCGAGCAAAGTGTCGCACTTTGGCAGAGGGTTTTAGGGCTAGGGTTTTGGAGCACAAGTGAAATAATTTTTGGCTTACCCCAATTTTAGCCCAAATGTTAAAAACATCCCATACACTAGGGCTGATTAGTTTGGTTCGAAAACAAGTAATAATGTGATTAATTATGTTAGAAATTTGGAATTAATTAATTAATTAATTTGGTTTGAAAACAAATAATGATGTGATTAATTATATTGAAATTAATTAATTTTTAATGAATATTTAATTTGCTACATTAGAAATAATATGTGTTGTCTAATTTTTAAGAATTAGTTATTTATATATACAAAGTACTCTCAAAAAGTGTTCATGTGAAAACTAAAAAGTGAGGTATACCAAGATTTTGATAGGTAATTTTGTCATTATAACTATTGGGAAAAATTATCCCAAAATAATTATTTCACTTGGATGCAGTGTTAACTTATTTAGTACTATAAGTAGGCGTTTGAACGGAATTCCTAATTATGATTTGAGACTTTAAAAATACAAAATTGTCCTATAAATTTATATTTTATAAAAACAACTTCACATTTATATCTACTAATAACTTATTTTATATAAAAATAAAATTTATAATTCATATTACATTTAACTCATTTATATTAATTTGAAATTTAGACAAACTCAAGCCAAACACAAAACTTTACATCAACATGACTAAAGTAATGTTTGATTAGCCATATAAAAATACTCGACCGTCCCATTTTATGTATTACTTTTCGCATTTCAAAATTCAAACAAGTCTATCTTTCACCGTAAGTTTTTCATAAATTTTGAGTTATCAATTACCGTGACTTATAATACTCTTTACGTAATTATATATTTAATTTCAAAAAATTTAATGATTCCATACACAAATGTTTGATCAAAATTAAACTATTTGACTCTCGAAAAAAGTGAGTATACATAATCGTCACCTTACCAAGTTCATAGTTTGCAAGCGAAAAATGTGTGAAGAGAACTTTACAATTAAATCCATCAACCATAAGTACTTCATATGTCAAAAGTACATAATCACATAACCAGAAATGTTTAAAACAAAACCAAATCCATTTATTCAGAGGTCTGCTTTGCAGCATTGAACATTGAAATTCGTGGACGAAAACACACATATGATCGTTGCAGCTATAGTTCATCAGACGGCTCGAAGAACCAGAGCCCAGATTGGATAAACCAACAGAAGAATTATACCAACTGTGTTAGATATACCATTGCTTTGTGTTAAGGAATTTCTGAATCCACCGGAGGCTCTGATGTGCTCTTGGAGGAGATAGCAGCCAATCAAAAGACATATCGCAGTGCCAATCCAACTGTCTCTGAAAGTGTGGGCAAAGATGTTGGGCGCAACCACTAGGAGTAGGATTAATGAACCAGGCATTTCCAACCAGTCTGTATTTCATGGACAACAGCATTATAAAGGAGGATTAGCATATATAAAAGAACCATAGAGCAAGCATTAGCAGCGTAACTTAAGTAGATAGGCAAATTTAGGATTAAGATTTAGTGTTGATTCTCCCACATTGGTTGTGGATGGGTGTTTGATCTCTTTTTATAGTCTTGAGCAATCCATCCGTCATGAATCTAGATTTTGAGGTTGAGTTCATGGTATCAGAGTGGTGAGCAAGGATGTCGTTTCTCCACATCAGTTGTGGATGGGTGTTAGGGAGTATACGAGCCAGCTTGCACAGTATCAACCATGTGTGTGTCAATGTGTGTATCATTTAGAAGAACAGTATACAAGCCGGCTTGCACACACATTAACTAATCCATCGAGTACCATTTGCCCTTCCCAACCACCAACCACCAGACCATAGTCTTGCTAGTCTTCCACCATCTATGATTAAGTCTAAGGGTGTAAATAGATCTTTCCACCATATATGATTAAGTCTAAGGGTGTAAATAGATTTCTTGGAGCTAATGCTCAATTGAGTTTTATTTTTATGGGTGTTGTTGTGCTAATGCAACAAAATATCGAAGGGAAACTACATTAAGTTCATCATGAGAGCTCTAGGGAGTGAAGATATTATCACTATACGCAAATCGTGTTTTACCATCAGAATAAATATAAAAGAATCTACCGGAGAAAGCAAAATCACAATAGCTAATCCTAGTGACACTTCTCAGTTGGCAATGCTGCAACATCTTCAGTATTTCATCACTATGTGAAGCTCGGAGTTTCAATAAGTATACTCGAAGAAACTTTTTGAGTTGAATATCTATGCAGCTTGAAAAATTTAGAGATATCTCTTCCATGAACCATGACATGTCATGCTAATAATTGGGGAGCATATTACTTGCTGGAAAGTGTGCCCAGTTGTATTTAATTTTTTTTTTTAATATTAAGAAAAAGTTAACGGAAAAGGTAACAGAATCTTGGATTACAAACAAAAGAACTTAATTGCACAAAAATGAAAATGATAACCAATAGGTTATTTTCATCATATAAATCAAAAGCTAATGTTCATACCTGGAAAATGTCGCGGGAAGAAAAGCCTGAGTACTACTGCAACGAAAGCAATCCATTTCCCAACCTCTCCTCTGGTGATCAAAAACGACAATCGATTAACAAGAAAAAAACCTCTTTGAATCAGGTAGCAACAAGTGATGAGAATATCTTGGATGACAAGAAGCAAGGAAAACTAAATAGTAGCAAACAAGAGAAGTTTACCTGAAGAAGTGGAATAACACTGCAGGGAAACTGAAGAAGATATATGGGACTAGAAGTCCAGTCAACATATTTGTTTTCCAGTTTGTCCGGTCCAGTATCAGCAAATAACTGCAAATGATATTTGCTAGAACCATTAACAAAAAATCCATCAGGAAAAAGGTGTAAACTCTAGATTCTAAACAGACCTGCTTGACTAAAAGCATTTAAAATTACTTGCAACCAGCCAACTGAGCACATTCCACCAAGATGAGTTATATTTCACCAGCTCCCTCAACAACATCAGAATATACTTATTCAATTGTTTCAGCTAAAAGCTTAAAACAATATTCCTGTCATGTCATGTTCTCTAGAGGTTTTACACAATATCATATATGAGGGTGGGTTAGCTTTTTACACTGAATTTCCTAATGTCTTCCTCTGGGCATACTTAAATTAACTGGAATGATATTGCAATGTTATGGCATGTTAAACTGCTTCAACAAAACAAATGACTCCATATGCACGTAAAGGTGAATTCAAGATTCGCAGTTACGATTTGGAGTTCGCCTGCACCCACTAAGATGTCAAGAGAAAGTCTTAAGACTTCTCTATTGCATTTGGAAGGAGACCGAAGATAAGATTTTCTGATGCAGAGTGGTTATAATTAGGATGAAAAGTTTGTCAAGAAATATTGTCAACGCTTGGGATGTCTCTTCTTATTTTAAATAGATAACGATTCTCTTGGACTTCATCATGTATAGTCAAAGTAGATTACTTCTCTGGGATCTAAATGAAGATACAACATAAAGGAAACAAAAATAGGAGGAAAGAAGAAGACTCACAACCTTACTCTAAGGAAAATCTATAGGTGATGAGTTGGTATTAACTATGTTGAAAGGAAAGAAGATTGGTACAGGATTAGTAATGTAAAAGCAAAACATTGAATTTGAAGGATTATGGATACAGCGTCAAGCTTAATACCAAATTAGATCAGCTAAACAGGATGACCCCCAAAAATCAGGAAAAAGACGATATTCCACATTGCTGAAACTCAGCTCAAGATGTAACAAGTTCAAAAAGACCATCGAGTTGAAATATGGATACTAATATTGTACAGCAAGTTTCTTCCAGCCAGAGTTAAGTACAAATATTTAAATATATGTATGATCAACCGCAAAACAATAGACATACTTTTTGGCAGAGTGAAAACTTCTATCCACTTCTACTTGTTAATAAACATTCCACAGCAAATGTGTCAATAAGGCATTCCAACATGTCTTATTATCTAGGATTTAATCTTCCTCTGTGGATTAGCATTGTTGTTGGTTTGCCAATGCAGGACACTCAGGTGTCAGCCGAGAAAATTCAACACATTAATTTTGCGGGAGCAGTTTTCATATCCCTGATAATAACAGTGGAATATGCCTAATCTATTTCCAGGTTAAAAGACTCTACTTCCAATTTGCTACAACTTCATGAGCTTTGCGAATATGATGCATTTTTCAACCAAGTCATGCCTTTGGGTGATTCGTAACTGAATCAGTTGGTTTACCACATTATTGTAGACTTAATGTCACTTGTCCTTCACTCAGAGTAGAAATTTTAAACTAGCAGCAGATTTGAGTGCATTTCTCTTCCCTTTTCATTAGGTATATTTGATGTGTAATTAGCAGTGAACTAACAGGCTCAATTGCTCATGGGGATAACTAAAGATCAACGATAATGTCAAATTTCTTAAGGATAGGACAACCCCAACCTCCAATAGTCCCTAGAATCAGATTTATTGTCATTGCTGAAGCAACTCACCAGCCAAATTCCCACCAATAAGTTTCAGCACTGAAAACTTTCAAAATGTTACAAGCTACTGACTAACAAACTGAAAAGGGACATCTAAGATGATCAAATCCACGCCAATCCCACTCCCAAACAGTGAAACTGGAGGGACTAAAACATACTGTTATGTGCAGGCATTATCCCATCTAATCGCTAATTTCAGACATTTGGGTAATGAAGTTAGGCTTCCCAGTCCCCAACTTCAGATCTTTTGGGGATAAACTTTTTCAACTTTAGACGAGCAATTCTCAACTTCAGTCTCGTGAGTCGGAAGTGAATAAACTGTTGATAATATATCTATTTTAAAAGGATTAGTTGATGCCAAAGGTTGGCATGACGTGATGGCCTTGGGCCATTCACATGCAGTAACAATGTAATCACATAGCTTTACATGTTATCTAACATATTAGTATCCCAATCTCTCATTTCAAAACCCTCGTATATCTCTGCTTTAAGAGTTCTCAGAGAAAAAGCAGAACCAAGAAATCAACTCAGTAGCTTAAAAGTCATTTTCCCATCTTGTTAATTTGTAGTAGAAGTCATTCTGTTTTTTTCTCTGTGAACTCTTTTGCTAGAGTATATAGGAGGCTTTTGAAATGAGAAAATAGAATACTAATATGAGATAACATGTGAAGTCATGTGATTACATTGTCATTACGTGTGAACGTTCTAATGTCATCACGTGATGTGAACCTTTGACAACAAGAAATACTTTGAAAATAGATATATTTTCAAAAAAAATAATTTGAGATTAGAGAGCACCAGCTCATTATCCTTCCACTGCACAAAGCGAGGACTATTCGTTGCACAGTGAAACCAGTCTCACTCAATTCACCCTACTCTAAGAGCCAAGCAGCCCATACTTTCAATTGGACCGCGTAGCCCCACTCTGTGCTTGGATAGGGCAGGTCAGAGATTAGCCCACAAGCCCAACCATCAAGATTAGCCCAACATTCCACCACGTTGTTACCCCCACTTGGGTTACAAGCTCATATTACAAGGCTTAGCTTTTAAAATAGACAAAACTTCATCATTGACCTTCAAAGCCAAGGAGATAGCTCTCAAGGCAAATCTTGTTTAATCCTAATATGAGATGACATGTGAAGCCACATAATAACATTATCGCTAATGTGAATGGCCTAAGACCAAGTCTTACTGCCAAAAATTGGCATCACATGATGGCCTTAGGCCATTCACATGACAATGCAATGTTATCTCATATTAGTATCTCAGTTTCTCATTTCAAAGCCTCTCATAAATTGAGCGGAAGAGTTCACAGAGAAAAGCAGAACCAAAAAATCAACTTTATAGCTTAAAAGTCATTTTCCTATCTTGCTGGTTTGGTAGTAATTATATTTTGTTGTTCCTATTTCTTCTTTTATAGAGAAGTCTTGTTTAATCCTGGAAACATTTCACATCTCAAGACCTATTAGCTAATTAAGTTAACCACATAAAATACTTTCATCTTCTTTAATTATAAAGATCAACCTTAACTAGAAAGTTCTGGAGGCTTATGGGCTTATCGAAACAAATGCTAACTAACGGAGATAATATATATTTTATGTAGTTACCTCAACTACCCAAAACTTTTTTCCAAAATTTGAACAAAAAAGTATCTAATTGAATACTTTATCATGCGTTCAGATACTCAAATCAATAGTTCGAGTGTCTAAATAAAACTTAATAGTGTTATCACTTTTCAATTTTTGAAATTGAAAACATCAAAATCAAAAGGAGACAATCAAGCTATTCCAGGTCAAAAGTCCCTTTCTCAGTTTCCACATTGTAATAGATATAGAGAGAAAGTAAAATAAGATTCGTTTAAAATAAAAGAGGAAAAGGGACATTACATGGCAGCAAATGAGGCAAACCATTTGAGAAGAGAAGTACCAAATCCAAGACCGCCAAGTTTAGTGGCATGGTCAAAGAGCTTCTTAGCAGCTAACTTTAGCTCATTCAGATCTTCATTAATCAATTTGTTAGTATCTTCATCAGTCTTCATAGCCAAATAATCCATCCTACCCATTTTTCTTTCAACTCCAACTACTAGATCTGAAAAGTTGTTGAACAAATTCCGAATGATTCTGCACTCTACAACAGTCTGTCAAGTATTTGCTTTTCTTTTCTTCTTTTTCCTCTCAAAATGAGATTGATATGAGTGTTAAAATCTGTAATAACTGGACACGTGGGGCCTTACAACTGCACTCAAATTTCGCCGTTTTGACCGAAGTTAAGTACATTGCTTACACGTTTCATACGATACCGGATTTTACTCACTTCCCTGTCATCGCTGACTCAAAATTTAAGTTCCACTACCTGTAATGAATTCTTCGACTATCACCAAAATTTATATCGTTGGTCAAACTTTTACAAATTTAAACTATTTATTTCAAAAGTTAGATTTGCCTTTTTTTAAAAGGTATTTTTTCCTTTTTTTAAAAAAAAATAATCTATTTTGATTTAAAATAGAATTTAAAATAAGAAAGAATAATTTTTAATCTTGTGTTTTAAAATTAAACTTATATTAAATGTATCAAAATATCATTTAATTTTGTGATATTAAACATGTCACATGGAAAGTTAAAATTAAATTGTTGGAGTATAAAATAACTTTTTGTTCCAGTAGTATAAAAGAAATTGTGATATACTACCTCCCTCCATTTTAAAAAGAATATTTTGATTTAATTTG
The DNA here is from genome assembly GCA_027705065.1 of Solanum peruvianum. NCBI lineage: Eukaryota > Viridiplantae > Streptophyta > Magnoliopsida > Solanales > Solanaceae > Solanum > Solanum peruvianum. The sequence goes on along the minus strand of JAKWJD010001756.1, from coordinate 36,165,660 downwards.
GTACAAAGTTTAAGAAAACAAAAAAGACTTTTAAATCTTGTAGTTTTAAATTAAAGTTATGTAAAAAGTATAAAACTGTCTTTTAATTTTGTGACCTTAAACATGTCACGGAAAAATTAAAATTAAAATATTATAAAGATAATTATTATTTTTTAAACGGAGGAAGTAATTAATAAAAAAAGGCATTTCTTTGTAATACACCAATCTCTTTGAACGATTATTACCAATAAAAATACCTTCTTATTTTTATTCTTTTTCTTGCATTTCAACGTCAAGATTGCTTTTTCTTTGTTTTAATTTAGATACTTTGTTTTTTATTGAAGAATTGGGACTAACTAGGATCGTGATCGGCACTAAGGGAAAAGAATCTCAAGGCAAGTCTTAATTAGAATTTTGTTAGATTTTAAAAGGTGTGAATAGAATATGAAGAATCGCGACTTTTATGAAAAATTGTGATCTTTTTTAAAGATTGTGACTTTTCTAAAGAGTTGTAACCTTTCCGATAAGGCAGAATAAAAACATTTTCATACTATCTTTTGTTTTCAATAAATTGAGGGATTTCCTCTCATTTTAGTTTAACTATTTTCTGGACTTCTTCTACGATTACTAAATCTAGTATTTCAAGTGTATTTTACTGTTGTTAAGTGGCTCGCTGACACCAGCGTTTTGGGTAACAATACACTGGTGATTGAGATCATTCTATCCTAAGAGGATTAAAAAATCGGATATTAGAGGGGAATAATTTACTTAAGGGGATACTGTGCATTTAGTGAACTTGATCTTCTTTTTGTTTTTCCAGATTCTGGTATGTGTTACAGATTTTAGATTTGTGAATTAATTTGTTCTTCTATTTTTCAACTGTTCATTAAACTTTGGTAACTTCGTGTTTTTGCAAGTTTGTTGGAATAAGTAAGATTCTTTAAACACAGACTGACAACAAATCTTCTTTAATTAAAATATTTTGTAATTTTTTTCTAATTGTTTTCTGATTCTAGTTTCTCTACTAGTTTTAATTTTCAAATTGTGAAAATGTTCTTAACTTTGTGTGTCTTACCAAGTTCTTCAAAGTTTTGTTCTAAGGGGGTGTCTTGGTAGGATGTATTAAAAAAATAATCCATGTATTAGATGTGGTATAATTTAATACTTTGTTTGGTAGGAAAGTGAGCCTATGTATAACTAATCCATGGATTAGTTAATACATCCCACATGGTATTATGTGGTGTATTGCTAATACCTTCCATTTGGAGGTATTAGCTCTAATACCATGGACTATTCTAGGTAAAGACAAAAATACCCCTCAAATCCTTTTAATATTTATTTATTTTTTTGATTTTATATTTTATATTTTATATTTTATATTTTATATTTATACTAATAAAGTTATTTAAATAAATTAGCTTACAACTTTTATTATTTAGATATAATTTTTTGTTTCTAAAATATGAATTACGTAATCTATTTATTATTAATATAATATTATAATCCGACTAATATGTTAATGTTGATGTATGAATTTAAGAACAATTCATAAGTAAAATATTGTCTCTTAATGAAAGTTCATAAACATTACACAAGTAGTCTAAAACAAGAGTGTGTATACATATATATATATACACCACACATCTCGAGTATAAAAATAGTTTAATTTATTTTTCTATATTTATTTTATATTTTTATTTTATTTTATGATAAAGTTTTTTTAAAATTCATTGATACAAAACAAAGTTCAATAAATTTTCTCTATAATCATTATAGTTGTGTGACCTTTTGAGTTATTAACTCTAATTTATTAAGATGACAATTATTTATTCTCAAATAATTTAAGTGAGAAAATAGTGAACATGACAATAAAAATTTTATTCTCTTATTTACTCTCAATAATTTAAGTGAGAAAATAGTGAACATGAAAAAAAAAATTTATTCTCCTAACTAGTTAAAAATGTTATAAAAAAAATAATATTCTCCGCTAATTATCTACTTTGACTCAATTACACGAAATATCTCATAATAACTCTAGGGTATAATTGGAAAGTTTTTTTAAAAAGAACATTTAAACCACACAAAAAAAATGAACCAAACACTTGATAAAAATAATCCCTGCATTACTAATCCCTGCATTGCTAATCCCTGCATTGTTAATCCCTGCATTGCTAATCCCTGCATTATTCATTTTTGTACCAAACGACCCCTAAGTATTTTAGGAACACAATACATAAAATCAGGCATAATTTCCTCTATTTTTGGGTCTATTCTAAAATTACATGTATCAGAAATCAATAAAGTAGTCAACCAATCTCATCCTTAATCCATATTATTCATCAATAGACTATTGAAAGAGCAAAAATACTAATTCCAACTCCAAAACATAAGATGTCTCATACTTGATACAAGTTACAATATGGAATAATACTCATAACTTCTAATAAAGCAATGATTATGGAGCAAATGTAAAAATTTTAAAAATGTTTATAACAACTAATAAGCTTATTGTCCATGCAAATAAGTGCGGGTCTCACAAGGAATTATCAACTCGTAAGCTCTAGTTAAAGAAAGCATTACCCATGTTACCTCTATTTCATGTAAAATAAAGCGTTGAGTGAGATGCTAGCTTAGTGAGTAATAACATTTAACCACAACCCTTTTTATGAGGGACAAGTCAGAAAACATCCTAGTACGATAATAAATGTGTTTTTTAGAAACAGTAACAATATCCAATCTTATTTACCTCATGTAAGTAAGATCAATGTAAAAAATTAGTAAGTAAAGTCGGAAAAACTCTTTCATATCAAATCTTATATATATATGAGAGGTTTTCAAGGATGAATCATATAATCAGTGTGCCTTTCTCTTTAAAAAGTAATCAGTAACAGTGAGCTCCTTATATAGGAGTTAAATATTCATATTAGTAGATCTCTACTCGAGGGACATCAACTAGTTATACTTTCCCACTAGCAAGAACTTTATTGGTAATATGTAAGTACAATGTGCAACAGCTCTAATGAACCCCCCGTTAGCTACAGAATTCATCAAGGCCTCTTTCATTTATACTTTTCTTTGTAACCAATAGAAACATTTCAAAATGGTATAAGGCCTTTTAAGTTCTTATCAAATGATAATATATAAAACTTTAGCCAAAACATATGTCAAAATTATCAAATCATAATATATAAATTTTAGCCAAAACATATGTCAAAATAATCATTCTCAAGTAAGTAACAAAACTTTCTTCCATAGTGGTAATCATATCTCAAGTATCAATTAGAAACATATTTATAAAAATAGTTCATCTCAAATAACTATATTGGTATCACATCAAGTAAAAGACTTGTTCCACATGTAAGTTCAAAACATTTTATAACACATTTACTTTATAAATCATGAAAATTGTGAAATATAAATTTTGGCAAGATTACTACTCACAGTACTCATGTTGAAGTTTCAAACTCGTCACTCGAGCAATCTCTGCACGACTTCCTTCAACCAATCTATAATCACATTATATTGATCTCCAGTTAGTTTTTATGTTTAAGTTAATTCTAAAACTATTTAAAATACCCAACCCTCAAGTTTCAGGTTTAACTCTTAATGTGTCATAGTATCTTATTCTGTAACGAAACGTTCATTCAATTTCAGCAGTAACAAATGAAAAGGTTCTAAATACTCATATATTGTGGTGGCTCAAACAATATTCTTTATTACTATTACAATTAACCACAATTCAAACTCAATATAACAATGTAGTTTCAATTAGTGCTACAGAGAGCATATTTGGCAGTTGGATGGGTATAAAATATACTTCAGTCTATTAGTATTAGCATTCCCGAATTCGTTGATCAATCATGTATCTTGATACTCATACAATAGATAGAAATTGTACATGTTTTATTCTTCTGTACAACTCTTGATGTCCAATTATTAGTCTCAAATAATTAGATTTCAACACCAAAAGTAAAATGGCCTAACTAATGATCTTCTAGAGATTGTAGGAGAAGAAAAGCAACAAGAATTTACCTCAAACCCGATAGCAAAAACTTCTGAATAAGTATCTTTCTCCTTTTCTCCCTCACCCTTCCGTTCTTTCCTTCTTATTCGCTCTATTCTAAGTATTTTTTGGTTTCTTTTCTTTCAGTCGAAGGTTGTGGCGTGGCTGCCTAGGGCTTTTAGCCCAATCTCTCTCTCTCTTTTTTCTTTTAAAAAAAATACTAATGACTTATTTGCTCTTAACTTAAATTATATGATATTACAATTTATTGTAATACAAAGAACACAGAGTATAGTACGTTAGAAGAGAATAAATTTTTCGTTTCAAAATAAAATAATAAAAATTTCTATAGAATGTGATTTAATGACCTTTCATGACATTAACAATCACAGTGTGTTGTGAAAATTAACTCTCAACTCTATAACAACTCTTATAGAATTTTCCTCTATAAGTAATGTGTTGGAATTCTGATTCCCAAATTTGCCTAAGGAAAAAGTATATTCTACGTGTTCATTTCTAGATTATTACAGTTACGTTTTGTAAAGCCAATAAAATAATGCCACTATTTTATCGCGAAAATCCCAACTCATAAAGGGTAAAAATCACGACCTACACCTCTGTAGGATTTAACTCCACTTCATTAAATTTTGAGCCTCAACAAAAGATTACAAACCTATGTAACCTAAGGAATTATAAACTCTAATTCCTAACTACCCAAGACAAAAATCCCCAGGTTTAAGTCTTCTACCGTCCGTTAAATTTCTCAAACTTGTTAGACGAATTTTACACTCACTTGATTGTAATCAAAACTCTTAATTAGAATCTTACAACTTTTTCCTTACAAGCTGGCAACACTACCCAGTAAATCTCAAAACTCTCTCAAATTCTTGATCGTGTCTTGATCTTCTCTCTTTGTAAGTGCGCAAACTTCATTGAAGAAGTTATTGCTCTATATATAGAATAAAACTCTCAAAGTCTTGTCCAACTCAAACTTGAATTTACTACACCTTCAACTCCTTGTTCAGCTCGAACTTAACTTCTACTGTATCTTCAACTCGAACTTAACTTCTTTATACCAAACTCACTCGAACTTGGAATCCTAGCAACTTGTGTTGAAAGGAAAACTTCTAGCTAATTCCTTCTTCAACTTGGTTTAGATAAACACTTTATATTTTGCCTCCTCAAAGCCTTGTAGAACTCAACTTGGACTCCTATTTGCCTTTGCCGCTAGAAAGAAAATTTCTTTAACCCAACTCTTACTCGAACTTCTTTGACTTAGTTTAGGTAATCTTTTATTTCCGAAAGCGACTTGGATTAGCTGGAACGTGGTGTTACTGCCTCAACTTCTTAACTTTGTCATGTTACTGCTACAATTCCTTAACTTTCCCATACTTCAAAACAATGAAACTTTAACATAGTGTATTTTGTGAATGCTAGGACAACCAACAAAAAGTAAAGAAAACATTTCCCTCATTTCTCCTTATTCTTAGACTATTTTTGGGTAATTGATTTTGGGCAATCTCCAAACTCTCAGTCACGAGTGCACGTGTTTGAGAGTAACTATAGAAACTTAGAAAACGATCAACTACAACGATTTGTATCAGAGTCAAGCTAAAATCGCTTTTAAGACCGTGATTTACCACGCCATGGTGTTTGAAATAAATCTCTTACTACTTTATAGTTTCAATGTAATATCAATATTGTAATATTTTTTTCGAACATAGATCAATCATATAACTGCTTTCACATGTATGAAAACTATATGGAATCTGGTTTATGCCATTTTCGAGATATATGTGCATGGTCACAATATGTATGACACATATATTTTAAAATATAAAAAATTGTTGTACATATGAAATGTGAATGGAATCTGGCTACATCAATTGTGATGTGCATTATATTGTTATTTCTATTTATATGATTCCTAAAATTCTTTGAGCAAAAAAATAAATGACAATATCAATAGTTGAAGCGTGCTAATTTTGGATATGAAAATGGAATTGAAGCGATTGGTAATTTTATAAACGTAGGAGAAATTGATCAAGAAGAAAACAATCTTGGAAAGGGGGTCCATCGTTTTGTTTAGTATGCGGATGGATTTGGGGTGAGTTTATTAATTGGATCGGGTTTAATTAATAATGAATTGATAATGACTGAGTTTATAAATTGTATTAATAAATTAAATTATAATCAATAGTTGAGCATCACGTATTTAATTTTTTTTTAAATAGCTTCAATTTAAAGTTGTTAAATATGGTCAATTTTGAACCCAAAGGTGAATGACAAGGGTAGTTTTGCACCATTTTTAATACTTCGAGGGTATATTAAGGCCTTTTTTCATTAGTTTTAAATAGAAAAAATTATATGTAATAGCAAACTATTAAATCAAATTAAATGTTATAGTCATAGTTTATTTTAATTGTAATTCGCGGCGAACATCCCCTTTTTTGCCATTTGATTCGGTATACAAGTAGCCATTCTCGGTATACAATTAGTTATTTTATATATTTTGGTTTAAAGATATAAAATGCGTTTATGTTTGTAAAAGCGACAGAAAAGTGCATATACAAATACATATACATATATTTTTGTAATATACACTTACAATTATGTAAATGCATATCTTATTATACAATTACAATGTATAAATGAATTTGTACAAAACTGAATAATTTGCATAAAATTGGATGTTTGTAGCAAATTATACAAATCAAAAACTCCATAGCAAACATAAAACTTGCTATGGAGCGCAACTACACAAATCATAGTTATACCATACGTATATGATTTTTATATTTGCTAGTTGCTCTTTTAAATACACTATACAAACCTTACTCATCTTCCTTCCATTCGCTTGTGTATTGGTATCTCAAATATATGTATGTGATGTGATTCATATGTATCTACTACACATAGACAAATCTCAGTTGTCTCTATCATGTTCTCGCTTGTTTCTCTCTTCATTTGAGTATATATCATAACAAAAAATATGTGTCTAAGTTAATTTAATTCGAAAATATAGTATAAAATTATTAATTACTGATATATAACATAATTATTTCAAATAAAAAAGAGGATAATAAATAAGGAAAGGGTCAAAAATATATCTCAACTTTAATTTATTAGTTGATTATATCCATGCCATTAAAATAAAGTTATTTATACCCTTACTGTTATTAACTTCACCATTTATATCCCTCAAATGACAAAAATTTCCAAATTAATCAATTTTTACTTAAATTATTCAATTTTAACCCTATCCAATTTTAACCCGATCCAATCCACCTAATAATATAACCCATTTTTGTTGTATGTTCATCTTCAATCTTTAAACTTGTGAATTCCGTAGCTTTAAGTACATCGGAAAAATTCCAATAATGTTCTTAAGCTGACATAGGTTGAAACATATGCATTACAATTCATCAATTATAATTTCTTCCATACCTGCTTGATATAAAGTTCAATGTTGGTGCCTGGTTCATGAACTATGCGAGATCTTCAAATAAGGGAGAAGAAGTTTCCAAAGAGGTGTGTGTTACTTATTTTAAGTATAGTTTTTAGTATATATTAAAATCCATGATACAACCATTCCCAATTGAAAAATTCATTTTAATTACTTGAAATATGGACTGTATCTTTAACTTCAGTCTGACCTTTTAATTTTATTTTGATCGATAGAGCTGGGTCTTTCTCTCTAATTCTAAGAACTAGTCAAATATGGAAAACTGACTCTGTCTCTGCTCTCTCATCCAGACCCATATCGATAACAATGTCCAGCCCACCACCGTGAAATTCTAACTCCGATAGACCGAAGAAAATCAGTAACGACGAATTGGAGCTCCAAACTCCTGTAATTCGTACAATTTTTTTAGATCTAACTGAAAAATAATGCTTGGAGTATCCGTGTTTAATCATTGTTGTGTTCTTGTGTTTATAGTCATTTATTACATTATTTTTGATATTGTTGGGATGTGTTGGATGATTTTATTGTTTTTAAAAAGGAACACAAGTTTGAGGATGAAGATGAAGAGAGAACAAAAATGAGTTATATTATTAGGTGGATCGGATTGGATTAAAATTATGTAATTTAAGTAAAAATTGATTAATTTAAAAATTTCTGTTAATTGAAGAATATAAATAGTGAAATTAATAACAACATGATATAGTTAAATTAATAAATTAAATTAAGGGTATGTTTGACTATTTTTTCTAAAAAATATGATATAAATATATATACATAATTGGGTAATTTCTACATAATTGAATGAATTAGAAAGGCCCAGAAGTTGTGGGTTTAGCTACTAAATCCGGGCCCATATGAATTTTTTCATCCCTTCTAAACCCTAACCTAAACCCTAAAGTCACACCCACCACCTATAAAAACTCCTGTTTCCTCATCAACCCAATCATCTTTCACTTTGCTATGGCTGCCCTGGATCGATTTATCTAGTATTACTTTTTTTGCTATGGCTGCTCGGGTTAGATTTTGGTACCATTTACGTTTTCCTTTCAAATTTCACTCGTCTTTTAGTACTTTGATTTCGTCTTTTTGCTATATTTATGGTTGTTTTGGGAGTTTCTCAGTGATGAACAAACACAGATGACGAGTCTGATATCCATTCTTTTAAAATTATGAAGACGAAACGAGGCATTTGTCTGAGAGGAACTCCGATTTAAATCACCTTTTTTTTTAAATTTTTGATCGAATTTATTTTGAAAACAAATCTGAATGGTTCATATTTTTCTTCATGATTCCCATCTCCAAATATTTGATAAATTTACTCATATTTTTTTAAAAACAATTAAATTGCAGTTTTCCCTATTTTATCAGGAAAAAATTAGCCAATCTTTGAGATCTAAAGAATCTGTCACAGTAAACGTAGCTGTGCTTAGATCTCCAAACTAGCTTCTATTATATTTGATAATTAAAAGTATTTTAAAATATTCTTACTTTTTAAATTTAAATTCAAGTTAATATTTTATTTTTGTAATGACTTTTTATTCAACCTTACACGTCATAAAATTATAATTATCATGATTTTATTAATTCTTATTAGTAATATAATTAATTAATTGTGTTTTTTTGTTATATGAATTTTTACTTGGATTCTTTCGAGTGGAATCTGTAAAGGTATTTAGCGTTTTATAAAATATTGAATATTGGAAAATTGTAATTATTCTTCACAGTAATGAATGAAATTTATGTTACTTCAATTTCAGAATAATGGAATTGATGACACTTTTAATCATAAATTAGACATTATCTTTTTAATCGTTATTAATTACTCTATTGTCAAACTAACTATTAATTAATAATTAATTTTAATATTAAATAATTCAAAATGATTTGAACTCCACATATAAAATAATTTAAGCAATTAAAATTTCTTGAATTATTACATAAAAAATATTAAATGAAGGATAGAAAAAATTAAAAAAAAAATATAATATATAATTGATAAATTGAAGAGGGCATAAGAAAATAGAATAAATGACAATAATTTGAGATAGTAAAAAAAATTGTGCAAGTGAATTGACAAATTAATTAAATAAAATAAAATTCGTTCAATGACTCCTACCATCGCATCAAACTTCTTTTTTTTTTTAAAGATGAATTTGGATCAAGTTAATCTGATTACTATTCTTTGGTAAATTTTATAATTTTTCTTTGGTAAACTTTATTTGGGATCAGTACAATTACATTTCGTTTTAAATCTTGTAAATAAAATAAAAAAATAATAATTATAATAATGAAGAGAGAAAATTATTCCCTTTTTGTGTAAAATTTGGAGCATTAGGTTGGAGTTAATCACACCAAAAATAATATTAATACCAATTTTATAGTGTAAAATTTGGTAGTTTGGATTGGAGATACCCAAAAAATAAAAACAACAAAGATAACTAAAGCAAAAGCAACAATAATACTTCCTCCGTTTCACAAAGAATGACCTGGTTTGACTTAACACGAAATGAAGAATATAAAAAAAAAATTGAATCTCGTGATCCTAAATTATAGTTAAGTCAAATATATAAAATTACTCTTTGATCCTGTGGCTTTAAACATGTCTATCTGAAAAATTGAAATCAAAATATTACAAAAAGAAAAGAAAGAAAGAGGTTATTCTCAACAAATAATTAAGCATGATCAACTTATATGATTTGGTACAAATATGTAAGAGTAAATATTTCACAAGATTTTAGGTTCAAATAATGCAAAACGAAGTAGTCCACAAATTCCCTAGCAAAATTACAAAATGAGTATCTTTATCCTAAACACTAACTTTGCCACGTTGCAAGCCACCAAATAAGAGGCATTAGTTTAGACAACCAATGAAAAATTAGGCCTTATCCTATCTCTTATCTTACTCACAGCAAAGCCACCAAAATAATTTGTCTACTCTCTCCATAGTCCATACAAACCATTTCTTACTGCCACTCATCCACTTTCTAACAAAGCAGAAACAGAGAGGAACACAAGACATTTGATCAACAAAAAAAGGGGTAAAATTATGGCTGCCTCTCTACAAGCAGCTGCTACTCTTATGCAACCGACAAAGGTTGGTGTTAGAAACAACCTGCAGTTGAGGTCTGCTCAAAGTGTGAGCAAAGCATTTGGTGTTGAACAAGGTTCAGGCAGGCTTACTTGCTCTTTGCAAACTGAAATTAAGGAATTGGCTCAGAAATGTACTGATGCTGCCAAGATTGCTGGTTTTGCTCTTGCCACCTCTGCCCTCGTCGTCTCGGTAAGTTGCTTTTCTAATTCAATGCTTGCCTGCTTCATGTCTATATTTCCCATGTATCCAGTGTTGTCGCCTGCATAATACAGAGTCATATATAATTCAACTAGGATCTTTCTAAACAAGTCCATCGTATTATGTATACAATTCAACATGCCAGATATTAAACAACTAACGATTAGAAATACAAGACAAACCAATGAAAAATGTCGTGAGATCCCCCGCGCTGCAGGGGTGTATCTGCTGACTAGTTTAGATCACGAGGAGGCACAAAAGCAAGAAAGCCACTTTTAAGCTATGAATAGATCAGTACTGTGAATAGGATAGGATGAAAGAGGAATTCCATTCATTATATGAACTGCCATATCCCTCTATTGTGTATGAAGTTTATGGTTTCCTTTGGTGTAAATCCAATCATCTAAATTTAGGATAATAAGAAACACTATAACTGGACTAGAGATGAATGCTAACTAATTAGTATGACATACCGATAATTCTAAAAGCAGGTAAAATGTTCTTCAAGCTAGTCGGCCTCATATTCACTGTCAATCACCTTCTTTGAAGTAACCATAACTAGTAAACTACCAAATATCTTTATCAGGAATAGAGGGCCTTGATGTCTTTGAGAGTATGTAAATATACTTCAGAAGGCTTCTTTACCATTGCCACCTCCAAAACTAAGATCAGACTATCCAATCTTTTGTCAAAATTTCCTAGCTCATTTCTGGATGTTCATGCTATCATCTGTATTTCAGGACAAGCATCAATAGTTCTATAAAGATGAACTAGTTTGCAGATTCTGTCATACATACTGGTATATATAAAATCTAACTTCCACACATACTTTTATTTGGTATGATGATGACATGAGTTGAGCTTATATGGAGAAGCATAGTCAATGAGAATTCATATAGCCGACCCCAACTTTTGGACCGAGGTGTAGTAGTTGTTGTTCTTGTTTCTCATGCAAAAATTTCTAATGTTTGTACACTTGGCTACACAGGGAGCAAATGCGGAAGGAGTTCCAAAACGTTTAACCTATGATGAAATCCAAAGTAAGACATATATGGAAGTAAAGGGAACTGGAACTGCTAACCAGTGCCCTACCATTGAAGGAGGTGTTGGTAGCTTTGCCTTCAAACCAGGCAAATACACTGCCAAGAAATTCTGCCTAGAGCCCACATCATTCACAGTCAAGGCAGAGGGTGTCAGCAAGAACTCAGCCCCAGACTTCCAAAAAACCAAGCTCATGACACGCTTAACCTACACTCTTGATGAGATTGAGGGACCATTTGAAGTGTCTCCGGATGGCACTGTTAAGTTTGAGGAGAAGGATGGAATTGATTATGCTGCTGTTACAGTTCAGCTTCCTGGTGGTGAGCGTGTGCCCTTTCTCTTCACTATCAAACAGCTTGTGGCAAGCGGCAAGCCAGAAAGCTTTAGTGGTGAGTTCCTTGTGCCATCATACAGAGGTTCATCCTTCCTTGACCCAAAGGGACGAGGTGGATCTACTGGCTATGACAACGCTGTTGCATTGCCTGCTGGAGGGAGAGGAGACGAGGAGGAGCTTCAGAAGGAGAACGTAAAGAACACTGCATCTTTAACAGGAAAGATCACCTTGAGTGTTACCCAGAGCAAGCCAGAGACTGGTGAGGTCATTGGAGTATTTGAGAGCATCCAGCCATCTGATACTGATCTGGGGGCAAAGGTTCCCAAGGATGTCAAAATCCAGGGTATCTGGTATGCCCAACTTGAATGATGGAGAGTTCTAGAATGTGTGTATCATTTCTTGGTCTAAATTTTGTTGTAAGTTACAAGGTTAAACATTCTGTGACCCAATTTGGACAAGCACTGAAACAACTATCTTGCTGTATATTATCAAGCTCCAGTAATATTTCATGCTGGTAGCCAGTTACAAACACTTCTAATGCTTGTATACACCCAGGATAAAGTAAAAAGTACTGTCATCATAGAAAGGAGCAAATTCATGACAATCCATACCCCTTAGACTCCACAATCATCAAAATTAGTGAATATGTTCAGCAAAGGTAAGCTCAATCAAGTATTTTTGTTAATAGATTTTACACCACGGAAAGGCTGGTCCTTACCAGTATATATCTAATAAGTAACAAACAACTGAGTGTTCATCATAGATCATGCAAGGGTAAAGCAGATGAAATTTGCAACTACAGTAGAAACGGACAGACAGATGGAGAGAATTCACTTGATCAAGAGAAATGAAACAAAGGAGCCAATATAAATGCTTACTCTTCCTTGGGTTCACTTAACCCCGCTAAGCTCCAATGAAGTAATAATCATCTTATTGTTTTCAATATTGACTTCCAAACATATAGAATTCGTATTCTAGTCCCAGGTATCAACCTGGCAGTAGAACCTTTCTTCTCTAGCTTAGGACTTCACCGCTCTGAAAGGAAAACCTTCAGACATATAATAAGGTGCCTAAAAGTAGTTAGAAGAAAATTGTTACATTTTTGCATACAGGGATAGGACGTCGAACCTTTGTGCTGAGTATATCTCATGGAGCTTGTGCCAGCAAAAAATTCTAAATTGTTAGTTGCACCTGCAAGCATGGTCACAGTGGATGATATCTGCAGACTTCTATTTTCCTAGGAGAAAAATGAAAAGAACCTTCTTCATAGTTTTATCAGCTTAGGTCCAGCAAATATCCCTTAAAGAACTAACTACATTTGCAGCTTATCAAGTTAAATACTTGATCGCGTTTGTTATTTCACCAAAAATCTCTACAGGAGCATAACCCATCTTTAAAATGGTGGAATCTTAGAGGATCTCTAACAATGATCTGCACCCCGACAATCTTAGACAAATACTTAATGGCATTATGGCAATCTCCACATATTCTTAAGTTTTTAAACACCCTAATGGATGATGCACCATCCAAATTAAGAATCCCAAAGGCAACAGCAAGCCTCTCGCTGTGATTGCACAAACTGTATTCCTTCTCCTCTGCATCAAGATCTTGGCCAACAAGGTCTGTACAGGGTAAATACCCAGCTAACCTCATCTTTTCACCTACTTCAGTCAAAAAGCTGTAAATGTCCGCAGTCTGTGCATTATTCTTGTCACCGACAACAAAAGTATGCACTTTGTCTTTCACTTGAATCCAACTACAACCAGGAACTTTCATAATTCCTCTTTCTCTCATCAATTTCCTAATTTCTGAGGCCTCGTCTCGTAATTTGGCAGCTTCATAGATATTGGACAATAAAACATAGTTCCCAGCGTTTTCTGGCTCAATCTCCAACAGTTGTTTTCCAGCAACTCGTGCCATTTCCACATTCTTATATACTCTACATGCACCAAGCAATGCTCCCCAAGCACCAGCACTTGGTTTCATGGGCATGTTTTGGATGAAATAATATGCCTGTTCTAGGCGACCAGCACGGCTTAGAGCATCAACCATGCATGAATAATGTTCTGAATCAGGTTCAACTCCATGTTCCTTACTCATTGCGTAAAAGATCATAAGGCCCTTGTCTACCAGCTGTGAATGGCTGCAACCCGATAAGACACCAGTAAAGGTAACAGAGTTGGGTTTCACCCCTGAACTTACCATTTCACGGAAAAGCAACAAGGCATCCTCTCCCTTCCCATGCATTGAATTTCCAATGATCATTGTGTTCCAAGCAATAGTATCTTTTTTTGGCATCATATAGAAGACTCTTTTGGATAGTTCTAGGTCACCACATTTAGCATACATGAGTACCAAAGCAGTGAAGACTGTCTCATCTTCCAAAAATATATGTCGAAGGAGAAAACCATGAATCTCCTTCCCTCTTCTTATGCTTCCTAGATCTATACAAGTAGGTAATACACTGGTGATCGTGATTTTATTTAGTTTTACACCTGACTGCTGCATTTCATGAAGTACTTGAAGTGCCTTATCTGTTCTTCCACTTTGCATACATCCTCCAATAACAGAATTCCAGGAATCATGATTCAGTTTGGTTCTTCCTTTTCGCAACTGATCAAAGATGCAAAGTGCTTTGTCACATTCCCCATTTGAGAAATATGCTGACATAATAACATTGCATAAAACATAGTCAAACTGACGCGTACTATTAAATATCATCTCTGCTTGTTTGATACTTGAACAACTAGCATACATGTCCACAAGAGCACTGTTAACATACACATTATCATGTATTCCATTTCTCACAATATACCCGTGAATCTCTCTACCTAAATTCAAACTTTTCAAATCTGAGCAGGCAGGAAGTACAGTAGACAATGTAACAGGATTAGGCTTCACCCCATCTAACCCCATTTCACGGAACATTATTAACGCCTCACTTGGAAGTTTACAATTAACATAGCACGAACTCATCGACGTCCAAGAGATTACATCTTTAACACTTAAATTATCAAAAACCTCTCTTGCACCTTGAGCATATTTACACTTCCCATACATATCAATCAATGCATTTCCAAGGAGCAAATCAGCGCGATATCCATATCTAATTACATCTTCATGAATACCTTTTGCCTTTATCAAGTTGCCCAAAGCAGCACAAGCCCTGGTTACTGATAATAGTGCCAATTGATCAGGATGAACTTTCCTTGCCCGCAATTCATCATAGACTTCTAATGCTTCTTTTGGAAATCCACTCTTTGTGTATGCAGTGATCAAGAGCGTCCATGATCGTATATCTGGGTGGGGAATTTCATCAAACAGTTGACGGGCACGTCGTATATCTCCAGAAGGTCCAAGTGCACGCAGAAACTGTGAGTTTGGAGGTAGACCGAATGAGGGTAGCTTCGACAGCATGTGCTTAGCCTTGCAAAATTGGATGCACTGGTTTGTCCAAATATAAGAAAAAAAGTACACGCTTTCGTCACTCTCCCGAATCTCGCAAAAGTGGATGCAGTGGTCTACACCTCATTTAATTTCAATTTGCAACAGACTTTTCGTCTCACTCTCAAATCTCACTGTCACTTTTACTTTTCTTCTTTGTTTTTCCCATTTTATGCAAACACAAATATATATATTATGTTTGAGTTTTCTGGCTTTTTTCATTTTATGCAAACACAAATATATACATTGTGCTTGAATTTATATTTATATACAAATATAAATATTCCCCTCTCCAGTGCTCTTTTATCTTTCTCTTTTGCTTTATATAAACACAAATTATAAAAATGAAATGTATAATTTATGTTGTATAAAGCGAGAGAAAGATTGATATACAAATGCAAATGTTTTAACTCAACTCAACGATTTAATTGTATACGAATTCAAATTTTATGTCAACATACAAATATAATCTGACACATATATATAGTAATTACATATATACAATTATCTAACATATATATATATATATATATATATATATATATACACAATTCATTTCTCTCCACTCTCTGCACTCTCTCGTTCGCCTCTCTCCTCTCTCCTAATATTGCTCGCCACTCTAGCCTAACACAAAGAATATATACATATACAAACACAATTTTCATACGAATTGCCGAAATTTTTATACAAATCCGCAATTTTATACAAATCATATACTCCATAGCAAACATAGTTTGGCTATGGAGAGCAAATAGCAAAATTATAGTTATAGAGTGCCAATACGATTTTTATGTTTGTCATTCCTAAAATTTATTTTATTTTTAATAGAATTTAAAATTTATCTCTACTTTTATTTATTTTTTCCCCAAAATTCTAGAAATAGCAAACATAATAGACATAATAAGATTCTATATTCGATAATTACGCTCCATAGCTATAGTTCTGTTTTGTATATATACAAATAAGGTAAGTATATACAAATTATGTAAATACACATTAGAAATTTTTCAAAACTCAATTTGTATATTTTGCTTGCTAACATACAAATAAGATAATTTATTATAAATTTTTCATAAATCATATACAAATAGTTATTGTACACATATACAAAATATTGGATTTATATAATTAGATATCAAATTATAAATCAAGTTACTCATAAAAAAATTAAAATTTATAATCGTAAATTACAATTTTATTTATCTATAGCTATAATACTTAATATAGGTTGAATGTTTATTATTGCACAAAAATTTCCCTTTTTTAAGCGCAGACCCAATGGTGACGCTTCAAAGAGAATTTCTCTTAATTCGACACGATTTTGCTGTTACTCTAATTAAGAGTAAAGTAATGTTGGTACACCACAATCCATTGTTAATATCTTTATATGAGTTTATTAATTAAAAAACTTATCCTTTCTTTATAGGAAATTTTGTACGTTATCGTGAATTAACAATTTAAATTAAATGTCATAACTATAGTTTGATTAATTGTATCCTATAACAAACTATTGCTATTTCGTCTCTCTCTAGATAAATCTCGCTCGCTACTCTCCTTCTCTCCCTCGCCTTTCTCGCTTTTATACAAACACAAATATACAAAATGTCTTTGTGTTCGTATAAAGCGAGAGAAAATTTTGCACATAAATTTTTGTTCTCCTCTCTCCCTCTCTCAAATCTCGCTCGTCACTCTCCCAGATCTTGCTTGTTAGTCTATCTTTTGCTCATACAAATAGAAATGTATAAATTACGTTTCTGTTTGTATAGAATGAGAGAAAATTGAATATACACATGCAAATACATATCTTCGTCATATAAACTTGTAATTATACAATACAAATATTTCTCTACCCAGTTCTCTTTTGTTTTTCTCTCTTTCTAGCTTTATACAAATACATATTATACCATCGACCTTTTGTATATACACATGCAAATACATATCTTCGTCATATAAACTTGTAATTATACAATATAAATATTTCTCTACCCAGTTCTCTTTTGTTTTTCTCTCTTTCTCGCATTATACAAATACATATTATACCATCGATCTTTTCTATATGCATACAAAAATAAAAAACAAACTATATATAACTATATTTTTTTATATATGTATAGCGAAATATACATATTTATATTTACTATGGAGTGCAATATATTATGGGTACCTATCTTTACTAAAATAAACAAAATTGCCTCCGATTTGAATGGATTCTCCCAAATTGACTTTAGCCCAATTTCAATTGAATAATTGATATACTAACAAATTATGTTAGGCAACATCAACATTTATTGTTCGTCGGGCACTGGGTCGCTATTTCCCTTTCCTCTTGAGACTCGAGAGTCAAAAAGACAAATCAAATTCTCTTGTCAACAAATTAGACAGACATAGTAAAGATTGCAATGAGTATGATATTGTTACGTTACAACATCCCCATCACTATTATTTCCCCCAAAATTCCTTTTCGCATTCCATTCACTCCGTTTCAAAAAAAAAAAAAAAAAACTGCACATTATTGATTGGATTGCAGAATTCTGACAAACACAACAAGGTAAAATCGGTCTGTGGCGTGCTACTGATGAAATGGATAAACAGCCGGGGGCTATGGGGACGAGTGCTGGTTTAGCTTTGCGATTAGGACAGGCTATTTTCTCTGTCAGTTCACTTCTTTTCATGTGTTTTGGTGTTTCTTTCTTAAGCTACAGCTACGCTCCCTTCTGGTACTTGATTTTTTTTTTTTTTTACTCTCATCTCTTTTCACTATTCATATCTCTTTTTTTTTTCTTCCTCGAGGTAATTTATTTCTGATTGTTGCTGTTTGAATCTTTGAATTTGGTGGGCTCTTGAAATTGGCATGTAAGTGAGATGAGTGGATTGAAAAGATTGAACAGCCGATTGTAAGGAAACTAAACTTGAATTAGGCCTTAGCATGAGTCCTTTTCATTTGTCTTAGCATAGGTGGATAAAGTTATCTGATACCTGTTTCAATGGATAGAGTTATCTGATACCTGTTTCTGGTGGAGGGTTAGGTATCCTCTAAATTAGTTGAGGGCTAACCCGGAGTCCCGGACACCATGGTCATCAAATAAAGAAAAACCAAAAATCTTTCCACTTTGAACTGTTAGGCACTTTTGAAATTACCACGTGATTGTCCAGTAGAGAGCTTTCATTGACCTTTTAAAGGTGTAAATAAAAAAAAAACTTCACAAGAGAGGTGTGAAGTTCATTTTCAGTATGGAGTCTGGAAGAAATGGTCAAATGCACATAAGGAAGCTTATATGTTGGATATATGCTTGTGTTATTTTATTGGAGTAGTTAATTGGTTGTTGCGGATTTGGATACGTAATTGAGGTTAGATATGACCACTGTCAACAGGTCCTATTGCATGCTTTCTATACTTGAGAACTTGAAACAGATATCAGATTTTCTCTGTACTGTATCCAGAGTTTTGTCGTGAATGCTGCCATTGGGAAGTGCTTTAGTTGAGATTTATGCTGCCTGGAATCATCTATGCAGTTGTCATACCAATTGGAGTATTATACTGAAACGAGTTGTTAGTGGGATATATCTCACAGTTGTAGTTATGTTTTTGTATAACCTTAATTGGAGTATTATATATAATTTGAATTTGGTCTGCATAGGGCCCATTAAAGGAGGAAATGCTCTCTACCAGCAATTTCTCCATTTTGTCGATCATGAAACATCTAGTTAAGGGTTGAGGGATAATCACCTGTTCCATCACATGTCTTGATAGTAATCTGTTCCACCACATCTCTTGATAGTATCTCATATACTTAATCTGTTTAACGGGGATTCTAAATTTATGAGCTGTATTTCCCATGGTTTGATGTTTCTAATGGTCATTGATGATTGAAATCATATTCTGCTTCTAAGGTGCTATTCCTGCATTTTCATTTTCTTATTTCGTTGCCTAAAAAAAGCTCTCTAGCACAACTCTTGCTCGGGTAGAACCTTCGGGGTGGCCCAGTGGTTTGAGCTTGGGACTTCCATGTTAGAGGTCTCAAGTTCGAAACCCCTTGACAGCGAAAGCAGGGGGTTTTCCTTCTGGGTCGAGCTCGTCGCACCAGGCTTGCCTGGTGCGGTTACTTCTCCTATGTGGTTAGTGAGCTATTGCATAGAAGCGAGGTTTTTACCTTGTGCCCACCCAAAGATAGTGGCTGCGGGTTTCCTTGTCATAAAAAAAATAATAAAAATAAATAAATAAAACTCTTGCTCGGGTAGGTGGTGCGGTTTCTAGCAACTTGCTAAATTCCACCATGCAACGACCATCACCTACCCCATTGCTCCTGCTCCAGACCTTACTGCCTTGGCTTTGAGCTTTCTTGCTTGCTATGCGCCAACTAGCGGAATGCTTTACTTAATGCACCAACCAACCTCTCGATTCTCGTGTGGCGACTATGTATGCCAACTCCAACTAGGAAACCACTACCGCTTAGACCCAAACTCCTGAACCGGCAGGAAGAAGAAGCTCACCGATACTTTTTGGAAGTCCATGGTTTTAATATGACTTCTGGCTGAAGATTATTCCAATCGAAACCGCTGGCCAATTACTCTAGATTCGTACTGCATAGGGTCCTGTAATGTAGGAAGCGCTCCCCATCAGGAGTTTCTCCACTTCCAGGCTCGAACATGAGACATGTGGTTAAGCGTGGAGGATCCCATCCATCCCACCACACCCCTTGATGTTATCTCATATACGTAGTCTGTTTAACAGATTCTAGATTTAGAAGTTATTATCCCATGGCTTAATGTTACTATTGGTCATTGACAAACGAATCATATTCTGCTTCTAAGGTGCTGTTCTTGCATTTTCATTTTGTTATTCTTTCCAGAATACAGGCTTTTTACCACTGATATTATTTGTATCCATGGTTAACTGTTACTATTGATTGATGATTATTCAATCAACAACTCTTTTGCTTATAAGATGCTGTACATTGATGTATTTTTATTTTCCATATTTTAATTCTCGCAGAAGTAGGGGGTTTTAAACTCGAGATTTACTGGTTTGCCTGGGTCATAATTCCACCAACTTAGTAGCAGATGTCACCAAGTGTATTTATCGAGTAGTCATTCCTAGCTAGTTTCACATTCTAAACTAATTCATGACTACATGTGCATAGTTTCAAGTAAGAATAGAACACAAGTAATCAGTTGCAAGAAAATCTTATTCTCTCTCTCTCTCAGTTGCATAGGTGCAATCTCTCTAATTAATTACCTATTTAACCTATTGTTGTTTGTAGCTTTTTGGTGACAACCATGGGTTTGGTAACACCATGGAGTTTGGGATTGGCAATGATTGATACATTTCTAGTCTTGGCTAAACGCCCATCTAATCAGCCCAGAGTATTGGCAGCTGTTGTTTTAGGAGATTGGGTAAGTGCTTTGATAAATTTTGTGACAACTCAACTGTATAATCTTGTTCTGATCAAATAGCATATCATTGGGTTCAAAACAGGTCCTTTCGGTACTGTCACTGGCTGTGTCGTGTTCCACAGCTAGTGTGGCTGATTTCCTGATTGCTTCTGGTAATGTATACTGCAGAGATAACATATGCCTACGGTATCAACTCTCTGCTGCCATGGCTTTCTTGACTTGGATTTTGTCATCGGCGTCTTTGCTCTTGAATCTTTGGCTTCTTCCTACATTATATTAGTTGTATCTCTGGTCCTGGACCCCTCCTGGTTGTCTCTTGATTTAACGAATAGGGAGTAACAGTTGTGACCGATCTATTCGGCTATGATCTCTGAAAGGGTTAGAATGATACTAAAAGTTACTTCACTCATTGCGTTAAAGTATTTAGTCCATTTATAAACGACATGCGTCATTGAACTTGCATGGCTTGGATTCACAATCTACTACCTTGAACCACATGGAAACGCCGTTTTCTACACGACCAGATCCAGTTTGAACTCCTCTATTACTGTTTTTATATTAGAAGTTTTAGATAAGATGCTCAAACTGTTCTCTGCGTGATACCAGAGTTCTCTTGTCCTAATTAGATAATTGTAACCATTCTCTTATACTTATACCAAACAAATTTTTAAATATAAATGGCAGTTTACAGAGATTAAGTAAAGCATGTTATTAGTGATGTTCTACTCAAAAGATGAAAAGTGGCAAAGACACATGAGAAGCAAATTGATTTTGAGCTTAGTTTTGTACTTTTAACATACATTCTATCAGCATATTGGAAATGCATTTATTGGTTCATGAACCAAAACTCAAGACTCAAGAGCCATGCATCTCTTGGCCATGCTTCCACTATAAATCATATCTTTCTTTTTTTCATGAAATTATATTGGGGGCAAGGAAACTGATATGGTGAGGCGATTACAAGGTGGTGAATCGAAAGTTTCCCGATATATTTTTTCCTTTGTTGTTCCAATCAGTAAATATCGAAAACCAACATACAAATTTAGGAATTGATCAAAAACAGACAAATACTCACTATTTGCCTCAACATTAACAGCCCACCCCAAATGATCATAGAAGAATACTCTTGAGTGGTTAAATAATGCAAACAGAACAAAAAAATGTAAAGAAGAGAAGGTTGAGGTGCAGTTTCTGTGGCCATAGGAAACAAGAAAAAGATGGATCTTTGTAGAAATTAAAGATCAGATCCTATTACGTAAGCTGCTGTTGGGTTGTTGGGATAACGACATATCAGTCATCTCTATTCCCAATTTCAAGTATTCAACGTGGATAACCTATTTTCCTTTCATCTCCAATGACACAATTAACTACGTTAGTACGTATACTCTTAACTTGGCGTCAGCGGATAATTATGACTTTTAATAACATTAGTACATAGACTCTTAACTTGGGTCAGCGGATAATTATGACTTTTAATTTTGGATGTGCATATATAGACATTAAAATTTGTATAAAATTGAACAAATAGATGCATTCATCCTACTAGGCCAAAAAATTGCTTTATTAATGAGTTCTTAACAAATATTTCTCGTATATAGCTAACAGATTTCTCAAAAAAAAAACTTATTTTTTTCCTTTTCCCTAATTTCTAGTAGATAATTATATTGCAGATATATAATGTCATGATCTAGAATATAATAATAATAATAAGAAAAGGGAAGATTATATAATGGTGCATGGTTTAGAATGTTGCATCACTATCAAAGGCAGAGGTTGCTTGTTTGTTAGTGGCCAGCCAATAGACCTTATTCTAGATTAGATTAGATAATGTTTGCCTTTCGATTGTTAATAATTTTTTTAAATAATAAAGCTAAGATACGTTAGCTAGTCAAGATTTGGTGGCATGGTTAGGTTTTGAAGACCCACCTCCAAATGGCTCACTTTATTAAATTCATAAATACATTACATGTGTTTATTAAGAAGTTGGGAGAATTAACTTATTCTACTATTCTCATGAAATCAAGGTCAATTGAGGATCAATAGGGGAATAAAGTTATTTTTTAAAATTCAAAATAAGTATTTTCAATGTCTAATTTACTATTTCTTAAAGTTCGTATTGATCCGGCTTGTGAGATATTGATGTTCGTATTGATAGTCGTGAGATATGATTTCAAGATCTTTGCCTGTTTTGATATTATGTTGAAGTGAATTGTTAGATATATAGAATCACAAAATACACTTTTATTATTAAATTATATTTTCAACATTTCGTATATTCCTATAATCAAATTTAGATAAAGATATACATTTAACTTATCTGAATTTATTTTTTTTTTAAAAAAAATTGTTTACAAGAAAATGTCTTTTTATATTGACAATTCTTTAATTTTAATTCTTCAGTATCACATTTAAGATCATAAGATTAAAAAATATTTTAGTATATTCTACATATCGTTAAAATCACAAAATTTAAGACATAAGTTTTTTAAAATTATATATCAAGTATAAGACAATCAAATTTAAACGAGAAAAGTAATGAAGTTTTTAGTTTGGACATACCATTTAAGTTAAAACCATCTATCCAAGAAAGTAAAACTTACCATCCATTAATACTTTAAAAAATGGAGTTATTTTAGTGGCTTCTCCGTCATATAAAGTTTTTAAAAAATATCATTAAGATCTTTTTGATGATTGTAAAATACTGTTTCTTTTGTCAAATACCACTTATTTAGGAACTGAGGGTGTGTATAATTAGGTGTATACTGCACAATTAGAAATCAGCTTACTATTTTAAGGTTGAAATTAATATAATTGAAGAAAAAGGTAGAGAATAAGTCAATAAGGCAGCTGAATCCCTGATTTGGAAGTTAGCTTTGGTGAAACGTGGGGCAGTGTGAAAGGTCACCTTATACAACCTGTCACCCCCCATTTTACAACCTGGCAATGCCATCTGTATAATTGGACACTATATAAACATGAATATAATAACGTCAGCAGTGGTGACACTGTCTCACTCTTAATGAGAAATCTCGAGTTCGAACAATATGTACAAAGAAAACGTTATTAGGAACATCACATTTGAATGAGCCCTGTTACATGTGATTTGAACATAATTAAAGCATTAATACAAGCTGTGGACATCAGATGAAAAACAAGAAAAAGAAAAAAAGAGATGTAATACACTATATATTTTATTTATTTCGAAAAATGTCATCTCTATTCATTTACTATCCAAAATATTTTAATTTTATATTATAGTCATACTTTTAAGTGTGATTCATACTATTATATTACTAGTTTAAAATAATATTCTTCCCATATTCAATTTTATTTTATCTTATCTGTATTCCGTTACGAAGATATTGTTAGAATAAAGAGCAAATTCGAGTCAATTAGCTAATAATTAGAATATGAATGAATGATTCTAACCTTTAGATATAACATAAAGCAACATTAAGATATTTTATAGAATTAAGGAGGCATAAATCAGACTTTTCCCTTTAGTATATTAGGTGAATATTCTACACCATACATTATTATTATTATTATTATTAGGGATAATGCCCAAGTACCCCCTCAACCTATGCCCGAAATCTCAGAGACACACTTATACTATACTAAGGTCCTATTACCCCCCTAAACTTATTTTATTAATAATTTTTTACCCCTTTTTAGCTTACGTGGCACTATCTTGTGGGTCCAATGATGGTTGACTTTTTTTTCGAACTAGTGGCACGTATGCTAAAAAGGGGTAGAAAATTACATATAAAATAAGTTCAGGGGGTAATAGGACCTTAGTATAGTATAAGTGTGTCTCTGGGATTTCGGGCATAGGTTGAGGGGGTACTTGGGTATTTTCCATTATTATTATTATTATTATTATTATAAATTTAACAATTTTAGCATGCAATTATTTTTCTTTTCAATTTATGTGATATAGATTGATTTGACACTGAATTTAATTTTTTTTAAAAAAATATTATGATTTAAAATAAAATATAGATAATTATAAATTATTTCATTAATACTAAATGAATATTTTGAGGTTTAATTATTCCTAAATATAAAAAATACATTAGTATTATGTTTAAGACGAACTAAAAAGTATGATTCAAAAATTATATTGCAACTAGGATAATGCTAATTACTAATAATAATAGAAAGGACCTGCATCTGACTTTTCAATGGTTTGTTTATAATATCTTCCTTAATTTATTGTTAGTGCGTGCAACTTATATATATCAAAATCTTTCGGTCCAAATGAGAATTATGAATAAGTTTGACTTCATGTAATTTTATTATTAGTATATATAAAAAGCTAAGCACTACCATTTAAGGTTTAATAGTTATTGGAAAGTCCATATTAATTGGATGTAAAATAGTGATATTCTTATGTATTTACTTTGGATAATCCTTTTGGTAAGCTAACTTTTAAAGTTATATTGAAGTTTAGACTCAAAATTAATTTCTCTACATCATTAAGAGCATGATCCGTCCTAATTATTGTGTATTGATGTTTGACCCCACGTCAATTGCATGTACACAAACCATACTAGGCATAAGGTAGTGTGGTGAAGTTGACGAGTCATACCTCCTATGAAATATGGTCCTTTTCTAGCGAACTAGTTTCTCTGTTTCTATTTACTTGTTTATTTTGATTAATAAGAAAGAATAATTTTTTTTTTCTTATTATACCCTCATTTAAACTTTTTGAAAAATTTTAAGTTTTAATTCATCCTCTTTGAAATCATATTTAATAAGGGTAAGATTATAACTTCACTATGCTAATTATTGTTATCTTAATATGTGTGCTTTTTCTAAAGTGAACAACCAAATAAGGACTGAGGGATTAACTTTTAGCATTAAGTTAAGTTCAAGTTCATTTCTTTCAATTAACTTAAACTCTCGAATTCGACCTTAGAAAATGAAAAAAAAAAAGTCATATGGAGAGTGTTGTCCTCGACATTTACCTTATATTAATAATATTTTTTTTGGTTTCTCATCTGGTGTCCAGTATCCATCTTATTGGAGCCAATGACGGAGCTAGAATTTATAATAAGGTGATTCAAAATCTGAAGAACTTGACACACGAACTAACCGAAGGGGGTTCTACATCTACTTTATATACATAAAAAATAATTTTCATCATATATAAATAGTAATATTTTCCGTCGAATGAACCCCAAACAAAGGACTGGCTCCGCCCCCTGATTGGAGCCCAAATAAATCAAATCCGCGTCGAAAAAATCCCATATTAATAGTAAAACGCTCTCCGAGAATTTAAACTCGAAATCTCTAATTAAATATGAAAGAAAACTTACCGAACACTAATCCACGCTGTATATTAATAGTACTCTCTTTGTTTCGAGAGATAAATAATTTAAATTATAAATTTTGACATAAAATTTAAAAAGTGTCACATAAATTAGAACGAACCGAACTATTGTATTTCTCATACTACTACTACATGACAAATAGTGGTGGCCTTTATATACCTCACCACTCTTCTCTTTTCTCACTCGTCGTTGAGTCTTTTCAAACAACAATTAAATTACTATATATCTCTTTCCTTTTCTCCAATTCATATATTTATGCACAAAAATCATAATATGGGCATTATATGCAGTTCATACGAATCAACATCAGTAGCCACAGCCAAATTAATACTTCACGATGGAACATTACAAGAATTTTCTTATCCAATTAAAGCTTCTTTCTTATTACAAAATGACCCTACAATCTTCATATGTAACTCCGACGAAATGGATTTCGGTAACGTCGTTTGCGCCGTTAAAGCCGAAGAAGAGCTTCAGCTTGGTCAGCTATATTTTGCCTTACCTTTAACCCAACTTAAACATAAGCTGAAAGCTGAAGAAATGGCTGCATTAGCTGTCAAAGCTAGCTCTGCATTAAACACTAGTAGTAGTAGTGGTGAAAAGTTTATAATTTTTGAAAAAAGTGGTCCTAATTTTTCGAAAAAATGATGGATGATAATAATGATCGTACTTGTAAAGGGAATGGCAGGAGAAAGAAATTCACCGCGAAGTTGAGTTCAATAAATGAGTAGCGTAGCTCAATTATTGCGTCGGTTATTTTCCATCAACACATGTATTGTTAGATAGATAGTTATTACAAGTAGGTAGTATTTTTATTTTTTTTTGGGTTATTATTTGTGCGTATTTAGAATCGAAGCTAATTTAGTTACTGTTCATTTTTTGGTTATTAAGTTAATTTTATTGTACTTGTTATCAATGGTGGGGTTGTATTACAATTTTACCCCTCAATGTACGGATTTGATTACAATAATCAGCTTGATTTACTGTTAATTACGATAACCGTAAGTACAATTTTGTAAATACTATAAGCTATAGCCTATATATAAAAAAGTCATGCATAACAATATCGTGAATTGTTACCACTAATAAGGATGAGGAGTAAAACAGTAATAAATAGGAGCGTGTAGGGGTGGACATAGAAAGCTTATGCAATTTGCGATAATATTTTTTTTATCTCAATTTATGTGAAATTATTTAGATTTTGAGATTCAAATAATTATTTTTAATAGTAAGGTTTTTTAACTATTTTGAATTATCAATTTTTATAACTTATAATATTTTTTACGTACTTTATAAATATATAATTTTTATTTAAAAAAAATTAAAATTTTCATGTAAAATTAGGTAAGTTACTAGTAGTATGTCCTCTTTAACGAAGAGTGCTAGAAGTGGAGAATGAGTGGGGAACAAAGACTTGGGAGGATTTTCTCTTTATTGAAATAATAAAAAAGAAACAGAAGAAGAAAAGATTTTGACGTATTTAATTAATTCCTTTACTAATTCAAAGAAGATTGACAAAAATTAAAGCAAAAATGTGTCTTAACAATTGCAAACGTAATAAAAGCACAAAATCAATCACATTCACACATTACAAATGTAAAAAAGTTAAGGCACAAAATTTGATAAGTAATCAAGTTTGACAAATATGAGGGTGCAAGAGTCCATAAATATACGCTTTTGGGGCGATTATTTTGAAAATTAATTTGTATTATCTAACTTCAAATATTTTATTTGAATTTTGGCCATGTAAAAATTAAATATTAAATGTTTTTGTTTGAAATTTGATATGACATGTCAAGATCAACTTCATACATATTTGATTGAAGGTGACTTAAAACTTGGCAACAACAAACATCAAAAGTTAGGAGTTTTACTCATGGACGTACGTACCTCAAGCTAATTTATATCTTTTATTTAGTCTAAAATTAACCCAAAAAAAAAAATAAAAAATTATGGGAATTATGATATAATGAAAAATGATATTGTATAAAGTTCACCCTTTATGCATGGTTGTTAGGCATAATTAATATATTAGACTCTAAATTTGACTTTAAATTTTAACTTTGACCTCCAACTTTCATAATGCACAAATAGACACCTTAACTATCCAACTTTTAAATAAATAAATACATGAGTCTACTTGACAAAATACACGTAAGACACCAAGTAGGACTAAAATGACATGTAGAATGACATGTAGGACATGTGTGTCTATTTATTCAACTTTATACAAGTTAAGTGCCTACTTGTGCACACACAAAGTTGAAGGGCATAAATCATAAATGTGATTTGAAGTTAAGTTAAAAGGCACATTTATGTATTATGCCTAATTGTTATATCTAATTATTTATTAGACGACTTGATAAGAACATTTTCTATTTTTTTCTCCCACCTGATATTTTGATATCCATACTAGAGTCCAAAGTAATTTCTGAATCGCGTCGAGAAGTTTCACATTAGGATAAAACACTGTTGGATTTTAGCAAGGTATGAATTAGAAATAAGAAGAGAAAATAGAAAATGTGGGGTAGCCAATTTGGAGGAAAAATGACAGTCATTTCTCTCATACTGGTAGAAGAAAGAGAAATTGTTATCCTTATATTAGGTTACACTTCATTTAGTTCTTAAAGGGTTAATTAGAAAAAGGTGTCCCTTGCGCCGTCGTTGCTCGACTTTAGCTTTGGCTTAATTAATATAATCAATTTCACATTTCGAAAAAACGTTATTTTTTCCACAAAAAAACAAAATGTTCTGGAAAGACATGTCTGAACAGACGCGTTCCTTGCTGCAAGTGGCTATAAATATAGGGTTCTTTTTCGTTTTTCAACACTGAAATTTTTTATCTCTGCATACATTTTTCTTACAAAATACAATTCGTTGACTAGTCTATGTGTTCTCTCGTTATTGTTTTTGCGTTCGCTGAAATTATTAAGGTTTGATGTACCGCTACTTCTCTAATAGGTTAATCCTTTTTATCTTAGAATGAATTAATCTGCAACCTCGGGTACTTGATGGTATCAACTTTTTTAAGGAAACACAGTGAAGTTTGTGGACGGTCTGTTTTATCTTTTTTCTGTTTTTGTTTCCTAACCTTATTACAGGAGATAACAAACACTCCGTAACAAAGGCAATTGTATGCCAGGGAGACTGAAATACGAGACATCTTATGAAGAATGAATGAGTACTTATCACTCTATCACCCTCCTTGTCGGTAGATTACAAATTTATTTACATTTGTATACAACTCATTCCAAAATACATTCAATGTGTACGTACACTAGTGGCATATATATTGAATATATACATGCTAGCTGTGAATTAGAAGGCACTAGCCAAAATCACATCCTGTACAAAACTAGTCTGCTTTGGGAAGAACACATCATATGGATGGGACAATGTGTACAAAACTCAAATTAGAACCTCCAAATTGATCAATGATTACATAGGATTCAACTTAGGCTGAGTTGGCCCTCCATGCTTAGCTAGTGGCCTTTTGAATATATGTGCACCTAACTTTAGCATCCAGGATTCAGTTTTTGGTGTCTCTTTGTTTAAAAATTAGCATTATTGTGCATTTGCTCTTCCCCAACCATACTGGCCTGGCCCCATCCTATTGAACATAGGACCACTCATCTCACTAGCTAATGCCTAAGGTAATGTGTGTAATTTTCATTACTTATTATTACTATTTGAATTTAATATAGCCATTAAACTTGAAATGGCAAAAAAGTTATTTGAATTAGAATTGGAAAGATACGTGTCTTCATTTTACAAGTGAAGGATAAATAAGTAAATAAAAGCTTTTGTTTTGACATGTGTGTCTCATTGCAGTAGCTAAATATGAACAATCACATAAATAAAAATAAATTTTAGCAATAATAAATTAAATATATTTATTAACAAAGTGTATTAAAGTTTTTATCAACTATTTAATTATTGTTGGATTAAAATATCGCTATAAGCTTTAGAATTACTTACAAAGAATGCTAGTTGACGGTAAGCATACATGTTTAACGGCAATTAAATTATTATCGCTAATTAAAGATCACTAAATATTATTTTTGATGTATTGAATGAGGCATGTAATATATAGTGTGTACTTACCAGTGATATTTAGTGGCATTAAAATTTTCTTTTAGCGGTAATATTTGTTAATGCAAAAGTATTTGGCGGTAATTGAAGAGCTAATGTCATTGTATATTGTATATAGAGACGCAAAATTTTTTAACGACATTTATATAAAGTGTCTCTATAAATACTCATTTATTATTTTTGCTAATTACAATATAAGTATAAATATCCTTTGTTGCTAAATTCTTTATTTGTTGTAGTATATAACAAATAGAGACAGACCCACCCCATATGGTGTTGGTGCTCGTGTATCCATTAATTTCGAAAAAAATATGTATATATATATATATATATATATATATATATATATATTATATATATATATATAATTTGAAAAACTGATAGAAATTAGAATATAATTAATAGTGCATTCATGAAGAGTATAAGCGTGATGTTGTACTACTGCTACAAGCCAAAAGTATTAATCTAACTAAATCCATATTTTTTATTTTTTATTTATCTGAGAAATCATACATAAGCTAAGATAATATTGCTACACCTCAAATTTTCAAATTCTATATTCGTCTCCGGTAACAAAAGTTCCAAAGAATAATCATGAGTTTGTAGTGTTTTAATGCCATATATATATATATGCAACTTGTAGAATTGAATTGGGTTGGACAATATATTTAACAGAAACCATTGATAGTGCAACAACAGGTGCTCTTGAAAAAGGTGATGCTAAGCTTCTGATTTTTTTTCATGACAATAGTTGAAAAGGATGTGCATGTATTGGATAAGCACGCCAAAATATATAATGTTTGAACCTGTCGATGTCAATCGTCATATCCTTACAGAATTTATCGGTAATCTCTAACTAATTTGTAGCTAAATAATTTCTAGCAAATTGATTTTTCATATAATCCATCGTTAGGCGAAATTAGCATGAAATTGTATTGGTAGCTACCTTATTTTCTTTTAGTTATGCATATTGGTTGAATCAATGAACTTAACTGAACTTAATATTTTTGATATAACTATATGTACAGACAAAACAATATATAGCTTAGCTATATAAAAAAATATTTCAGATATTAAAATATATTAAATTTAAATGCTGAATCTGCTTCTATTATTATTAAAAAGCTCGTCATATAGAGTTTTGAGATGGTGGAGGCACACTTTTCCTTTTTTTTCCAAATATCTACTTCCACAAAATAAACATCTAATAATAAGAGTGTGGAGTTAGAGCACTACAAAATCAGATAAATGCATTTGTCCTTATTTATATTTATATCTTTATAGAAACTTTCAGTGGATACGTCATATAACTGTTTTGTTTTATAAACTTGAAACGTATAGTTTTAAAAAAATCTTAATGAAAATATGTAAAAATCTATAACTCTTATATGCATTTCCTTGGAATATTATGTACGATTAAATACTTTATACATAATATCAGAATCTTAAATAGGATAATTTTACATTGAAATCGTTAAGGGCACAAACCTGATGAAGACATTATCATAGACAAAAGCAGAAGCTTTAGTTGTAAGTTGGTTTCTACCTACTTACCCTAACTTTCTGTTACCACTATTGTCAGTGATAAAATTATTGTAGAAAATATGTGGTTAACCCTAATGGATGGAGGGAGGATCAATTTATAGAAGTTAGGATTTAATCTGATACGTCCATCAAGTAACCAATGTACGGACGAGATTTATTCCTTATTAAATACTATTTATGATATTACTTGGGTTAGAAGTAAACTTGGGCTATAAGTAAGAAATAATTAATAATAATTCTTATATATCAAACAACTAGAGGTGGAGCGAGATAATGAGTTTGAGATTCTAAAATTTAGAACAGAATAAAATAATATTACGAAACATGCTTCATTGGTTGACAGTGGGTTCGAATCCACAACATGATAGAGCGAAAAACATTTTTCACCGACACTTCTTACCACTAATTCATCTGAACCCACAGACCCCCACCTTACCTCTGCAAACAACCTCTTCACTTCATAATATATCAGAAAATAAAAATTTCTTTTTTCAATTGATTTTTATAATGAGACATGACCAAACACCTCATTTTTTAGTTGATTCATGCATGCTGATTTGATTATATTTTTTTTTTAGAAAAACACACTTCTCTTATTCGTTGAAATATATATTAAATAAAATATATTTTTTTGATATAAAAGACAAATAAAAAGAAATGGAGTACAAGCAAGGGAGATCCAAAATGGGCAACCATCATTAATGTTTGACACAGCTATATATGATGTCAAAAATAGTTGAAAAAAAGTGTCATGAAGAGGTAATAGGTTGCAACAAGCAATGGTGGTCCTTGTTATTTATCACATCTAAAAGCCAAAAAATGGTATACATATACCAACGAAAAATGGTTTACATATACCAATGAAGTGATCTCTCATCAACCAACTATGCCTCCTTTTTCAACAACCCATCTAATTTGACGACTTATATTTATTGGACTTCTATGTTTCCCCACTTTCTTGAACAAATCTTATATATGCATAACCCTTTATTAGATTCCCAACGTCTTATATTATATATCGTCTCTTTTTAAAAATAGTTGAACCATAATATATGTTAGGCATAAATTATAATTTTTGTCCATTATACTTTAAAAGATTAATTAATTAATTTTAAAAATATATTACTTTGACTAACGTAGGAAATCTAAAAGCAATTAATTTCATTGGAGAATACTTCATTCATTCATTAACTAATTTCTTTATTCACTACTTATTCTATAAAATCTAAATTGAAAAAAAAATATCAACAAACAAATTAAAAATAAAAGATGAAAATGGATGTTACAACTACATGAATCATCTCTAATGTAGTTAAACAGGAATTAATGATCCTGATGACTGTTCGTTTACGTGATCATCATTTAAGTTTTCATCTGGTATTTATTGAAAAAGAAAAAAAAATGAACAAAAAAGATAAAATGAAGATAACAACTACATAAATCATCTCTAATGTTGTCATTGCTTTAAGAATTTATATATATAAAAAAAAAATTACACAAAATATATAGAAAAAATGAGGTGGGAAAAACTTGATTTTAAATTGTTTTTGGATCAATTGGTAAAAATTTGGCTCCAAAATAAACTCTAAAAATTTAAATAGTCATTCAAATGCATTTATATTTTTGAAATCTAACATTTCGTCATTTATAATAAAGTTGTCATAAGCAAACATTAAATAAGGGTATAAGAGTAAAATTACCTTATTTCTTAATGTAAGTGCACATGAAAAATGTGACATATAATATGGAACGGAGGGAGTATCCACTATATAAAGGGATCATGCACCATCAAAAATATAAGATTGATAGGGTAAGGAGTCGCTTGGTAGCTGGATAGAGTTATATATGTATTAGTAATGTGAGTATTAATTATGCAGATATTAGTAATGTGTATTAGTTATATAAATATCAGTAAAATGGTATTAATTAGTAATGTGAGTATTACTTATACATGTCTTAGTTATGCATATATTAGTTATACAAGTATTAACTATGTAAGATTTAGTTATATGGAGTTTAGTTATGCATAAATCATTCCTTTGGATGTTGGTTCCTTATATTAAAAATTAGTAAAACTATTAAATTATAACATTTTTTTTTTACAATTATATTCGTTTCTTCTTTAACTTTGTATTTAAATTAAAATATTTCTTTAATTATGTAAAAGAAGAAATTAGTCATGTGAAAGTGATAAGGATAACATTGTCATTTTATCTTTTTTCCATGTATTAGCTAGGGGTCGTTTGGTTATTGTACAAACTAATACATCTTATTCATATATAAAAAGTTGCATTAGTTTTACTATGTTTGGTTGAAATTTTGTATTACGTATAAAAGTAAACATAACTTATACCATGTTTGGTTGGTAAGAATTTAAATGTTGTACAAAGTTGTTCATGTATTAATTTATACCGTGTTTTATTGCATTTTTTGTAGTCTTACATAATTAATATCAATATAACTTGTGAGGGAATTTATGTATTAAGTTATGCAAGAGTAGAAGGTGGATACATTATGTGGGTCTTAGTTATACATGTATTAAAATGATAATTACATATTTACCCTATTAACTTATTTTATTTTAATTGAAAACTAAATTGTACTTTTCTATCTACATTTTTTTTAGATACATGCCATTTTCATTTTTTTATATACTTACAATTTTTATTTATTTATGTAAATATAAATATTTTTTTAATATTAAAAATTTGATTGTATATTTTTGACGGTATATATGCTAATCAAATATTACATTATTCGATATATTCCACATTGAATTATCATGTATTATTATCTTGTAAAAAATATATATTAATGATTTACAATAAATTTAATATTAAATAGTTAATAATTTATGTATTGTAATCTATACATAATTATATAATACCTACATAACTAATATCCGCATAGTTAAACTCAACATAACCAAACTCTGTATAACTAATACATGAAAAAATAAACCTGCATTACTATTACCTGTATAACTAATACCTGCATAACTTAAATCCTTGCATTACTAATATCTGTATAACGAATACATGCATAACTCTAACCCTGCATTATTAACACATGTATAACTAATACATGCATAACTCTAACCAATAACCAAACGGTCCCGTATCAATTATTCCACCTCTCACTCCGCCACATAAATAATGCATAAATTTCCTCATAACTTATACATGTTTTAGTTCTGTGAATTCCAAAATTGACACTGTATTGGTTTTATACATGAATAATTTCTTTTTTCTTATCCACCTACCAAGCATCGTATTAATTATATACATGAATACTTTTTTTCTTATCGAGTATCGAACATTATGTTAATTATATACATGAATAATTTTTTTCTTCTTCACTTACAAAACGTCATATAAGTTATACAAACTCGAATACGTGAATGAGGCTTATTTTATCAAGCTATCAAACAACGGTCCTAAATTCTTTATGTTACTATATATAATACCAATTTAAACCTCAACTATAGTAAGTATT
The DNA here is from genome assembly GCA_027705065.1 of Solanum peruvianum. NCBI lineage: Eukaryota > Viridiplantae > Streptophyta > Magnoliopsida > Solanales > Solanaceae > Solanum > Solanum peruvianum. Next base: position 36,130,242 of record JAKWJD010001756.1, on the reverse strand, counting down.
GCAAGTTTTTCTACTAATTTATCAGGGATAATTATCTATTTAATCAATTCTGGCCTAACTATATTCTTTATGAGAAAATCACACATGAAAAAAAAAATGAATAAAATTCGACCTTACATACATAATAAACTTTTAATATTATATATATATATATATATATATATTATATATATATATATATATATATATATATATATATATATAGTTTCGAACAATATATAGCAGATTTAGGCAGATTTGGGATGGAAATTTTTTGGTTTTATTTCCTACATTGCAATCTTCTTTTTCTATGCACAATATCGCTAAAGACTTTAGGGACATATACAAAAGTATCAATTATCACTAAAAATACATATTTAACGACAATTAATAAGAATTAATTATCGCTAATGATTACTTTTATCATAGTGAATAGATTTGAATCAGAATAAGACACTAAAACTCATCCTTCTTGTCAAGTATAGACAATTAATAAGAATCAATTATCGCTAATGATTAATGACTTTTGCGTTTTTTCTTTTTTTTTGAATTTTTACAGTGTTAGGTATCTGCATTGAAGCCTAACTAATTTTCATATTTCGGGTAGGCTTCATTCAAGGATAACGCCCCAACCAAAGACTTTTTGCTATACTAAGAGTTCGAAAATGAGATTTCTTGCTAAGAAATAAGCAACATCATTCACAACACCACATCCTTTTACTAATCTCAAAGAGTTCGAATACCTTAAACGGATATGTGGTAACAGATAAAACCCATAGTTGGTTTCCATCCCTGTGGGGGAAGATGCCAACCATCTTTCTTCTTTAAGAACACAAACCTTAGGTTAAGGTAAAGGGCGAATTTCAGACATCATTAAAATAAAAAAAAGGATCTTGTTGTTGGAGCAACGAATTATCCGTTTTGATTTTAAAAGTATTTCAGTGGCCCTTTAAGCATTTTGGAAGAAACAAATGACTCTTTTGACTCTGGACTCAAACTTTACGACTTGTGCATCATCTAGAAATAATTACACACTGACGAACAGAAAGAAAAAACTAGTCAAATCACAATGTCAGTTAAAACAAATTACAAGCAATATCCAAATACTAATCATGATATCCCAGCCTTGTGTCCTTATAATCACAAGAGAGTTTCAAACATAACTAAAGAGTATCAAAAACATTTTTGGTAACTGGTCCTAAGGAAATAACTGCACTAATAGAAGCTCTTGGAAAAAGTGACAAACACTTTCTCAACTGTGAGGTATTAGTAGCACAATTGTTGCATCCCTTATGCTCTGGCATTATAACCATTTTCTCCAGATTTATCGCGTGCTCGAGTAAGAACTTCAAGAATTGATCGAGCTCTGTTGCTTCAGATGTACAAAATGGCATAACCTTGACAATCTTCAAATTCTGTAAATGATCTTTGAATATGTTATCTTGAAATGAGAGGGGGTCATATAATTCCAACGCCTCAGTGTTTATTTCCGCGTTCTGAAAAATTGAGAAGTCCTGAAATTGAATCACACACTATGTAACGTAACATTGTAATCAACATTTGACGCGTAAATGAAAAATACAATCTGGAAGAAAATAATGAGATGAATAATAATAACATACCTCCAAATCAGGAAACATCATCAATTTTTCCAAATTAGGAGTCGACCTTAAGAGTTTGTCTAGCATGAGGAAGGAAACGTTTGAAACATAAGAACTTATTGTCAACCATCTGCATTGTAGCAACGGTAAGGAGACTTTCAATTCCTCGTCCATCATCGCAGTGGAAATCACCTGAACAAAAGGATGAAACGGAACATAATTAGGTAAGTAAACTCAAGTGTTAAAATTGTTCTGTTTCTTTCATCTTTGTCAACCCTTCATAAGTTGTATAGAAAACAAACATATGTAGAGGCCATTGGAACTGTGAAGCTTAGTTAACTACCTTTACTATTGTGTTCTACTGGGCCCTTCTTTGAAGAGGCCATTGAAACTTGATATAAAGTGTATCAAGGGCTTTACATTATGCATACATGCTCTCTTTTGACTTTGCATTATGTGAATTTCATTGTGGCTACTACTTGTGTTGATAATAAAGTTAATGTTGTTACTTTTACTACTTTTATTGAGAATAACACAATTCTTTCTTTGAGTAAACCTATTGTTTCTAGTTCTGTTCCAATATCCACATAGATGCCTTTCTTTTGTTTGTTTCAGAATGATCTTGCTTTACTATGACATTTGAGATTAAGACCACATGCTTTATCATAATATGAAATCAATTGTCAATAAAAATGCTCAATCACCTATGGCTAGACAACAGAGACTATCATTTTGGTTCCATCAAAACCTCATGCCCTTTTTCAGCTCATTCATATTGATCTTTGGGGACCCTACTGTGGGGTCCGTACCTATTGTAGATAAACATAAGAAAAGTTAAAATGCAGAAACGGTTGAATTTTGTTTATTGCTTATTGTTAAAGTCAACAAATGCTGCAAAAAATCAAAACTCACCATTTCTTTTTTCAACTAAAATCTTACCAAGAAATCTGCATAGGTGAAAAGGTTGAAATCTTGTGTTTTTTGTGATCTCACTTGTGATATCATTAGGAGTAGATTTTCCTATAAATACAGAGCTCTTGCTCATTTCAAAAATGCACAAAAAAAAATTACAAAGGAGAGAAAAGAAGAGTGAGGCATCACAGAGGAAAATAATATGTGAGGAAAAAATAGAGAGTGTGAGCAATAGTGTAGTGAGGTGAAAAATCAAAAGAGTGTTATTTCTTTGAATGTGTAGTGGTTTTGCTCAGACATACAAGTGTAAAATCCTTACTATAGTGATATTCGTTGCTCCTCTCGGGTCGTGGCATTCCCCTTATTTAGGAGGGTTTCCACGTAAAATCTTGGTGTCATTATTTCTCTTTTATTCTCGTTGATTAGCCGTATTGTTGTGTTCCGCATTTATAGCCTTTATTACCGCAAATATTATTTCTGGTACGGATTTATTCCCAACAATTGGTATCAGAGCACATGTTCTGCTTTTTTTGCAGCTTATTGTACTATACTCAATAAAAAAATATGTCCCGAGTAAAGTACGAGGTAGCAAAATTCAACGGTGATAGCGGTTTCTCAACGTGGCAGAGAAGGATGAAAGACTTGCTCATCCAACAGGGTTTGCACAAGGCACTAGGCGGCAAATTCAAAAAGCCTAAATCCATGAAACTTGGGGATTGGGAAGAAATGGATGAAAAGGCTTCTAGTGCAATCAGATTGCACTTAACAGATGATGCAGTTAATAACATCATCGATAAAGAGAGTGCATGTGGCATTTGGAAAAAGTTAGAAAATCTATACATGTCCAAAACGCTGACAAATATATTGTACCTAAAGAAGCAGTTATATGTGCTACATATGGGTGAAGGTGCAAATTTTTTGTCTCATTTAAATGTACTTAATGGACTAATCACGCAGCTAGCAAACCTCGGAGTAAAGATCGAGGATGAAGATAAAGCCATAATGCTCCTAAACTCGTTGCCATCTTCCTACGATACTTTAGCAACAACTATTTTACATGGTAAGGACTCTATTGAGTTGAAGGATGTCACATCAGCCCTTTTGCTTAATGAGAAGATGAGAAAAAGGCCTGAAAATCATAGACATGCTCTCATCACGGAAAGTAGAGGCAGAAGTTACCGAAGGAGCTCAAGTAACTATGGTAGATCCGGAGCTCGTGGAAAGTCCAAGGTCCGATCAAAATCGAAGGCCATAAATCGCTACAATTGCGATCAACCAGGACACTTCAAAAGAAATTGTCCAAATCTAAAAAGGGGCAAAGGGCAAAGCAACGGCCAGAAGAATAATGACAACACAGCTGCCATGGTGCAAAATAATGACAATGTTGTTCTCCTCATAAATGAGGAAGAAGAATGCATGCACTTGGCAGGTATAGAGTCGGAATGGGTGGTCGACACAACAACATCTTATCATGTCACACCGGTAAGAAATCTTTTTTGCAGATATGTAGCCGGTGATTATGGTAATGTGAAAATGGGTAACACAAGTTACTCAAAGATTGCGGGGATCAGAGACATTTTCTTAAAATCAAATGTTGGATGCACATTAGTGTTGAAAGATGTGTGCCACATACCTGATTTGCGGATGAACTTGATCTCGACATTTGTTTTGGACCGAGATGGATATGAGAACTACTTTGCAAATAAAAAATGGAGACTCACCAAAGCGGCATTGGTGATTGCAAAAGGAGTTTCTCATGGTACGTTATATAGGACAAATGCAGAATTATGCCAAGGTGAATTAAATACGGCTCACGAAGAGAATTCTACAGATTTATGGCATAAAAGAATGAGTCATATGAGCGAGAAAATATTGCAAATTCTTTCCAAAAAGTCACTAATCTTTTTTGCCAAAGGTACAACGATAAAATCGTGTAACTACTGCTTATTTGGTAAACAACATAGAGTCTCATTTCAGACATCATCTGAAAGAAAGTCGAATATACTTGATTTGATATATTCTGATGTTTGTGGTCCAATGGAGATATAATCGATAGGAGGTAATAAATACTTTGTTACCTTTATTGATGACGCTTCTCGAAAATTGTGGGTTTATATCTTGAGAAGCAAAGATAAGGTGTTTCAAGTATTTCAAAAGTTTCATACTCTGATAGAAAGAGAGACATGTCGAAAGCTAAAACGTATTCGAACCGACAATGGATGTGAGTATACTTCAAGAGAATTTGAAGAGTACTGTTCAAACCATGAAATCAGACATGAAAAGACAGCTTCTGGAACCCCACAACACAATGGTGTAACTGAGAGAATGAATCGCACCATTGTTGAGAAAAGTTAAGAAGCATGCTTAGAATGACTAAATTACCGAAGACATTCTGGGGTGAAGCAGTTCGGACAACGTGTTATCTTATCAATTGTAGTTCATCAGTTCCGTTGGAGTTTGACATTCCGGAGAGAGTTTGGACCAACAAAGAGATGTCTTACTCTCACTTAAAGGTGTTTGGTTGCAAAACTTTTGCGCATGTACCGAAGGAGCAAAGAACCAAGCTAGATGATAAATCAGTTCCCTGCATATTCATCGGATATGGAGATGAAGAGTTCGGGTACAGACTATAGGATCTTGTAAAGAAGAAGGTCATCAGAAGCAGAGATGTAATCTTTTGAGAAAATGAAGTTGGAAGTGCTGATGATCTATCCGAGAAGGACAATAAAAAGAATGGTATAGTACCTAATCTTGTTACCGTTCTTTCTTCTAGCCATCCCATAAGTGCAGATTGTACGATTGATGAAGTTTCTGAGCATGAAGAGCAACCTGATGAGATTGTTGAGCAGGGGGAGCAACTTGGTGATAATACCGAGCAAATAGAGTACCCAGATGAAGAAGAACAATCTCAACCTCTGAGGAGATCACAAAGACAAAGGGTAAAATCAACCAAATACCCTTCCTCAGATAATGTCCTTATCAATGATGAAGGTGAGCCAGAAAGTCTTAAGGAGGTGTTGTCTCATCCAGAAAAGAGCCAATGAATGAAAGCCATGCACGAAGAGATGGGATCTCTATAGAAAAATGGCACATACCATCTAGTTGAACTTCCAAAAGGAATAAGACCACTTAAGTGCAAGTGGGTCTTTAAACTCAAGAAAGATGGAAATGACAAGTTGGTCAGGTACAAAGCTCGATTGGATTGTAAAAGGCTTTGAACAAAAGAAAGGTATTGATTTTGATGAATTTTTTTCACTTGTTGTCAAAATGACTTCTATTCGAACTATTTTGAGCATATCAGCTAGTCTAGATCTTGAAGTGGAGCAATTGAACGTGAAAACTACATTTCTTCACGGAGATTTGGAAGAAGAAATTTATATGGAGCAACCAGAGGGATTTGAAGTATCTAAAAAGAAACACATGGTGTGCAAATTGAATAAGAGTCTTTATGGGTTGAAACAGGCCCCAAGGCAATTGTACAAAAATTTTGACTCTTTCATAAAAAGTCAAACGTGCGCAAAGACCTATTCTGATCCATGTGTATACTTCAAAAGATTTTCTAACAATAATTTTATTATTTTGTTGTTATATGTGGATGACATGTTAATTGTAGGACAAGACAAAGAGCTGATTACAAAGTTGAAGAAAAATTTGTCCAAGTCATTTGACATGAAAGACTTGGGCCCAACACAACAAATTCTAGGGATGAAGATGGTTCGAGAACGAACAAAATGAAAGTTGTGGCTATCTCAAGAGAAGTACATTCGACGTGTACTAGAACGCTTCAACATGAAGAGTGCTAAACCTGTTAGCACGCCTCTTGCGAGTCATCTGAAGCTGAGCAAACAAATGTGTCCTACAACAAAAGAGGAGAAAAAGGGAATGGCTAAAGTTCCTTATTCTTCAGCATTGGGGACTTTGATGTATGCAATGGTGTGTACAAGACCTGATATTGCTCATGCAGTTGGTTTTATTAGAAGATTCCTTAAAAATCCTGGAAAAGAACAGTGTGAGGCAGTTAAGTGAATACTCAGGTACCTAAGAGGTACCACAAGAGATTGTTTGTGTTTTAAAGGATTTGATCCAATCTTGAAGGGATATACTGATGTTGATATGGCTGGTGACCCCGATAATAGAAAATCCACCACTGGATATTTGTTTACATTTTCAGGGGGAGCTATATCATGGCAGTCAAACTTGCAGAAGTGTGTCGCACTCTCTACAACTGAAGAAGAATATATTGCAGCTACTGAAACTTGCAAAGAGATGGTATGACTGAAACAATTTCTTCAAGAACTTGGATTGCATCAGAAGGAGTATGTCGTCTATTCTGACAGTCAGAGTGCAATAGAGTTGAGCAAGAACACCATGTATCATGCAAGGACAAAGCATATCGACGTGAGATATCACTGGATTCGTGAAGAGATAGAAGACGGATCTATGCAGTTCATGAAGATCCCTACTAGTGAAAACCCTTCAGATATGCTGACCAAGGTGGTATCAAGGGACAAGTTTGAGCTATGCAAAGAACTTGTCGACATGCACTCAAGCTAGAAACCTAGAGCTACCTCCTTCAGGTGAATGGGTATGGAGGGGGAGATTTGTGGGTCCATACCCATTGTAAATAAACATAAGAAAAGTTAAAATGCAAGAACGGTTGAATTTTGTTTGTTGCTTATTGTTAAAGTCAACAAATGCTGCAACAAATCAAAGCTCACCATTTCTTTTTTCAACTAAAACCTTACCAAGAAATCTGCATAGGTGAAAAGGTTGAAACCTTGTGTTTTTTTTGTGATGTCACTAGTGATATCATTAGGAGTAGATTTTTGTATAAATACAGAGCTCTTGCTCATTTCAAAAATGCACCAAAAAAAATTACAAAGGAGAAAAAAGTAGAGCGAGGCATCACCGAGGAAAATAACTTGTGAGGAAAAAATAAAGAATATGAGCGATATTGTAGTAAGGTGAAAAAATCAAAAGTGTTATTTCTTTTGAATGTGTAGTAGTCTTTGGAGTTTTGCTCAGACATACAAGTGTAAAATCTTTACTATAGTGACATTCGTTTCTCCTCTCAGGTCGTGGTTTTTCCCTTATTTAGGAGGATTTCCACGTAAAATCTTGGTGTCATTATTTCTCTTTTATTCTCGTTGATTAGCCTTATTGTATTGTTCCGCATTTTTAGCCTTTATTACCGCAAATATTATTTCTGTTACGGATTTATTCCCAACACCTACCATACCCAAACTTACAATGACAATAAACATTATCTAACCACATTGGATGATTTTTTCAAATCCACTTGGACACTCTTACTGTCTACTAAGTCTAATGCTTTTTCTTATCAAATCATTTCTCTTCATGGTTCAGACTCAATTTCATATCACATTTATACTCTAAGATCTGACATTTCTTTTGAGTTGGGTTCTAGCACTAAATTATTTTTGAATTTCTTCTCTTGATATTATATGTCAAACATCTACTCTTCGTACCCCACAATAGATGATGCACTTATTGGTGATTCCTTGATCCATTTGAGCTAATTTTTGGGGTGTGAGTTAGACCTAAAATCTAATTTCACATGGTATCAGAGCCGGATCCGTCTCACCCGATGTTGGGACCTCCAAAATCAAATGCCAATGCACTAGTTGCTAAGCAAGGGGCACGTCCCACATCGTTGATTAATGAGATGGGTGGACTTCTTATAAAGCTTGTAAAATCCTCCATCTATGAGCTAGCTTTTGGGGTTGTGAGTTCGGCCTAAGACCTAATTTCACATGATCTATACTATTTTAATTCAAACTTCCGATAAAATATTGGGGTGAGTGTGTCCTCACTACTAATTATCTTTTTAATGGACTTTCTTTATGTTTGTTACAAAGTAACATTCCTTATTATGGTCTCCTATATAAAATTGCTACCTCCAACCTTTTGGTTTCCTTAGTTTTGCTGCAATACCTAAGCCTTATAGGATATGTTTAAATCCAGATTCATCACTTGTGCTTTTTATAGTTATTACATGACCAAAAAAGGACAGATAAGCTTGTTGATTTAAACAAGTAGGCTGGTTTTTTTATCTAGAGATGTCAGGTTTAATGAGAAGGGTTTCCCTTAATTTTCTCTTTCTTTTCCTTCTACATTTCCTCCTCCGCCACCATTTTTTCTAGATTATTTTGCTTTACATATGAAATAAAATGTTTTTTCTCTCCCGACTCAACCAATTCCATGGCAAGGTATCTCAATTTCTCTTCTAAGAAGTTTAACAAACTCAGTGTAAACTTAGGAGATCTATTGATTTTCTCTTGTAAGAACTTGTAGCTGTCATCTTAAAGTAATAGAAGGAACCAATATTTAACCTCGCATACTAGATCAAAACAATATAATTTAATTAAAAGAAAGTAAATTAGGAGATGATTAATCAGGTTCACGACCTTTAATTGACATAATTATTACCCCAATGCTACAACCAAATCTAAAAATAAAGGATTCAATATTAATATAAAAATATAGATATAAGGAGTTGTATTCAACAATTAACATAAAAATTAAAGACAAGAGACATTTGAAACTGATAACTGACCTTGATAAACCAGGCTGAAAGTATTAGCTCATTAGCACAACCAACGCTTACCAAAAGATCTATCAGTATGCCCTCATCCAGTGAATCAAACTCATCACTACAGAGATCAAGTTTGGCATGGTCCAAAGATGACAAGTCCTTAAGCTCAATAATCGTATAATCAAAATCTCCAGAAATCGTTAAATGTTCAACATACGGAGCAACAACTTCAAAGCAACAATCATCTTCGAATGAAAACCAATCTCCACCAGGATGATAATGATCAATCAATTTAAGTTTCTTACAATTTGGAGAAGTCATGTGCAAATAATTAAATCCACAAAATTTATAGAGACTGAATGATTCCAACTGAGGGCTATTGGACATTATTTGGCTAATGTGTTTATCGTGGATTAACAAATCTTCGAATGTCAAAATCTTCAACGATGTCCAATTTAATACACAATCGTCTAATATTCTGCAATTCTGACATTTGAGTTTTTGAATCGTCGAACTACTACAGAAAACTTTTGGAAGACTATAAGGTTGATCATTCTCAATATCATCAGTATCATAAGTTATCTTCAGGCTTAGACCCTCCACTTTCTTGTTCACAGCAAATTCTAGCCACTTATCAATTACGGGAAAATAAGACACCTCTTCATTATGTCTGAACACAAAGTTTAGACTGCACTTTTTAATGCTAGAGCTGCTAAGGAGAGGTAGTACATTATCTGTTAAGGAAATGAATTTGTGTACCATCGAGGTATTTGAACAATTAAACTCCTCATTGTCATAAACAAGATTGTCGATAGCAGTCCAGAAGTATTGCCAATCTTTAGAAAGAATAGTTGTTCTGAAGGCATCAAGTATGGACAATCGAGATAGAATCTGAACAATTAGAGCGTGAGGTAGATGACTGATTCTATCAACGAGGTCAAGTTCGTCATTACATCCTGTCTCGATTTTCACATTTTTCTGAGGTGAGTTTCCAACAAGCCAACTTTCGGAGTTTCCATCATCTTTCTCACTCCTAGTTGACATGCCACGTTTCTGTTGTTGAGAAACAACAAAGGGCTAATACTGAAAAGGGGGAAATTATTAGACATTAATACGATAATTATTACTACTTGAATTGAAATTTTCACATTTAAATTAATGTTGATCACATAAGCAAGTTTTTAACATATATTTATATATATATAAACATGAGTTAATGACTAACCTTCAATGTTTTTTCTTCTTCTTAATTTTCTTAGATATATTTATATCATACTAAAGTTGATAACAAAACTAAAAGCTTAACAAAAATTAATTACAAGGAGTATCCATAGGATGCGCCCACAAAATAATTAAAAATTGATTTATAGATCCATAAAAATTCAACAAATAGAGAAGATCTATCCGCATTGGATTAACAAAGAGAAAAACATAAATTATATAAACTAAGGGGCGAGAGCGAGAATGAAGGCAAAGAGATAAATAAAGTGAAAAGAGTGGTTTTATAAAAATGTGGTGAAGTCAAGAATGAAAGAATAATGCTTATAAACGTACAACACTTTGAAGTAGGTAAAATTCAATAGAAATTACAAAAATACCGACTCTTTGTTCAGGGATACCTAATAAAACTAATATGATCTTTTCTCAAAGAGCCCTTAAGACTCTATTAGGGAAATTATTTAACGCCGAATAAATCGATACAAGTTATGACAACCCTTACTTGAGGAAAAAAGAACGCTTTCATTTAGATAATTCACACATACAATAGAACAAGAAAAACAATCAACGTCATACTACTTTAGGACTCTTCCTGAGATCTCTTTTCTTTTGAAATGATACAAAAACGAAACAATCAATCTATTCATGATATTGGAAGACCTTATTCAATGTATCATTTATAGATCTAATGACATTCAACAAATCGAGAAGAATAATACCGACATTGGATAAACAAAGAGAAAAACAGGAAAAAATAGAACAAACCTTATTAGTGAACATAAATTAAGCGGCGGGACCGAGAACAAAGCAGAAGAAACGAATAAAGTAGGCAGAGTAGGTAGGTTTTTAAAAAGTGTGGTGAAGTAAAAAATAAAAGGATAATATATGTAAATGTTACAAGACTCTTAAGTAGGTAAAATTTAATATAAATCACCAAAATGCCCCTTACCCCGTCGATCAATCTTTGTTTGGGTATGTGTACATGCTAGGGCTAGCAAGGGAACGGGGACTGCAGGACGGGACAAAGGTGGAAGGGATGGTCCAATGATTGATTGGGATTCAACCGATCCCGGGATTAACCTTGTCAAGATTTGTGGGACTATTTGAAGTCTCGTTCCATCACACTATATTAATGGGATGTGATAGTGTTCGACGTGACGTGACGGATGCGGGATTTAACACTGTTTAATATATTTATTTAATTGTTTTGAAGTTATTTTTGAATTTTATCTAAGTAAAAAATGCTTACGTTTTCAAAATTTCCAGTTTCATATTTAAATTTCAAAGTTCGAAACTCGAAATTCAAATTTGAACTTTGAAATTTAATACCAGAAAGTTTAAATTGGAATTCGTGTGTGTGTGTTAAAGAATGACAAAAGCTCCACATTGGTGGTTAATGAGATAGGTGGACTCTTTATAAGGCTTGGGCAGATCTCCTCCCTTTGAGCTAGCTTTTGGGGTATGAGTTAGGCCTAAAACCTAATTTTTACATGGTATCAGAGCATGGCCCATATCACCCGATGTTGGGGCCCCCAAAATTAAAATTGTCCACGCACCAGATGTTAAGCACTGGGCATGCAGTGGGGGTGTTAAAGAATGACAAAAAGTTCCACATCGGTGGTCAAATGTGTGAACTCCTTATAAGGCTTGGGGTGTGAGTTAGGTTTAAGACCTAATTTCACATGGTATCAGAGCTGGACCCGTCTCACCCGATGTTGGTGCCCCCAAAATAAAAATTGTCCACGCACCAAATGTGAAGCACTAGGTGTGAGTTGGGGTGTTAAAGAATGACAAAAGTCTCACATCAATGGTTAATGAGATGATTGGACTCCTACTAAAGCTGGACAATCCTCTTCCATTTGAGCTACCTTTTGGGGTGTGAGTTAGGCCTAAGACCTAATTCAACAACGCGAAATGCAAGATAATAGTTGTGTAGAAAATTATAGGAAGGGTTCCGTTTAAAATAGTTCTCGTATGTAAATCTAATATTTGTTATCTACACAACCACCTTCTAGGAAGAGTTCTGTTTCAATTAGTTCTCGTATATAAATCTAATATATGTAATGTTCCAATAAAACTTTTTTCTAACCCTCGTATTAAATCAACGGTAACATCCTCCGATTTCGCAATGATGCTTGAAACTCTTGTACCTCTTATTCATTGTCACTATTAGATCCAATTATTGAATTAAAAAAAGTTTCTTCTTTGAAAGTTAACTTTGGCAAAATATAACTTCTTCTCTTGACATTGATTCAATCTCTAAATAAAATTGATGTCTCGAAACTTTCTTCTATCATGAATGCTTGTGATCTCTAATTGGAAATTTTGTTGCCTAATATCCAAACTTTTCTCATATTGTTTGTTTGTACCTGTTAATGACTTTTTCTGCAAACATAATATCAAGTCATGTTAATAGTCACGTAGTTCATATTTTCACTAGGTTAAAAAACTTTTTTTTTATTTGTCACAATTTTCTCACACAGTTGTTGCAAGACATTTCACAATTTTATTCCATATAATGTGACTTGACAAGAAAAAAATCATCACATATTTTATATTTTCTTTCCAGAATAAAAGTTATCTCACCAAAATATTTCATGTCAAAATGACTACTCAGAATATTTTCATTATTTATTTGTAACTCTCATGTTAGAGTCAAAATATATATACTTATAATATACTTATTTAGAGCATTTTTTAAAGATGCACAAATCATAATTTTACAATGAGTTTTTTCTTATTTTATGAATCCCCACTATTTAAAAATTTATACAACATTTTCCAATAAAAAGTAGTATGACTTTATTCATGAAAATATGTGGTATTTTTTTTTTTACTTTTTCTTCGCTTGTTTATATTGAGCAAGTAGAGAAATATTTACCCGCATGACTCTTCTCTTCCGTCTCTCGAAGAGAATGACGTTGAATGGAATGATGATCTCCCATTTTGATATCCACACTTTTTTTTTTGAAACAGTAATAAAATATGAATCTCGTTAAAAATTGTTTGTGTAATATATCACAAATACAATAATTACAGTTGAACATAAAATAACAAAAAAAAATTAACTTTTTTGGTTGAGACGCAAATATGACACATTTTTAAAGGAGATTTAAGACCATTTTGACATAATCTAAACCGATCCAGCAATTTCACTCTTGGCTTGTGCCCTCCAGAATACAACAACTCAACAATGCCATATAACTCAAACAACTCGAGATTAGTTGAAGAGTTCAAAACTCCACAAAAGTACACGCACATTCCTTCAACATATAATTATTCTTTTTTGTATTGTGAATATAGATGAAGACGTAAAATATTATTTTTTTGTCTCAACTCCTAATATACACAATACAACACTTCTCGTATTTGGCTTACCCTCTATCGCATATCCCCAAGACAAAGTAAGAATAACTATTTACACGTGAAGAATTATTTCTTATAATGAATAAAAAAATAATAGATAGAAAATTGAGTATATAAATAGCCCAAAAATTACATAACTTACAATCTGATATAGAATAATTGGGGAGTAATGAATTAAAAATTACAAGAATTAGGGAAAATTATAGCCATATTCTACGATATTAACTCGTGAGTAATTAGACATAAAATGCCAATTTTCACATAATATTGCAGCAAATAATGAATGTACCATTAAGGTACATTTGTGATTATTATTATTATTATTAATATTATTATTAATAATAATAATAGTATTTATTATTATTATTATTAATGGTAATATTATTTATTATTATTATTATTATTATTATTGTTATAAAAATAATAATTAAAAATAAAATTCAAATAACCAATTTTTGGTAAACATTATTTGATATGTATTCAACTTATGCCATCATCTTTAGGGTGCAGTTTATGTATTTTCCTTTTAGTTAATCTATATCTTATCTGCGTATTCTATTTTAATAGTTAGCTAAATTTCATAATTAATAGTAACTGATGAATTTTATTACATCGAAATCACGCATTTTCTTTTCTTATCTTTATTTAATAATCTTTAAAAAACAAACATTTATTCAAATTAATTAATGCAAACTGCATATTTATGTTTTTAACCACTTCATCTGAATAGAATCTTAAATTTATGATTTTATTTGAAAAAAATATCATCTACACACTAATAGATGGAGGAAAAAAATAGTTGACCTTTGAAAATATAATATCATTTACAGCCTAGTCTTATGTTTGATTTAAAACTCTAGAAAAGGTTTATTTCCTATTATATTCTCGAGTTATTGTGAGATTTTATATTTCATATAACTAGTCAAGTTAAATACTAAAAAATATATATCAAAATACTATTAAATTTGAGGTGCGATATGTCACGCGGTATATTTCTAATTTTTTGTTGGTCAAATATACTTTGAACTTAACATGGATTTAAGGCTATTTAAATTGTTCAAATACACGAAGCTTATTTTAAAAATAAAAAAAATAGTTTAAGTGGTCAATCGACGAACTACATTTATAAAAAAAAAAAAAACCAATATAACAACTCAAACATGGAGAAAAAAAATATTAGTTTGTGAAATCATCAAATTACATGGAACAAATTTGGAGAAGTTAAATGAATATTTATAAATATTCTCATATGAATCAAAAAGAACATTAATTACAAAAAAATAAAAAAATTGGGGATAATTTAGTCATTTAGGGATCTTATCCAAGGATTGCTAAATCTTGGATTAGCTATCCCTCCATTTCCTAGGGATAAAGTAAGACCTTGTATGAGGTATAACTAATCCATGGATTAGGTTAAATAAATGACTTACAATCCAAAAAAAGATTAAAATTTTATTAATTGATATTTAATTAATTTGATTTATAATATTTAGAATTATTGTAGAGGGCAAAATCGTAATTTAACATTAAAAATTGAAGCTTCCCAATTTTAGTATGATACAATGATGATTATCCCTATGTATATTCTATTATAAAAGTTGCCTAAATTTCATAAGTGGTCCTTTGCTTTTTTGACGAGAGGGAGTTGTTTGGATGGTAAGCACACTCATGATAAATTTTTTTTCTTTTAATTTAAAAAGGTCCCTAAATTATATTTAAACCAGAACCAGAGAATTCATTTTGTCAAGTAAAATTATTAGACACTGACCATTGTATTTAAAAACAATGCTAAAAAAATTTAAACTTGTGCACGGTAAAGGGGAATTTCAATCTATCTTAATGACTCTAAGGGCATTTGGAAAACTTCTCTAATGTATTTGGGTTGGTACCAAAAAGAGGCTTTAACTTGGCTTTCAGTTTCAGATAAATATCCTAATTTCTATCAATTTCTTCTCGCAATAGATATACATGTTTTTTTTAAAATTTAACGGATGCATGTGCACCTCACACTTCTGCCAATGGGTGGATCATGTCTACGTCAAGGGCACGAACAGGTGGCAATATGTTATTCGACATGATAAATGTTGGTATTGGAAAAAGATATGTGGTTTAAGAGATAAATTTGCACCAGGATACAACCAAAATTTGGATGGCTTAAACTTTGAGGCCAAATACACAGTAGCTAGCAAAGTGCATATACATGCATGGGGAAGAGGCGAGCAAGAAGAGTAGCTATGGAGCAGGCAGATTTGGTGCAAGAGAGTTCTGCCACTATGTGGGGATCTATGCACCAGAAACAATTAAGCATATTTATTTTGAGTGTTCATTCTCAAAGAAAACGCATATTCGACAATACTTCAGTGGCTTGGAAAAGGGATGAGACAAGTGAATATGAACAAGGCTGGACAGACCCACAAGAGAGAGAGGTTGCAGAAACCTGGTACTGGCAGCATTAGCAGTAGTGGTCTACTATATAAGACTTGGTCAATGGACCGGAATCGGTTCACCGGATTGGAACGAATCGGTATTGGATCGAACTGGACGCGTTGACCGGTATGTTGATAGGTATCGGGATGAACCGGATTGGAATTACCGAGATGAATAATCGATTCCGTTCCGTTTCATTATATAGCGAGATGGAACCGGAACGAATCAGAATGAAACGGGATGGGGATAAAACGGAACGACATTTTTTGGGATTACAAAAATATGAATTTTTATTTTTCTAAGTTTAAATTAATAGTTTTTAAATTTATACTATAATATTTTACTTAAGTTTATTTTATAGATATTTTTTAAATTTTTTTTTGTTATTAAGTTTGGAAGTGAAATTTAAATATTTTGAAGTTTATACTTTATAAGTTATTACTGATTATTCATTAATATTTATTTTATAAGTTATATTTATAACTTGTGTTAGTAATTTTAATTTTTCCGTTTTAAAACGACCGTTGAAAAAAGGAAAGGGGAAAAACAAATGGTGAATGGAGAGTTGGAAAGGGGGGCTGCAGCTTTAGGTCAAAATACTCATGAATGAAATAATAATAAAGAATTATTCTGAAATAGGTGCAGGCTCGAAAATACAGACTCCGATAAGTGCAGTTCAAATTTTGTTCGTTTTAACTTCCTAAGGAAATAACCGCACTAATAGAAGTTGTTGGAAAAGCTAACAAATTCTTCTTCCGCTTTGAGGTATCAGTAGAACAACTGTTGCATTCCTTATGCTCTAACACAATGACCAATTTCTCCAGATTTATTGCATGCAACTTCAAGAATTCATCAAGTTTTGTTGCGTTAGATGTATCCGTATGACTACATAAATCATAGCCATTTTGATCACTCAGAGGATCCTCTACCTGATATACTTCTTTGGATCAAAAACTGTAGCCATTTTATGTCCCAGCCTCGGGTCACTCATTATGATGCTACTCTACACGTGCTTCGATATTTGGCTGGCACCCTTGATTTGGGATTTTTCTTCAATAGTTCTCCCAGTTTTTTCCTTTGGTTAAGGTTATTGTGATTCTAATTGGGCTAGTTGCTCCTTTAGTCGCAAATTTATCTTACTTCTAGGTGGTTGTCGTGTCTACCGGACGTCGAAGAACCACTACTTGAAAGAGTATTATTACACTTTATCGTAAAATATTGAGGTTATTTCTCTCGATATTTTGTACTCTCATATTTACATAGTGGATTGCTCATCTTCTTTGTGGATGTAGGTCGGTTGATCGAACCACGTTAAATTTGTGTTTTATGTTATATTTCTTATTTGTTTTCTTACTTATGGTCTTTCAAGATTTGTTTTGCTAGCTTGTACGTAACACATTCTTATTTTCAGTCCTAACAAGAGGTATCAGAACTAAGTTCAATAATTCGATGGTGCAATGATGGAGTCAAGTTTAGCGGTTCGATAATTGATGGTTGAACCAGGTTAAAAATTAGGTGCTCATATTGACAAATGTAGTCCTAGCCGCAACATATTTAACAATAATGGAGATTTTTGTTGGAAAAATTCTTTGAGAGAAATTCTTTGTGTAGATACATAGATTTTGAAGTGGAGATGCAAGCTACATGAGATTATGTGAAAAATGTGGATAAATTTATTTTGGTGAGAAATTCAAGTCAAGGGGTAGATTTGTACGGTATTATCTGCCTTGAATTTCTTATCATAAATGAGTTCTTTATTTTTTCCTAAAAGTAAAATATAAAGTCTTCATATTTGGCTAGTACTTTTCTTATAGGAAAATGTTTTTAACTCTATAAATAGAGGTTCATTACTTTTAACTCAATCAAAATTCACAATGTAGTCTTAGGGACTTTGAGAGTTTTGGTTAGGGAAGAGAATTGTGGGATACTAGTGATACATTTTCACTTGTATGAACCTCTTTGTATTCCGAGTGAATTGTTTATCTCTTTTGTGGATGTAGGTCGGTTGACTAAACCATGTTAAATCTTTTTGTATTTTGGAATATTTCTAGTTTGTCTTCTTACATATGGTCTTTCGAGGTTTATTTTGCTAGTTTTCGCATAACAATTACTTATTTTTTTTGTCTACAATGATGGAGCTAGGTTCAGTGATTTTATAATCCATGGTTGAAGCAGATTAAAAATCATGTTCATCTTGGTGGGTGTAGTTCTAGCCGCAACCTATCTAACAATAATGGAAATTTTTGTTGGAGAAATTGTTTCAAAAAGGTTCTTTACGTCGAGACAGATTTTAGAGAGGAGATACAGTTGAAGATTATGTGAAAAAAGTAAAACCCAAAGGTTATTTCCATATCCTTGTAAGGCGAGATGCCAACCATCTCTCCTTTTTACGAACACAGACCTTAGGTTAAAGGACGAGCAACTATTTTATTTTTGCGCGTTGCACACAACATAACTTTAAAAACATATCTTATTGTAATTTAATCACCTTTTAAAAAATAAGTTTTAATTTAATCTAAGTAACGCAAACTGAATATTTACGTTTTTAACCACTTGATTTGGATACAATCTTAAGTAACAAATTACAAGCAATATTTGAATCAATCTTGTGTTATTATTATAATTACAAGAGAGTTTCAAACATAACTATATATTAAAACAATTTTGGTAATTTGTCCTAAGGAAATAATTGCACTAATAGAAGTTCTTGGAAAAGTAACAAAGACTTCATCAATTGTGAGATATTAGTAGAACAATTGTTGCATCCCTTGTGCTTTGGCACTATAACCATCTTCTCCAGATTTATTGCTGCTCAAGTAAGAACTTCAGGAATTGATCGAATTTTTTTGTCTCAGTCTCACAGATACAAATACAAAATAGCATAATCTTCACATTCTTCAAATTCCGTAAGGAAACTTTGAGTATGTTTTCTTCAAACGAGAGTCATATTCCAACGAATCAATGAATTCTTCTACCTGAAGAAAATGAGTAGTACTATAGATACCCAAGAAGCACAAATCAGGTTAGGTTGTAAGCTTAACAGATATAGCAATGAACATGAATTGCACACATAAAAAATAAAATGTAACAACCTTTAAGTAACGTACTGGCATATCAGGAAATGCATCAACAGTGATTTACTCCACCGGAAAAAGCAAAATCGCTGCCTCTGCAACGATTTTGCCGTTTTGGTTAATATAAATTTTATATACCGTTTAAGAATTTTTGTTAATATTTTGTACCATTTAGACTCCGGACTCGTATTTATAGTAGGCTGACTAGAACTAACTTCTTGTTATAAGAGTAACTAACTTAAGAACCTCAGCTCCTAACTAATTAACTGCTTTCAGGAAGCACTCTAGTTGACCATTAACGGCTCAAACTTTTCATGAAAAATAGAGGATTCAATGTTAATATAAGAGAAAAAAATAAGGAGCTCAATTCACAATCAACATAAAAATTAAAGACAGGAGACATTTGAGACTGATACTGACCTTGATAAACCAGGATGAAAATATTAGCTCATTAGCACAACGAAAGCTTAGAAAAAGATCTTTCAGTATGTTCTCATCCATTGAATCAAGTTCATCACTTGAGAGATCAAGTTTGGCATGGTCCAAAGATGACAAGTCCTTGAGCTCAATTTCTGTATTATCAAAATTCCCAGAAATTGTTAAATGTTCAACATATGGAGCAACAACTTTAAAGTAACAATCACCTTCGAATGAATACCAATCTCCGACAGGATGATAGTGATCAATCAATTGCAGTCTCTTACATTTTGAAGAAGCCATGTGCAAACGATTGAAACCACAAAATCTATATAGATTCAAGGATTCCAATTGAGAACAATTCGGCATTATATGCTTTATGTGTTCATCCCCCATAAACAAACTTCCTAGTGATAAACTCTTCAGAGATTTCCAATTTAGTACACAATCGTCTAATATTCTGCAATTCTCACATTTGAGTTTACAATCGATGAACTACTACAAAAAACGTCTGGCAGACTGTAGGGTTGGTCACTCTCAATCGCATCATTAGTATAACCTATTTTCAGGCATAGATCCTTCACTTTCGTATTCACAACAAATTCGAGCCACTTGTCAATTTTGGGAAATTAAGACACACACCATCTTGAGATTTGAACACAAAGTTTAGATTGGACTTTTTAATGCTAGAGGAGCTAAGGAGAGGTAGTACATTATCCGTTAAGAAAATGAATTTGTGTACCATCGAGTCATCTGAATGACAATACTCCTCGTTGTCATAAACAAGGTTGTCAATAGAAGTCCAGAAGTATTGCCAATGTTTAGAGAGAATAGTTGCTCTGAGGACATCTGTTATGGACAATTCAAAAAGAATTTGAATGATAAGAGCGTCAGGTAGCTGACTGATTCTATCAATGAGACCAATTTCTTCAAATTTTGTCTCAATCTTCTCTTTTTCCTGAGGTGAGTTTTCAATAGGCAAACTTCGAGAGTTTCCATCAACACCACAACTGCTAGGGAATTGGTCTTTCTCACTCATGGTTGTTATGCTACTTTTTCTCTTGTTGAGAAACAACAATGCGCTAATAACTAAAAAGGAGGAAAATTATCATAAACAAGGTTGTCAATTGAAGTCCAGAAGTATTGTCATGTTTATAGAGAATAGTTGGTCTGAAGGCATCTGTAATAGACAATCCAGAAAGAATTTGAACAATAAGAGCGTCAAGTAGCTTGACTGATTCTATCAATGAGGCCAATTTCTTCAAATTCTTTCTCAATCTTCTTTTTTTTCTGAGGTGAGTTTCCAATAGGCAAACTTCGAGAGTTCCATCAACACCACAACTGCTAGGGAATTGATCTCTCACACTCATGATTGTCATGCTACTTTTTTTTTTTTTAGAAACAACAATGCGCTAATAACTAAAAAGGAGGAAAATTATCATACATTAATACTGAGAACAATTATTGCTAAAAATGATTTTTTTTATATATATATATTTTTAGTCCATCTATAGAAAGAATAATGTTGATCACATTACCAAAGTAACATTCTGTACTTTTGGCGGAAAAAAAAACATCTTCATGATAAGTTTACTTGTAATAAGCTATAGACAATTAATCATGTTTCTTTTTTATTTTGTTTGTTTATTATTTCTTTAATTCCCAACTAACAAAGTTATATCTGGTGACACTGTTTTTAATTTACTGGTATATGATATATATATATATATATATATATATATAATATATATATATATATATATATATATTTCTTTAAAATATAGGGGTATGTTGAGAGAAAATGAAAAACGAGATTATAAGGCAGAAGCAAAACTCTCACCAATGTAATAATATATGATTGTATTTTATGGTAAAATTTTGCTTCTATTTTAAGAACTAATTAAAATTAGTGAAAATGACTTTTCAGAAAAGTGTTTATGGGTTAAAAACAATAATTTGTATTTGATTAATTCATTTTGAAAAGTGTTTTTGATAAGTAAATTGTCTTTGATTGATCTTTTTAAAAAGTGTTTTTGAGAATCAAATTACAAAAAATAATTATTATTAATGTACTTTTAATATTAAAAATATTTTATTGAGAGAAACTATTTTAAATAACTATTATAAAGCATTGACTAATTTTTTATTTAATTTAAAATGTATATATTTAAATTTTCAATCAATATTATACCTTTTTTAAGAGGCTGAAATCTATAATTGTCATTTTTTTTCTAATCTTGCAAAAATATTTTACCTCTTTTAAAATTCTTTACAATAATATATATTATATAGAATAAAAATATAAAATTTTAGAATGAAATTTTACCAAGCTTAGGAAATATATTAATTAATTAATAAGAGATATATTGATAAATATGTATATATGAAAATGATAATTTGGTCTTGAGAAAAATATTTTTTTATTTTAAGAAACATAAATTTTAGCTTCTTCCCAACAATATAATAATTTGTTTCTACGTCAATTTAAAAGCATTTTCACTGATTTACCGAACAGTTAATTTTGCAATAAAAGCATTTTGTTTTATAAAAAAATAAGTATTTCGGATCTTCCAACGACAATGTAAAACAGACTCTAATTAGGCATTGGCCGCAATTTTACGACTCATTACTATTGTTAAGGGTGTTCAAAATACTTAATATATCAATATAAAGTAAGATTTGACCTGTGTATATAATGAAATTTTCCGACAAAAGGTATCCAATTGGACAGCTTGGAGCAACCGTAGCTCCGCCCCTGCATCTATATTGATAATTACCCTCCGAGCAAACCGAGTCATCATGAATGAATTACATGTAATTTTATACTTCCTCTATCCACAATTGTTTGTAATTATAAGATTAATCGCACCCCTCAAGGAAATTGCAATAGAAGGTGTAATTTGACTAATATAACTCAACTATACCAAAAATATAAAAAATCTATCCAACTTTCCAATTAAACTGCACTATCATTAATGGCAAAATTAAAAAAAGTTTGACTAGTTATTTTTTAATTATTTAAATTGACAATTAATCTTGGACATTTATTTTTAGTATACTTGTCAAATAATTGTGAACATAAAGAGAATAATTATGATCTTTTATGATTTCCAAATTAGTTTGGTACACTTCTGAATATTTTAATGAGTATTATCTATCATCTTGTACAAATAAAAACAAAAAATTCACATCAACTTTTAATTAAGCAAGTCAAAAGAAATTACCTAATATTTTTATTAATTATACGATAAAAGACGGATGAATGAATTTGACATCCTAAGTCAAATTCACACCGGATATAATATAGAGAAGGTGGGTGAACACCTGCCACTACACGGAGTACATCACATAGCATTAAATGGAATTACATGGAAAATTGATTTTGAGGTGTTGGTAATATATAAGCAAATCACATGTCTAATTTCATAATTATCAGAGTAGGATTCAAAAAAAATCAAACTTTAGGATAATAATAGATAAAAAGGCTAAAAATATTATTAAGTCATATCAAAATATTTTATAAATAATTTGATCTAAAAATATTTCTACGATTCAAGTAAAAAATCATGTCATGTCACACGTCTTTGTTTTTGTTCGATTATGTGCGCGTAGATCAGTGGGGAGGCAGGTTGTCACGTGCATTAATCTTGGGCATGTAAGTCCAATATATGAATCCCCCACATGAACAAGATCCATTATGGAGGAAAATGACGCATGAATATATCAAAACCAATTGTACAATCCTATTTAATATTTTACTAAATCTTAGGGATTTTAAAAAAAGAGCACCATGTCGGTCGTGTTATTAACATGTTCATCTAACTTTTTTTTATTTTTAATATCTAATATTATACGTGATTTTATTGTGTTTAGGTGATTGCATCCTATTGTTTTGATTTGTTAAAATTGAAAAATTTCTTAAAAATAAAATATTTATCTTATGAACATCAAACATCAAATAAAAAAAAAAATATATCAGTATTATAATTTTGGTATAACTATCACAGTGGCGGAGCCACAGTATGCTTAGGGATTTATCCGAACCTCTTTCGGCAAAAAAATATTTATTTTTATATAATTAAAATAATTTTCAAATATATATATAATAAACGTCGAACTCCCTTCAACTATTTCGTATATCTATTTCTTCATATATTGAATCCTCTTATCAAAAAATTCTAGCTCTGCTTCTGAACGATCATTCACACCCACTTATATAAATGATGAAGAAGAGAAAAAAAAAACAGAGTTAAAAGTTGAGAAACAAAATGACCAACTTATTCTTCCTTCAATTCCTCTTATTAGCCACTGCTTCCACCTTAACTCACATCTCAGGCCAAACAGTTCCACCACCACCGCCGACGTCCGCCCCAACTCCACCGTCCCGCGCGGCGCAAGAATTTTTGGATGTACATAACAAGGCAAGAAGTGAAGTGGGTGTAGGCCCATTGACATGGAGTCCAATGTTAGCAAAAGAAACTAGTCTTATTGTTCGTTACCAAAGGGACAAACAAAATTGCAGCTTTGCAAATTTAAGTAATGGCAAATATGGTGGCAATCAATTATGGGCCAGTGGTACAGTGGTGACCCCACGAATGGCGGTGGATTCTTGGGTTGCTGAGAAGAAATTTTATAGCTATGAAAATAATTCATGTACAGGGGATGATAAGTGTGGAGTTTATACACAAGTTATTTGGAAGAAATCAATTGAATTGGGTTGTGCACAAGCTACTTGTTACAAAGGAGCTGCTACTCTTACTGTGTGTTTTTATAATCCACCTGGAAATGTAATTGGAGAGAAACCTTATTGATCTGTGATTTGTAAGGTAAATTCAAGTTTGTAGCTTATAATAAGAAGGTAACTCTCTTCATTTGCTGCTATTCTCCAATTCTCTTTTTCATTTTCTACTAAATCTAGAATTTAAATTTGATGGGTTTCTAACTTTTAGTTTTCAATTTGGAATCCATTACATGAAACTACGAATTTTCAAAGATTTATTATTTTGTTGAAATTTCAAATAAATGTCGTATATATTAAGGTGGGGGAGCTAAAAGAATGAAATTTTCTATATAGAATTCAGTAGAACTTATTGAAGGTAGAGAAGCTTATCGACACAAGTTCATTTGAATCCATTATTTTCAACGTAGAACATAAATATATATTTAAAACTTCATGAAATTGCAACAAATAGTAGATACGAACTCATAACTGAGTGGAGTGAGGGACAATTTTTAATTGAAGTAGGGTGGAGCTCCTCTCTTTACCGTCAAGTGGCTTTCACTCCTCATAGAAAGTGTTAGTTCCCATAGCAAAGATATCATAAGTTCAACGCTAAGAATATTAGTGTTAATGCATAAAACTTAAAATCCTGAATCCGCCTCTGATTGGATGCCTTTGACCTGGGAGAATCCTAATATAAAGAGGAGCTTGGGATTAAGAGATTGTTGATTGATGCAACCACACCCACAACAAATGTGAATCTGAATTATATATATCAAAAAGTTGAAGCCAAAAAATGATGTTGCATACAAAACACAGATTGTAGGCATTCTTCAGTCAAATCCTCCATTTCTAACTCCAAAAAAATTGTATGCAGTTATTCAGAAGAGAGAAAAGGAAATAAGTTCCCTCTGAAAAGGAAAACACAAAAGAAAAAAAGATGTCTCACAAAAACAATCTTTTCCCACTCTCAATAATTCCACATGAGATAAACAATGATTTCACTTAGCCTTAAACGAGACTCGAATTCATGACCTATTGGTTTGAGGTCGAAGTACTTACTACTAATCAAATCTCTAAAAGCACATAAACATGCTTTAACACACCATTAAACTAGGCATTTCACCAGCTCCTTCATGATTAGATACCGGAAAGCAAAATTATGAGGAACATATTCGATGTTCTTGTGAGAATTCTTCTGCTGAATCATCGTTATGCTTCTTGTAAAAGATTCAGGTAAATATTGCTGGATCATCTCAATAACACCAGCAGGAAGTAGGCCAGAATCTTTAGCAAAGGACTCCACAACTTTGGGCAAAACAACTTTCTGACCCTTCTTCAGACCAAAAGTTGCTATAATGCATTCTTCTTTTGCTGCTTCTAGCTCCTGAAACACTCTCTTCGGTGTGTAAACTCGTACCTGACAATGGAAAAGTTCGCCCCGTGAGACAATCAAATGTCATAATTGTTCATCAAATCCTGATGTCAATTTCTAGCCTTGTAAAAAGATAGTGCAGCAATGTTCAATGCCATGCAATTCAATTATTATTGAGTACAAGGAAAAATGATCATCGCAAGCTTTAACGAGAAAGGAAGATTATGGACAATACCGCAGGATCTGAATGATTGCCTGAGCAGAGTGCAAAGTGCAGAAGGGGTTCTGGATGTTCAATAGCATAGGTTCGTCTTTCATCGCCTGCCTTGAATTTTCCCCTAGAAGAAAGTAACAAGCGAAGCAACTGCAATACAAGTACCAAATTTGAGAATGCCAACTATGAAAGACTAGTAAAACGATGTTAGGTAGTGGAGCCTGATTAATATATATATAGCTGTTTACGCGGTTTAACCTCCGCGGTGAGGTTGCCGGTTACTCACGGGGTGTTACCACGAAAATCTTTCTCTCTCTAGATTTCTCTCTCTCTCTCCAGATCTCTCATCTCCTTCTTCTTGATAATCTTGTGTTCTTGAAACTTCAAGTGTGTGTGAATTAGATCCTAACAACTGGTATCAGAGCTAAGGAGATTCAACACGATCACTGAAGATGGATGGTTCAAAGCTTGGAATCGAGAAGTTTGATGGATCCGATTTCAGTTTCTGGAAGATGCAGATCGAAGATTATCTGTACCAGAAAGATCTTCACGAACCGTTGACTGGAGTGAAGCCGGAATCCATGACGGAGGAGAAGAGTGAAACTCAAGGATCGCCAGGCTCTAGGTTGATCCGGTTGACTTTGTCAAGAAACGTGGCGTTCAACATCGTGAAGGAGAAGACTACGTCAGATCTGTTGAAGGCACTGTCAAACATGTATGAAAAACCATCGGCTATGAACAAGGTATATTTGATGCGTAGATTGTTCAATTTACAGATGTCTGAGAATGGATCCGTTTCTGATCATATAAACGAGTTTAATATGATTGTGAGTCAACTCAATTCTGTGGATATTAATTTCGAAGATGAAATTAAGGCGTTGATTTTGATGTCATCTCTCTGCCCGATTCTTGGGATACTGTTGTTGCTGCGATTAGCAGTTCCGTGGATCTGAGAAACTGAAGTTTGATGAAATCCGTGATGTTGTTCTTAGCGAAAGTATTCGCAAACGAGAAGTGGGAGATTCATCGGGCAGTGCTCTCAGCGTTGACCGAAGGGGGAGAAGTAAGACGAAAGGCCAAAATCAACATAGTCGATCGAAATCAAAGAATCGAGGAAAATCCCAAAACAGATCTAACGTGACTTGTTGGAACTGTGGAGAAAAAGGACACTTTCGGACGAACTGTACAAAGCCAAAGAAGAACCAGAATCAGAAATTCAAAGAAGACAATGATTCTGTAAATTCAGCAGAGGACATTGGTGATGCTCTAATCCTTAGTGTCAACAGCCCGGTTGAATCATGGATTCTGGATTCTGGTGCATCTTTCCATTCGTCTCCAAGCAAGGAGTTGTTCCAAAATTTCAAATCTGGAAGTTTTGGAAAGGTGTATCTTGCTGACAATAATGCCTTGGAAATTGAAGGAAAGGGGGATGTTTGCATAAAGACCACCTCGGGAAACCAGTGGACATTGGAGGATGTCAGATATATTCCTGGGCTCAAGAAAAATCTGATCTCTGTTGGTCAGTTGGATAGCACGGGATATGCAGCAGAGTTTGGGAAAGGTTCGTGGAAGATTGTGAAAGGTGCTATGGTAGTAGCTCGTGGCACAAAATCTGGAACTTTGTACACCACTTCAGGGTGTATTAACATGGCCACTGTTGTTGAAGGTGCTTCCGGTTCATGTCTGTGGCACAACAGACTTGGACACATGAGCGCTAAAGGATGAAGATGCTGGCTGCAAAAGGAGCATTAGATGGTCTGAAGTCTGTTGATATGGGTCTTTGCGAGAGCTGTGTTATGGGAAAACAGAAAAGAGTAAGCTTCACAAAGACTCCTAGAGAGCCAAAAAAGTGAGGTTGAAATGGTCCATACAGATGTTTGGGGACCATCTCCAGTATCATCACTTGGAGGTTCCAGATCTATGTTATCTCATTGATGATTTCAGCAGGAAGGTATGGATTTACTTCTTGAAGCATAAGTCAGATGTGTTTGCAGCTTTCAAGAAGTGGAAAACTGAAGTTGAGAATCAGACCGATTTGAAAGTCAAATGCCTAAGGTCTGACAATGGAGGAGAGTATGAAAAATCAGAGTTCAAGGCATTCTGCACAGCTGAGGGAATCAGATTGATGCGGACAGTTCCTGGTAAGGCAAGGCAGAATGGAATTGCTGAGAGGATGAACAGAACATTGAATGAGCGTGCAAGGAGTATGAGGATACACTGTGGGCTGCCCAAAACATTTTGGGCGGATGCTGTGAGCACAGCTGCATACTTGATCAACAGGGGACCATCAGTTCCTTTAGGATTCAAGATTCCAGAGGAGGTATGGACAGGAAAAGAACTCAAGTACTCACACTTTAGGACTTTTGGTTGCACTGCTTATGTTCATGTTGATCCAGAAAAGAGAGACAAGCTTGATGCCAAGGCTGTGAAGTGTTACTTCATAGGCTATGGTTCTGATTTGTTTGGTTACAGGTTTTGGGATGACAAGAACAGAAAGATCCTAAGACATTGTGACGTGACATTTGATGAGTCTGTTCTGTACAAGGACAAAGAGCAGAAGGTCCCGGAGATTACAAAGCAAGTGGGAGTTGAGGTTGAGTTGGAAAAGAGTAACCCCAGAGATGTCGAAGCAGATTCTCAACCAACTCCTACTGAAGAATCTGAAGTGGAACAAGTTACCCTGAGCAGGTGTTAAGGAGATCATCCAGAACCATCAGAGCACAAGATAGGTATTCACCTTCATTACACTATTTATTGCTGACTGATGAGGGGGAACCAGAATCTTTTGATGAGGCCTACAGGTGGAGGATTCGATCAAGTGGGAGCAAGCCATGGATGATGAGATAAGGTCACTTGAGAAGAACGACACATGGGTGTTGACTGAGTTACCTGTAGGGAAGAGAGCGTTGCTGAACAAGTGGGTGTTCAGAATCAAGACTGAACCAGATGGCAAAAGAAGGTTCAAGGCTCGTTTAGTGGTTAAAGGATATTCACAAAGGAAAGGTATTGATTATGCTGAAATTTTTTCTCCTGTTGTGAAGTTAACCTCTATTCGAATTCTGTTGAGTATTGTTGCATCGGAGAATTTGCATCTAGAGCAAATGGATGTAAAAACAGCGTTTTTACATGGAGATCTAGACAAAGAGATCTATATGCATGCAAACCGGAAGGATTTGTGGTTCCAGGCAAAGAACACATGGTGTGCAAGCTCAGCAGGAGCTTGTATGGACTAAAGCAAGCACCAAGGCAGTGGTACAAGAAATTTGACTCTTTCATGACCAAGAGTGGATTCTGCAAAGCTGAAAAGGATCCTTGTTTTACTTCAAGAAATACACTGATTCATATGTCTTTCTACTCTTGTATGTGGATGATATGTTGATTGCAGGATCTAGTATGAGGGAGATTAACAATCTGAAGACAAGGGTGTCTGCAGCATTTGAGATGACAGATTTGGGTCCAGCGAAGCAGATTTTGGGGATGAAGATTTCTCGGGATAGATCTGCTGGCACTTAAATCTATCTCAGGAGTTGTACATTGAGAAGGTGCTGAGCAGATTCAGGGTTAATGATGCTAAACCCAGGACTACTCTATTGGCAAATCACCTTAAATTGTCAAAGGAGCAGTCCCCCAAGACTGCCGAGGAGCGTGATCAGATGGCACTT
This sequence comes from Solanum peruvianum, assembly GCA_027705065.1. NCBI lineage: Eukaryota > Viridiplantae > Streptophyta > Magnoliopsida > Solanales > Solanaceae > Solanum > Solanum peruvianum. Next base: position 36,100,721 of record JAKWJD010001756.1, on the reverse strand, counting down.
GTTCCATATGCTTCAGCAGTTGGCAGTTTAATGTATGCTATGGTCTGCACCAGACCTGATATAGCACATGCTGTGGAGTTGTTAGCAGGTACATGGCGACCCTGGGAAAGAGCATTGGGAAGCTGTAAAGTGGCTTCTGAGATATCTGAGAGGTACATCCAGTACTTCACTTTGTTTTGGCAAAGGCGCGGTGACTCTACAGGTTTTTTGTGGATGCTGATCTTGGTGGGGATGTTGACTCGAGCAAGAGTACATCCGGTTACATTTACACGATAGGTGGAACAGCAGTGAGTTGGATGTCCAGGCTTTAGAAGTGTGTTTCTCTTTCATCTACTGAAGCTGAGTATGTGGCAATAGCGGAAGCTGGGAAAGAGATGATATGGCTGGCAGATTATCTTGAGGAATTGGGCAAGAAGCAGAGCGAGAAGATTCTTTACTCAGATAGCCAGAGTGCTATACAGTTGGTGAAAAATCCAGTCTATCATTCGAAGACAAAGCACATCAGAAGGCGATACCATTTCACTCGCAGGGCAGTGGAGGATGGTGATATGTGCTTGGAGAAGATAGAGGGTGCAAAGAACCCGGCAGACATGTTTGACGAAATGTGTTGATGTTGGGAAATTGGGGTTATGCATAACCTCGGTTGGTCTTTTGTAGTTGTTGCTACAGATGTTGCGGTGCGGTAAAGATGTTGATGATGAAGAGATATTTTTTTTTTTGGTGATTGAATCAGTCTCCAAGTGGGAGAATTGTTAGGTAGTGGAGCCTGATTACTATTTATTCTCCATGTATTCTCTGTAACTAAATACTCTGATATATTAATATAAATATACCCACCGCCGTGGAAGTTTACTCACGGGGTGTTACCACGAAAATCTTTCTCTCTCTAGATTTCTCTCTCTCTCTCCAGATCTCTCATCTCCTTCTTCTTGATAATCTTGTGTTCTTGAAACTTCAAGTGTGTGTGAATTAGATCCTAACAAACGAGACGTGTAAGGGATCAGAAAATACTAGGCATGAGAATCGGTCACTTAAGACGAATACAGTAGGGAGAAGATTTTTACAAGAAAATGAAGATCCTTAGATGCTTTTGCGAGATTCTCAAATAAAGCTAGTTCCTGAACTAACGTACACAACTACTTGTAGAGGTTTTGTGTAGTAAAGAACATAGTTGCTGAATATGCAATTTAAGCAGAAATGAATGTATAACAGGAAACTGTTTTAGAAGTGTACCTTTCCTGGTTTAGACACCCGACATCCCAAGATAGAGTTCTGAATCACATACGCACTGATTACATGACCACCAACGTTATAGGCAGCCTAGATATTAAGTAAAAAGATCAGACACAATCCACCAAACAACTTATGGACGAAGAAATTTGTTTGTCTCACTGACCTTCAAGAGTAGATAAACTCTCTTCACATTCTTTTGTGGAATGCCATAAGATAAAAGTGCCTAGATAGGAATAGTTGAAAAATATCGTAAGCTCAGAGTGGATATGGAACTTCACAGATTTCTTAAACTATAATTCTGAAAGTTTAATCAAGAAGGATAATTACATGCATCACCAATGCGTTATGTATGTTAATCCAGAAGGCTAGCTTTTCTTCATGACTCAATTTTCCGGGATCTATTACTTCTAGGCGAGAAACAATTGACCTGCAATGTAAAAGATTATTGTGGATTTTACAGCAAGAAATTGCTAAAGTACGTCCCACGAGATGCTTGAATCTCAGATTTCCTTACCTGAAATTTTGCAACAAAGGCTCAATATCACCTAGTCTATGACCATCCTTATATATACATTGTACTTCAACCATTAGGCTGTAAGGTCCAGTGGACTCCTTCAGTCCTTCCACATGAAAAGGATTGTCACGAACATCAAACGATGAATCTTTCCTTGATCCTGGGCTCCATATGTCACATTGTTCTTTAGTTGAAAAGGCACTCATTGATGAAAAGGATGAGGTTGGCGAGAGACACGGATTTGCAAGTTTGCAATATATGGTGCACATGCACCTTACCATGTCCTCAGACAACTTGTTTGGTGTCTCTGGAACACGATCAGAAATACGGGTGCCAAAATGCTCCGCTAAACTGATTAAATTTGAAGAAGAATTCTGCGCGTACTGCAAAGGACCATTTAAAGAAAAACTCTCAGTACTCCACTTTTGAGACTATAACATGGACAGATACAAAAGTAATATCTTAGCATTTCTCTTTTCTTCAAAAAGGAAAAAGTGCAGTAAAAACTTATCTTTGATACAACGTACCTCCATCATACATGAAGGTTGAGACTGACAAGCACGCAAAGCTTTGCCTGGTATATCCCCTGTTGTGGAAGCTCTCTTTGACAAATCCAAATGTTGAGTTAGTGAGGAACGACTTCGATGGACCACAGATTCTCTAACTCTGTCTTCTGTTGTACTAGTTGTTTCTTTCCATGGATTTGACACCGACTGTCTATCAGGCTGAGCACAAGAATTTGTCCTTCTCACTTTAGTATAAGATTTAGAAAATTGAAGGCACCTTCTCATTTTGGTATACATAGGAGATTTTAGTATATCATCTCTTGTGGGAGGATACAAGGATGAATTCTGTTGATCATAAGCTCTTTTACTATATAACGAAAGAAGATCCTGCTCCAGACGCCCTTTTTCCGACTCTAGTGCTGCAATTTCTCTAATCAGTTCTGTAGTTGGCTGGATTCAATTAAAAACGACACATGACCAACACAGAAGGTATTAAAAACAACACAAAAATAATAAAGAAAAGCTCAATTTTGACAAGAATAACCATGAGTGCGACGGTGAAAACAATTTACAATACAGTATTTGAGCTTTACACTAGCTATGTTACTTCACAAGGAGATGTACGAAGTTTGAAATGCTTAAATTTACACAAACTATAGTCGGAACCTGTAAAGTTATTCCAAGTAGAAGTAACCAGAATAATATGCATACTATAGTATGTTAATAACGCTACAAGGAACAGGAGAAGATACCTCAGGCATTGAGATTGTCTCCTGAGTGATGTTTTGCGAGAAAGATTCATATCCCAATTCTTTCTCTAGAGAACGTCGAACTGTGAGTTGGTGCTCTAATATTCTCTGGAGTTGCATTATCTGTAAAGTAGTTAAGTTTTCGACCAATTTTATACATTAATAATCTGTTGAACCAACTAGAATTAATTAACTGTTTTTCTTACCTCTTCCTTCATAGAACTTTTGACTTCCTCGGATAACTGCTTCTTCTTGCTCTTACTACAGTCATTTCTGTCACCCTTATCCTAGACAAAAAATAAACATATATATCCTCAAGTTTCAAAAATGCTTGATTAATCTAAGACGTGTTCGTTGTTCATTTTCCTTCCTTTATCTTTGAGAGAAATTTGAAAATTTAGGCAATTGTTTGATGATGTAAAAACAAATTTGAACGCGCACAAGGAAGAGAAGGTACAATGCAAGTTAAGGATCAAAAGTTCTACAAAAAGTGTAACTCTTTTGTCACATTTTGCTATAAAAGCTATAACATAAACACAGGATGAACACATGGAAGCTTCCTTACCAAATTCAATTGGCTAAAATCCTCCACTGAATGATCCACATTGTCTTTGAATTCGTGTGTATACGGGAAACTGCATTTGTGAAGATCAAATAGTAAAGAAAATGTTAAGCTAAAAAAAACGTTTTCTGGAGTACAAAATGGCTCCTACAATAAGCAAACTTCATTCAGAAAAACGAAAACACTAGGAAATTAACAAGATGAGAAAATAACAAAAAGCGCTTCAATTTTCTTTTTTCCATTTTTGCTACAAAATCTTTGAACTTTTGCTTTTTAAGATCAACTCCAATGAAATTGAATCAAGAAAACAGCAACTTAGAGAAACCCCAAACACAAAAAACAGAGAAGAGAGATTACAAAACACTACTCTCTTTCTGTCTGTCTCAATTTACGTGATATCATTAAGATTTCAGAGTCTAACAACATAAATATTGATTTTGACTTATAATAATTAACAATTCAAAATATTTAACTAGTTGGACTCTCGAAAACAGAATAGTGCCACGTAAATTGAGACAGAAATCATACATGCAATAACAAGAGGAAGAAATCAAATTGGTTACCTCTTAGAACGCTTGTGTTTATAATTGGTTACTTGCATTTGCAAATATCTTTCTCCAACACCCTTTTCAAGAACTAACCTGAAAACTTGCCATGAACATACTCTGAACTTTCAACACCTAAAAAAAACTTGCAAATACACAGAAAAAAAACCAAGAAAAGGCAGGTCCTTTTGACAAAGAATTAAAGTAAGTGGTGCATATATACTCTTTTTCTCCAAAAAAAAAAAAATCTGTTACAGGCAGAGTCCCAGTACACAAGCTTTTTAGTAGTATAAAGGTGAAGGAACTAAACTTTTTCAACATTAAATCTACTAAGTACAACACCTCCAAAAGCAAAAATCTTTACTTGATTACAAGGAGTGATGGCTGAATAATGAAAAGCAAATAAAAACTAAAACTTTACAAGAAATAGATGAAAAAAATATATTAATGAGAGCTTATAATTGGATTACTAATTTAAGTTGACAAAATACTTTAGACTAGAAAATTTCAGCTGAAGTAAACTACTTGTAGTATAAGTTGAGTCATAGGGCTAGTAAATTAAGTGACAACAATGTTAGTGGACCATCCTAAGTTACGGCTAAAAACAGAATATATGACCGCGCTATGTTTTAATTTGATTGATTTATTTTAATTTTTTTATATGTTCAGTTAATTTTAATCAAATATAAATAGTGTATTTTTCGTTAAGAGAGTTTCAATAAACCCCTTGGTGCTGTCTAGCTCGGCCCTATCCTAGAAGGTCTAGCTAGAGACAATTGCTGCAATTTGAAAACAACGAGAAATAATCACAAAATTAATTGATCAATTGTTACACACACATGAAATGGAATTTACAATTTTTTTTTCTATATGTAAAATAGAATATTAAGTAGAATCAAACGTAACAGATCAATCGCTACACGTATATTCATTTTTATGAAGGCGGCATTCACGAGACATCAAAGAACACTTACCTTAGCCCTAGGATGCGAGGAGAAGGGTTCCGGAGCTCTTGAAATCGAGTGAAATGAGAGAATACATCAAATTTTAAGTATTTATAGAAGTTGTCTGCAGAGATCATTTACGGCCACTCATGTTTGGACCGTATATAGAACATGTATGTGGGCCGTAAATGGACAAATCTTCTTAAAAATCTAAAATTTAAATCTTAAAAATAAGATATGTTAGATACCAATAAGAAGTAAATATAACTTAATGGCATAAACATGATTTAAGTTGAGAAGTATATATTACCTAATTGATCTCCATCGCTATTAAGATCTAAATCTTGTAATTTAAAGCAATTTTTTAAATACCTTTATTATTGTCATTTTCTTAAGCATATACTTTCTCTCAGGGCGGATACCTATGTATACGGGCGGGGTGTCATAGCATCGACATGTATAATAATGAAAATTATGGAGATACACATCTTATATTTTTGTTATTTTTAATATTTTTTTCTATTTTTAAAAACCTTTTAAAATCGCTTATTTCTTTTATGTATTCGAGCTACATATTAATGTATTTGATGTATTCGAGTTATATAATATGTTTTCGGTTTATTTTACAATGTATCCAAGCTAGTTTTTAATGTATTTAAGCTAAATATTATGTATTCGGTTTATGTTATTATGTATCCGAGACTCTTTAATGTATTCGAGCTACATATTAATGTATCAGACTTATGTTACTTTTTAAAGGATTAATGTAATTACAAACTAAAGAGGGATAAATAGTAATTTCATATTAAAACTACGTATTTTCTAAAAAAAAATTGCAAAAAAACAATAGAATTACCTCGACCTCTAATTGATAATAATATTCAAATAAATCAATTAATGAGCCAAGGCTCTTCTATGTCCACATAATTGATGATAAATTATACACTCTTTTTTATTCTAATTTATGCGGTGTCTTTTAAATTTTGAGATTCAAATAAATTTAATTTAATGAATGACGCATTGTAAGACAAAACTATCCCAAGATGTTTAATTGAACACTCTTTATCGGAAAATTATGTTGTATACATATGTCAAATTCTACATTTAAAGAATAAAAGTGTATATTTAAAGTTGAATACCCTTAATAAAAGCTATGTCTTTAGCGTAAGAGTAATAGGTGTTCATTTGAATGAAAAGGCTTCGGTTCGAACCCAAAATAACATAATAATTTTTTGTTTTATTTTGACCGTCACACCATTAATTTTTTAATGCACCTAATTAATAAAATTTATGATTCCGCTACTTTTGCAAGGCCAAGTAAAAAACAAATAATTTACTATGTTAGCATCGATGTTCATGAGAAACTGTAAAGATGAGTTGATATGTTCAGATGTACATTTTCGAAGTTAAAATTTTTATTTATCAATCTGCTAATCCAATTTTGAGTATATATATATATATATAATATATATATATATATATATATATATATATATATATATATATATATATATATATATATATATATATATATATCATGTCTATTTCTTTTGCTTTGGAACAGAATACACGTCTTATTCCACATTATCAGAAAGCTTTGTTAAATTCTTTTCATGAGACTCGATTCATACCTTTTTGTTGTGTCTATATATTCAAGTGTCAAGTCTATATAGCATCTTCTACTTATGTGTACATAAAAGATAAAGGATAGTTAAAAAGTGTTTGCCAATAAAGAAATATGAGTAATTTGTTGGAGTAATTCAGTGAATAATCAATTTTTAAATGAATCTGACAAACATGCCGTGGCGAGTCGTAAATATGGGTTATGCATGTTGAATCGATTTAATCTAATTTGATATTTAATAGGATTGAATTAAAATATTTAGAGTCGATTTAAGAAAAAAAAAATTAATATGGTCTGAATAAGTCTACTAATTTATGGGACTTGAAAAATATTGATAGGATCGGCCCGTGGGCCAATAAAAATTTATTAAAAAACATAATATACTATTAAAATTTAAAATTAAAGAGAGTCCAAACTCAAAACAATTAGATTAATATTTCTATTTACATATTTATACTTTTACTTGAAAAAAAAAACTTAATAAATATTATAAAGATAATTTTATTTGTGGATTTGATTAACGAATAGTAACATTAATTTCATGTAATTTGATTTTGTCGATATTTATGATAGTATTTTTAAATTATAATTTATAATAAATATAATTTTTTTTAAAAAATGATTCAGCAAATCTGTAACTTACGTACTTATAAGTTGAACCAACCGTTTTTAGGCTCATACTAAAAATAAGTTAACCCGATCTAACCTGTAAATTATCATGAATTAGCCGGATAGAGATCCTAACCCATATTAACAATACTAATGTTGTTATTACTCTTTGGAATTGTGGATTACAAAACACACACATACATGTCTAGTTTATATTGCCTCCTTTTTTCTCTTATACTAATTATATTGAGTATATATATGCACTAAGATCCCACAACCTGAGATCTTCTTGAAACTCACGGCACTAAAAATGGTCAAACAGAAATTAAATAAAAGCAGGTAAAAAAAATAATTTTAAGCAGCAGTAAAATTGTATATTAATAAAGAGTTTTTTCAACATTATTTAATAGTCATTGAATTCAGTGTGACAACAAGGTTTAGGTATTCATTTACTAAGAGGGCTAATAACCTCTAGAAAATATTTAATGACAATTAAGTTATTATCACTAATTAATTATCATTAAAAATCATTTTAATATAGTATTGATGTACTTTAGCTAGTCTTGCAACTCTTAAAAAAATATTGTTCGACTAACATTCAAAGAATATATCGTAGTTGAATCAATTTTCCATTAAGAGGGTTTAAAATGTAAAAAGATAAAGCAAGAAAAAAGCCGAAAGGAATTACGTTTATTGTATATACATAAAAATTAATTCTAACTCCATAAATAGCATAATTTTTTGTCAAAGAAAATTTGAATAAATCTCACGATCCTATCTTGGAAGGTCTAGCTAGAGACAATCACTGCAATTTAAAAGTTTCGAGAAATAAATCACAAAATTTAAGTGTATCACCAAATTCAATCTAAAGTGCGGATCAAACAAATTAGAAGTGATATACAATTTGACCTCAAACTTAGTGACGTCTAGCTTCACGGACGGAGCTTGTATTTAAAACTGAAATCGCGACAAAACTTAATAATTTAGCCTAAATTTTATATTTGTATTCAAAAATACAGAGAGAAAAGGTTCAAATATGGAATTGAATTTTAAGAAAAAACTTATTTATGTTATTCATTAAAATTGTATTTCATGTATATCACTTTCATTTGAGAAAAAGCTCATATATGTTATTATTTTCAAACTAAAAAAATTCTCTATGCCCAGAACTCGAACTCATGACATGATTAAAAATAAAATTGTCTCAGCACTACACAATAACTCATGTTCGTTTTTTTGCATGTTATAATAGAGAATAGTATCACATAAAAATTTGTTGTCTGAGAATTATATACTAGTAAGTTTTATTTATTTATACACCATATAAGTGGAAATATAGGAGGTGAAACAGAAAAGTTCATTACTGACTTTATAAAAGCAAGGTATGACTGTATGTGACAAAAGATACTTACGATTGCAGACTGGAAAACAAAAGGGGTGAGTTAGAGAGCGATGGTTCGATGACTGAAATATGTTATAAGTGGAAAATTAGAAGGTGAAACAATTTTACTAGTTAAAGGTAATTTCAATAGATTTTTCTATGATAATATTCAATGCTGAAACACTGACTGCAACTTCTAAAGAAAAGTACATGGATACAAAAAAATAAAAAAATAAACAGGTCAGTGCCAAAACTACACATGTAAGTTTTTTTTGCATGTGACCTGTTCATGCTTTCTGTGACATGGGTAAATTTGGATTGCTATCCATATTCGAACTTATAATATTATCGATCATTTTGTATTTCTAAGATATTTGGAGCAAAATTTTAAAGATCTTGGTAAGAATAACAAAGTTTAAGAATATTTTTTATAACTAGAAAATTAAAATTAGTAGAGAAATTAGAATCAGAAACAAATTAAACAAAATATATAAAATATTTTTCTTAAAGAAAAATTGTTGTTAATATGTATTTAAAGAATCTTACTGACTCAACAAACTTTGCAGAAATACAAAGTTACCAAAGTTCAATGAACCAATGAAGAACAAAAAATATAAATTAATTCACAAATCTAAAATTTGTAACCCATACCAGAATTCGGAAAAACAGAAAGAAGACCAAACTCACTGAATGTACAATGTCCCCTTAAGGAAAATTATTCGATGGTGTCAGTGAGCCACTCAACAGCAGTAAATTACACTTAGAATACTAGACTTAGTAGTAATAAAAGAAATTCAAAAAAATTTCATTCTTATTAAAAATGAGAGAAAATTCCTCAATTTATAGAAAACAAGGGGTAGTGTGAAAAGGTCATATAGTGTCTTATTAGAAAGGTCATAAATCTTTGAAAAAGTAAAAAAATTTCGGAAAGATCACAACCTTTCATAAAAGTCATAACATTTCATAAAAATCGCAACTTTTCATAAAAATCACAATTTTTTTTATAAAAATCGCAATTCTTCAAAAGTCATAACTTTTCATAAAAGTCGCAACTCTTCATTTTTCATTCACGCCTTTTAAAACCCAATATATATATATGGATAAATTATGGATTAGCCAAATGAATTCAGCTTCTAACTTTTATTCATTCAAAATTTATCATATAACTAAAACTAGTGTAACTTATCTTCCTTTTTATGTTCTTCCTACAGAACTAATTATTTTCTCTATAATTGAAAAGTTGAAGTCTTTGGCCCTCCAAAAATATATACTGTATTTTAAATGTATATTTCTTTTGTTAATTGTAATTGTGTTTTTTATTTGTTTAATTTTATATTGTATAATAAATAATAGTGTAAAATAAGCAAATCATGTATTAGTATTAAAATTGCTTAAAGTGCATTAAACATGTTCTAGTCCTAAAATGCAAATATTCATTTACTTTGAAATCAAAAATATTTTCCCTTTGTTATTACATATAGTTATTTTATATTGAAGAGTTATAGGTTTTTATTTTATTTTTATGATACAATAAAACAAAATGAAGCATTTTTAACATTTTTCATATAAAAAAGACTAAAATATTTTCCTCCGTGTTGAACTTTAGTAGAATACTATTTACTCATGAAAATATGGGTAAACTAGTATTTTACCCAATCAATTTGTCACTCAATCCATGTTACTCATATCAAATATGGGCGGGTCGAATTATTACTCATTTTACGTTGACTCATTTTCAATCCGCCCAAATTTTACCCAACCCGCTCATTTGCCACCACTAGTCATAAATAATAACCTCATTTTTGTCGTGCAGTATAACATTTAGATACACTCTAATTTGCAATATTTTGTATTTTAACAAATTTTGGTGTGTTCAGAGATATATCTAAATACATGTATTTCAAGATACATGAAGTCAAAGTTGTTCTAGATACATTGTATATAAGTGTATTTACATGTATCTCTGAGATACATAAAAAATCTCCCTTGCCTTTCTCTCATATCGCTCGCCAAATCACACCAGATACATACAAATACATGTATCTAGTTTGACTTCGCTTGTATCTGGGGTACATAACAGATTATTAAGATTTTATTGTGTATCTTAAATATATGTGAATCACTTTAAATATTTACCATTTATAGCAATATCATTTTTTTCACTTAATCACTTTTGATACATTTATAATAAAGTTTCAATACATATTACAAAGTACAATTTATAAAACACATAATACAAATTCTATTGATGGATAACATATTTATCACACATTATAATATAATGTGTAAATTTCTTACCAAACAAGCATGATATATTTTAAAACAGTTATAAAACATATATTGTATACGTAATTCATTTTTAATATATATTATCGATTTATTATAGTATTGCTATATATTGCTATAAATAGTAATAAAGAAAATTTATTCCTAAAATCATTAATTATTTATTAAAAGTTACTCATCCAAGTAATTTTTCCTACCGATCTATTTCAAGTAAATATAGGGCCTTAGTTTGCCGTATCACGTAATATTTCCATCCAAATTTCATCAGTTGGATCTGTGTAGAGTTTCAATTTGGGCTTTTCCCATTTATTTACCATAATATTGCACATTTGTCCTTCAAACATCCTTCACATTTGGGTCTGCTTAAAAATACAAATATTATTTTTAACATAAATAGATAATATATAGATGAATAATTGAGAATGTCAAAGATAAAATACACATTATAGAAAAGATAAAGAATATCTAGTATTCATAATTGATGTGAGATTTTAATTTTTGAAGTCAAGTTGAGACGCATAAATAACTTTCACTCTAACAATTATAACTCCAAGAGAAAAATGAAAATGAATATCCAAAGCATGTCAAAGGAGCTAAAAAATAGAAAAAATTGAATATTTCATTCCTAACTTACATTTATCCCATCTCCAAAACCAAATTTGTCCAAAAAAATTGTCATGTTCATCAAATATTGATCCATGTCATAAATTTAGAGGATACCGTGGCAATAACATGTATATTACCGTGTATATCAATGTATACCCATACATCTCGCCGTTACATTTGTAATAAACAATACATATGGCATGTGTATATCATAATATCAGCGTATATCACACATATACCTTGCGAATAATAGAGTAGTGAGCATTTTATCCAATTATTCACCCTTTATAAATCAATGACATTTATATTGGTTTTTACTGAATCAAGTTTAAATTGATTTTTTACGCTTATATTTTGTGATTGAAGTATGTGCAATTACATTGTACGTACAAAAATAAAACGAAGCATAATTCAATTTTTATTAAATTATTAGAAGATGAATAAGGAGGAATAAAACCACAAGGTAGATATTTCTCTCTCTCTATTTTTTTTTTTTTGTAATATGTATATTAATTTTAAAAAGTAAATTCAAATTTATATGTAGCTAAAGGCTACTCACAATATTGAATGCTGAATATATAACGTATATCCTGCATTATAATGTACGTTTTTAATAATATTGACCTATGTACCATGCCCTTTTTTTAAAAAAAGAAATTATTACTTGACGTACTAACCAAAGTTTGCAAAAGATACTTCCCTCCATTTCATTTATTGGATTTGGTTCCATTATGTTAAAAAATACCCAAGTTTTCTAATGTGATGTACATCATATTATGGAGAAGACGGGGACTAGACCTTACCTTTAATATACAATCAAATATTGCAAGCATTCTAGGTAAAAAAAACCCTTTAATTTCTGACTACGAAGAAATGGGCCAACATGGGTGGTGATTCACCGAAGGAAGTGATTTACCTTTAATCAGAGGTATCGGATTCGAGACCTGGGCATGGAGAAAATCCTATTGGAAGTGTCATCTTTAAATGAGTCCTGCAGTGAGCATCCGAATTTAGTTGTAACTCTAATGCGGACCCCTCTTGGCAATTGACTAATATTATGAATCAAAAGTTGATTATCCAAAAAGTAGTGGCTTTGAAAAAGAAAAAAACTAAGTTAGATATTATGAAAGGTCGTGCTAATAATTCATAGATTATAAAGTACTACCAATTATGTTTTTTTTTTTTTTTGAAATAATGCCCAAGTATCCCGTCAACCTATGCCTGAAATCTCAGAGACACACTTATACTATACTAAGGTCCTATTACCCCCTGAACTTATTTTATTAATAATTTTTTACCCCTTTTTAGCTTACGTGGCACTATCTTGTGGGCCCAACGATGGTTGACTTTTTTCGAATTAGTGCCACGTAGGCTAAAAAGGGGTAGAAAATTACATATAAAATAAGTTCAGGGGGTAATAGGACCTTAGTATAGTATAAATGTGTCTCTGGGATTTCGGGCATAGGTTGAGGGGGTACTTGGATATTTTCCCTTTTTTTTTTTTTGTAAAAGATGCAATTATCAAATATATGGCCTTCGCCTGGAGCTGTCACGATTGATATTGATCTGAACTTAATTGTTCATCTGAATTTAATATTTTTTACATAAAATTTATTAAATTTGCAACAAAAATAGATGTGAACCCACGATGATATAAGAGATTAGATGTAGAATGGGTGGCTATGATAAGGTTTGTGTGCATGTGTGTGGTCCTCTTAATTAACTACATTTCACCCAACTTAGTTGGAGAAAAGGTGGTCCTTTAATTTATTGAAATGACAATCATGCATGAAACTCTTGTTTGTACTCTTAAGACATATCTGATTACCTAATAACATTAACCATTTATTGTCTTTTTAGGGTATAGAGTGGGTGGAGAATGTTATATACGAGCTCAATCAAACTCAATGATTTTAGTTCTACGTTAAATCCTATTTGATATCAACAAGGGTAGAGTGATAAATATAATTTTGTTATATTCGAAGTCTCCATAATTGTTTTGGTAGTTGCTTTTGTATGTTTACTAGCTAGGGTTCATTCTAATATTATCCATAGAAAATAATTATGAAGACACTCTTATATCCTCTAGTTAGAATGATTACTATGTTTAAGGCTGCAATCATTCACTATGCTACTTGCAAACTAGCCAACCACTCTCTTCGTCTTAATAATTTTTTTTTAAAAAAAAGTTAATGTAATATAATTTAACTTTGAATATTAATAAGATTGACTTTTGAAAAATATAACATAACAACTAAAAGAGGACGGAGGACGGAGGAAGTATTAGTACTCTTCCTTTTTAATTTTTATTATGTACGTAGATTATTTATTTTGATTGAATACGAAATTTAAAAATTTAAAGCTAAAAAACTTTTTTTATTGTATTTTAAAATAGGAAAAATTGTATATAATAGCAAACTAATAACCTAAAATAAATGGAATAGCTAGGGTTTAATTGTACTCCATAGCAAACGTTAGCTAAAATTTGCCAGCGTCTCTCTCCCAAAAATCTCGCTCGCCACTCTACATTCTCGCTCGCCTCTCTCGCTTTATACACAGAAGTGTATAATTCTGTTTCTGTTTTGCATAAAGCAAGAGAAAATTGTATATACACATGCAAAAATATATATTTTCGTGTTATACACTTAATTATACAATTTACAAACATTTTACTTCAAATATTGCAGAGAAAAAGGCCAACGAATTATACAATTGTGAATTATACAATTGCAGTGAAATACAATTTTCCATAGCTTTATAAAACAGAAGTGTATATATTGTGTTTCTGTTTTTTTATAAAGCGAGAGAAAAACATATATCTTCTTTCTATACACTTATAATTATGCAATATACATACATTTTAATTCGATTCAACTGTATGTAAAGCAAATTATACAATTGCAGCGAAATAGGCCAGCAAATTATACAATTTAGGCCAGCGAATTATACAATTTAGGCCATCGAATTATACAATTGTATATGTATAGCGAATTATACAGTTTTATGTTTGCTATGGAGCGCAATTATGCAAACTTTGCTATAACATACAAATATAAATTTTTTGTTTGCTATACGTGAAAGTTGCCTTTTAAAATAAGGTTAAAATATTTTGTTTGTTCAGTTTTACTCCTTCACAATGAATTTGTACTTATATTCAGAAATAATAAATGCAAGTGTATATTTTATCATAATGTAATAAATGCAAATGTATAATACATAAATGTGCTCTTTAATTTGGCTTCAAATTATATTTATGTCATTCAATTTTGAATGTGCACAAATAGACACTTAAACTTGTATAAAGTTGATCAAATAGACACATATGTCCTATATATCATCCTATATTATATGTATGAAGAAATAATTCTGACTGGAAAAAAAAAAGAAAAAAAGAAGGTTCTATACATTGATAGTCCTTGAAAATTTTTTGGAAAATATTTAAAAGTGTTTTTAAATATCCATTACATATATAAGTTAATCACTTAAAATATATTATTTTATTTAGTTATAAAATTTATCTCAATAAGCTGTAAAACCTTAGACTTATTCTAATTCAGATTTAAAAAATGATGTATTTTACACGATTAGTTTAAATATCTAAAAAAGGATTGTAAACACTTCCAATATTTTATTTTGAAAATATTGACTTAAAAGTGTCTAATATGAATACTTTAATTATACATTTAAAAGCTCAATTAAAATAAATTTTAATTTAAATATCTAAATTAAATTTAATAATAAATTTAAAGGATATCAATAGATTAAAAAGAAGAAGAAGATATTTACTCCCCACAGAGAAATAAATTTAAAAAATCAATGTCACGTGTTTTAGGTGCATTATTTTGTTTTTATGTGCAATATAGCTGGGCAGGTAAAGAAGAACATCATAATAATTCATTGATTGTAACGTACAACTATCCCAAGTAAAACAGACCAATTCAACTGTCATTTCAATTTATTGTATTGAGAGAAAAAAACAAAAATTAACTAAAGAATCTTGTTTGTACATGTACAAAGGAAAACAATTAAATGCAATTCTCCATTGCGTTAGATAAGTTCAATTTTAAAAGCCCAAACAACATCATGTGTCCCCATGATCACTTTGGGTCCACAAACAAATTTTCCTTGGATTCAGTTTTGACACGCTAATGATTTCTATATGAATTTTTCTTAAAATTTCCAACAAAATATGTATATATATAAAGCAAGATGCAAACATCCAATTTGAAGCGCATAAATAAAATGATCTAGAGAGAAAAGTGTGTGCATGTAAATTAGTTATGTGACTATATATATTATGTAGTATCGTTGGAATAAACTAGTTTAATTAATTATAAAAATGAGTATTGTCAGGTAAATTTCCAGCATGGCGCAGTCCTAAAGTAAGAGAAACATCACCAGCCGTGGTGGTCCCAAATGTCATCATTTTGGATCCAATATCAGTGGTCCGTCGTATTCGGCTCCGCTGCGGTGGGACTCATGTTGAATAGTCGGAGAATTGTTTAATTGAGTTTGCATAGAGGATGAATAATGTGTATTCATTGAAGGGTCATTTTCAGAGGCATTGATTTTGTCTGAAGCTGATTTTGTTTCTGTAATGTTAGAATTGGTTGTAGTAATATCAGGCGTTGGTGTTTGTGTATTTCTTCTACTGTTCATGTCATCATCTTCATTAGCCTCTCTTTGATACATTTCTTCTACCATGGGTTTCCACAATCTTACCCTAGCATTTATGAACCAGTTTGCTACCTGCACATATATATATATAACATGATTTTTATTACTATACGCAAATTACATATATTAGGTAAGTCAAATACGACTCAAATTTTGACATTTCGTAGAATTGATGCTGAAATATTCATATGAATGAATGACCATCCTCTAAGTCATTTGACATTTGATTTTTCATAACAATAATCACAAACACAGTTACGTAACATAAGTAGTCGTAGCCTCTCAATAACATCAGTGGGACTATTTCTATGAGTTGATTAAGACAATAATTGATTATAAAGGCACCATAGCCTAAATATCAACATCAAATCTTGGTGGACTAAAGTATTACTATTCCCGCTAAAATAATTAGTTACGTAAAATGTAAAATATTTTTCTTATCCATTTTATCCCTTTTTTTCACCATTACCTTCATTACTCCCCAAATCACACTTTTTTTTTTAAAAAAAAAAAAATATTCTTACTTTATCGCCCTTACCCCTCCCCCCCTCCCCCCTCCCTTCACATAAAATAATTCCCCCTCGTTCTTAATTTTAATATTATAAGACATAATTGTTTTATATTTTTTAAAATAATATATTTTGATTGAATTAATCATAAAAACTAAAAGTATAATATTTTTATAAACATCACGAAATACATATTTGAAAAAAAGATCATCATCATTATTATTATTATTATTATTATTATTATTATTATTATTATTATTATTATTATTAATGTTATAAAATTATAAAAAAAATTGATAAAAAGATGATTCATTAAGTCTAACTAAACAATGTAAAATACTAGTCAATACTCCCAAAATAAATAAATTTAAAAGTATAACATAGGTTCAAGATTTAAAATAAAAATTTTAAAAATGAAAATCCTAACAAAATTATACTAAATAAAAGAAAAAAAATAGATAAGACAAAAAATTGCGCGAAACCGCATGAAGTACAGATTGATATTAAAAAGAAAAGAAAATTTAAAAAATAAAAACAAAAAAATATTTTTAGAATATTAGAATAATAAAAATTAAAAAGAATTTAATATAAAAAATAAATTAAAGCAAAAAAATAAGAAAAATAAAAGGATTAAATGTAAAAATAAACGACGTGTAATTACACCATATAATCACCATCAATTCATAACATCCCCCTCCCTCCCTATTAATTTTACTTAATTACCTAATGATCAAGTAATTATATGACCAGCCATATGTGTCTAAATTATATAATTAAACTCAATTACATTAAATTCAATTACTAAAATGATTTTCCAAATAAATTCTAAAAATAATTGATCAAACCATATCATTTACTCCCCGAGTTATAACTATTATTTTTTCATGCTTACTTATAAATATTTTGAGTAAAAAACAGATAAATTTACAGAAGGTCAGTGGGGCAAACCTGGTTTTTGGAGAGACCAGTCTGTCGTGCCAAAAGATGCTTATCTGCATCACTTGGATACCTGAGACAAATTTTTTAAATTAGAAAAAATAAACACAAAAATTATACTCCGTTTTAAAAGAAAATGAATTATATTAATTTTAATTTTTCATATGATATTTTAAAACTTTGTATCATGAAATTAAATCATTCCTTCTTAATAGAATGAATAATATCAGAGTCCTTTAAACTATATAAAAAGCTTGAAATTCTTTCGCTATCCGTAGGTGAGAATTGATGTGGGGTCGTTATTCATTTAGTAGAATGTATTAGACACTATGATGCTTGCATTAGCTTGATGAATCATTAGTACTTTATTTGATACACTTTTCTAACGTATGCATAACTAATGTTCATAGTAATAGCATACACTATTGTGTATTGAAGAGTATATTAGTAATACCATCTATCTTCACTATATTCATAGAAGATATTTTTAAAAAATAATTTTTTTTAAATTTTTTTTTATATAATATATAATATTTTTAATACACCAAATTAAATATTATATAAAAACATTTCATTATAACTAATACAAATATTACCAATGCTTTGTATTTTACATTATTTTTATACACTCTACTTTCCAAACTTTTTTGTGTGTATTATGTAAACATACGTATTGGCGTGAGGATCGAAAAAGGAAATACCAAATTGATGAGCTGCTGGCCAAAGCAGAAAGTGAATAGAGAAGACAACTCCACCTCTCTTTTTTTTCTTTTTTTTTTCTTCTTAACATTCATTCATTACATAGATAGATAGATTCTATTGCTTTTTTTTTTTTATCATCATTGTTAAGTTGTTGTCATGCATATATCACCTTAATTACTATTAATTTAACTGTAATTTAACTGCCACCAAAAGAATATGCAAAGTATATTAATTTAATGAACACACAATTGTCATGGCATATGTATTTGATACTACAAGTCTTTTAAAAATAATTATACTCTGGTTTAAATAAAAATATTTCTATCTTTTTAAGTTTATTTAAAAAAGAATTATCTACTTTCTTTTTTGGCAATACTTTAACTTTAACATTATACATGACATGTTTAAGATCACAATTAAAGAACATTTTAGTAGATTTGACATAAATTTAATTTAAAACCACTAGATTAAAAAATATTCTTTTTCTTTTCTTAAACTCCGTTTTAAATCAAATTTGGTCATCCTTTTTTAAATGGAGCGAGTAATATATTTTTATATTTAAGTACTCTCTTTATTTCTATTTACATGTCTTTGTTAAAAATAGATATTTTAAAATATTTATCATTTTATAAAATCAATACATAAATAACAATATTCTTCTCATTTCATCTTTGAGTATTATTAGTTCCACAAGTATGAATTTAACAACTAAATAATTAGTTCATGTTCAATAATAAAAACAAACTAATTCATGTAAAACTTAACTTTAAAAAAATATAAAATCAGCAATGGTAAAAAAGTTACATGGTTTCTTAAGGGGTGTAGTCCTAAAACAATAACTCTTTAGAAATGTAAGGAGGTAAGAGTTTAACTTTAAAATATTTATTTACTCTAACAAAATCATTCATAATCACATATAAATATTTATGATATATTTGTATCACACAAATTTAAAAAAAGATCTTTTTTTTTAAAAAAATTTCGTATTAAATCACATAAAATGGGATGATAGAGTAGTGCTTTTCAAATGCATGCCTAAATAAGTCAGAAAGATGGAAGTATTACTATATCAAAATTGATCTTTAGCGGTAATTAATTAGCAATTGTCGTTAAATATATACTTTTAGTGGCAATTAACACTCTTTGCATATGTCCCTAAAGACTTTAGCGACATTGAATCTAATACACTTAACTAATGTCGTTAAAGGCTTTAGCACTCTTTATTTATGTGTCTGTTTTTTGCCGCTAAAAATTAGACTTTTTTTTAGCTTATATTGGATTTCATGCAGAGGTAAAAGTGGTGCACAAAAAGTAGTAAGAGGTAATTTTGCATTTTGTTAAAAGGACTGAATTGCAAGCAGTGCCTTTAACATTGACTGCAAAGAGAGAGGAAAAGAAAATGTAGCAGTTACTCATCAATATTTATTGGAAATGTGTTTTAGATTAGACTAATATAAAAGTTGATTGCACAAAAAATCATTTTGCCATGATCATGCATGGGGTATCTAACACTTTCCTCATTAACTTTTGGTTGTGTGATAAATATCAAAGATCTACATTTTATAAAGGTACTTGGACTTAAGACAAGTGTATGTAAGCTAGAGTTTATACAAACAAAAGCAACTCAACATCAAGTTAACTTTGTTATATTCTATTCTTTTTAATCTTATTCATATCTTTTATATTTCAAAGTAATTTAACTTTACTTTTTTTTTCTCATTATGTTACTTAACTTATATGTAGTTCTTTTTCTAGGGTTTTAACATTTTGATATATTTTATTCACCTGACAAAAGGGAATTGCTCGAATGATAAATATATTTCACTTTCAATACTAAAATTGTGAGTTCGAGTCACCAAAAGTAGATCCTATCCTAGGAAGGGGTGAACTGCTATTTTCTTTAATCTCAATTTATGTCACAAAATTAGAGAGTTAATAAAAAAATTAACACTAAATTCGGATATAAGATCTTTAAATTTATATAAAAAGAATATATAATTTTATAAATGTAAATATTATCATACTCCATTCGTCTCAATTTATATGACACCTTTCCACTTTCATAATTCAAACAACTATTTTTCTTACAATAATTTTTAAAAACTCGAATTATCAATAATTATAACGCTAGTATTTTTACATAATTTTTCAATATATAAATAATTTTTTTTAAAAAAACACATAACTTAATTAAAGATTGCCCGACCGCCTGAATTCAAAGTCAAAACTAATTTGTTTGACTCTCAATATCAAAACGATGTCACATAACTTGAGAAATAGTGAGTAAAAAATAGAGTCAGAAGTCTAAAGGGTATAAAATATTTAAAAAAAATTCAAAACGATCATATGAATTTTTATTTTAACCAAAACGATAAAATCGACCACATAATAGCGATTTCTTTCGCCAAAAAAAGCAAAAACGCTACCATAGCAGCGATTTGCGAAATTTCATTTTTTAAAAAAAAAAAAAATTCAAAGGAATCGCTGCCAAAGCAGCGATTTCCAAATTAACTTTTTTTTAATTGTTGTTACTTTGAAATTATTATTTGTATTATTTATATGTCATTTTTTTTAAAAAAAATTCAAAGTTAAACAACGATAAAAAAAAGTTAATTTGGAAATCGCTCATTTGGCAGCGATTTCTTTGATTTTTTTTTTTTAAAAATAAAATTTTGTAAATCGCTGCTATAGCAGCGATTTTATTTTTTCGACGGAAGAAATTGTTACTATGTGAGCGATTTTGCTGTTTTGATTAAAATAAAAATTCATATACCATTTAAAAAATTTTGTTAACATTTTATACCCTTTAGACTCCGAATTCATAAAAATTACTAACAACTCACCAAAACGTTCACATAAATTGAGACGAAGAGAGTACGTGGTATATAAAAAATTGGGTAGAGAAAGATGAGAAAGACGTACGGATGTAGAAAATGTTCGAAAAGCCAAGCTCTTAAAATATTGACAGATCGTTCGGGCAATCCTCTTTGTGGTCTCCAAGCTTCTTGTTCCATCACAATTCCCATTTGTTGAAAAGCTCTTTGTTGTCTCAAATTTTGTTCAAGCAACTTAAGCCTTGGTGTTTCTCCTTTAGTCAGCCCTGAACTAGTAGTATTGCTTACATCTTTTTCACCTAATGCCTCACATGTCTTCTTCAATTGCGCCCCCACCCCATCTTTTAAACACTTGAAATGCCTAGACATGGCTTTATGTGCTAGTGATGTGTAAGGAACTGCAGCTCCAAATCCCATGACTAAATCGAATGAGTTTACAACCATCTGCATTTGTTCACAATAATGATTGTATCTTTTGTCTACCTGCTTGATAAACACGCGAAGAAATCAAATAAATATTTAATTTTCTAGGAATATCAAATTGACACAAGAGTATTTCTTTTTTTTTTTTCTAATATAAAACATGGTCTCTTAGTTTCAATTTGTCTGTCTTATTAGTATGTTTAAAAACGAATGCATCTTTTATAATTTGGCTATTACTAGTTAATTTTTTAACTTTGACAATATGACATGTTTGATATCACAAGATTAAAGTATATTTCTGATATATTATACATATACGTAGTTAATATAAGACTACAAAATTCAAAAGTGTTTGAAACTAAAATTTTGGCTTTATACCTTCCACTCAAACAAAAGAAACATAAATTTTCATGGTAAATCAGATATTGATTGAAATAGTAACAAAAGAAAGGAAGAAAAAGATACATAAATTTTATATTCTAATAAAAAGGTAGCAAGAAAGCTGATGGATAGTATGTGTGAACAAATAGTACATTGAAAAATGATTGTTGTTGTGAAGAAAGAATATCCTGTGTGTTTTGTTGCATGCGCCTTTGTTTACCATTTTTTCAATACAGCAATAATAACAATATAACGTTTTTTTAAAAGAAAAAGATATACAAACATCACTTATTTTGTCTGTTTTGAAAAATATGATGGTCAAATAAATAAAAGTGTACATGTAAAGGTAGTTTGATTGGGATGTCTACTAAATTTGAATTCGTGTTGAAAACTCTTATATTGGGGGTAAATTATTTTCTAACAAAGGCAATTCTTTATTCAGGAAAATTCAAATTCGATACATTTGGTTTAGAATAAAGAAGTATTTACGACTTTATCACAATTCTTGTTGGTGAATAGGATGTATTAGAAAAGAATAACAATGAATTTGATGTATTAGAATAGAAATAATACACCATATATTATGATACATAGTTAGAAAACACTACTAAACAAGAAATCAAACAACATCAAGATATATCAATGTTATTTTCTCTAATACCTCCTACCAAACGCCACTTAAAGATAATATCTAACATATTTTAGCAGTAGAAAGATATAGCTTGATGGTAGAGTGAGAGCTAATTTTATCACCAAAACAAAATCTTATGTTATGCTAAAACACCCAAAATCAATAACAAATCAAACTCAATCTATGGATATTACAAAACCTATTTCTTTTTAGCCGGCTTTATATATATATTCTCCTCTATAAAAGATTCCTCCAACTCCTACAATTTTCTATTCCTTCACTTTCTTGTGGTTTTAATTTATAATCAACATGTATAGTACTACTAAAAATAAACAACAATGATTGGTTATTGACCCCCGGATTACGAATTTACCTCTTTGACTTCACATGAACTCAGTAATTTTAACTCAATGTATTCGTAAGAAATTCACTAAACAAACATAAATACAAATTTTGACCCCATAGTAAATCAAGTTGTGGTAGAATTTAAAAATCAAACTCATAATTTTTAAATTCTGAATAAATAGAGAGAGGGGAAGAGAGAGAGAGAGAGATTGTACATGCCTCATCAATCATGGATAAAAGTTTGACCTTCCTTCTTTGATGATCAAGTCTATCTGCAGTTGACAAATTAGGAGGGATAATATCCTTTGAAGAAGATGAATTATTGTTATTACTTCCACTAGGGTTAATAGTGGGTGATGTAATATTCCTAGAAACTTTGTTGATTTTCTTGAACAATAGACCCTTCCCAACACAACAAAACTCTTCTAACAACTCTTGTGTAGCTTTGACATATTTTGAATTCCTCAACACATTGACTAGTCCTAGTGATGACCCAAAACCAATATTATGATGATTTTGACTTTCTTGATTGAAAAACAACATTTCTCCTCCACTACTCATCCTCAAATCCTCCACTTTGGATGCTTCCAAATGTTGTAAAGTAGATGACAAGGACAATGAAAGACCTTGCCCTTGATCAAGCACATTTACTCCTCCAATTGGATTTGAAGAAGTACTTGCTCCTCCACACATGAATTGACTAAAATACCCTCCGACCGGGCTAGAAAACCCTTGATGAAGAGTTGAAGGTGCAGATAATTGTGATGGTGAATTTGGTTGTGGATTCATAAGAAAAAGTTGCATGGACTCCGTGGTACTTATACTTGGTACTTGATTGTGCTGACGCTGATAATAAGCAGTTACACTATCACGGTTACTCAACACCTTCGCATTCACATCATCTTTTGTGTTATCCCCAAATGGTACCTGCAAACTTCCACCAACTACAATCTCTTGTCTGTTACCAAACCACGGTTGATGATGTGGTTGTTGATTCGAATGTGACAATTGATCCTGCAACAACTCAGTTGCAGTCATAGAAGCCGTGGACGTTGTCTGAAAATTGAACATTTCAGACAACATCCCGGCTGTCTCATAAACTTGGATTCCACTTGATTCTCCTCCTGGTGGCTCGAACCCTTGTTCTACTCTTAATTTTTCCCGTTGGATCTGCAGGCCAATATGTTGTTGCTGGTGGTGGTGTTGGTCTTGAGGTCTCTCGAATTCATTCGAGGCAAGACCTTGGTGATGATACTCTTGAGACATTGGAGTATTCTAACAAATGGTTGAAAAATTGAAACATGTAACCATCTCATCCGTTGATCCACCTCCTTCTTTTGTTGCAATTGGCTTCTGAGTCTACCATAGATCGAACATAAAATAGTAAAATAAATAAATAAACATAGAACAAAGAGATCATGGATACAACTATAATTAGGAACAAGGAAAGTATTTAAAAAAAAAAAGAAGAAGAAGAAGAAGAAAAAGAGAGAATAATCAAAGTAAAAGACTTTTTTATTTTTTTCAAATTCTTTAAATTTTCTTTTCTTATAAAAAAAAGAAGTTTGAATTTTATTTACCTCATAGAATTGCAGGTCGGAAAAGGTTGCAAAGCCTCTCATCAGCTATCCTTTTCACTTCAACAAATGAATTTTTTTATTTGTTCTCTTTCTCTTTGTTTGTGTGTGTATATGGCTTTTTTTTAAGACTTTTTTTTTCTCTATCTCTGTCTTTGTTGCTCTTTGTATTTTGCAGTGATTGTTGTCTCTGCAATTGCCTTATGGAAAGAGAGAGTCTAATAAGTAACAACAATAAAGTTAACTTTTATAATGCAGATGGACTTGCCTCTCATAATGTGAATTTTAACATGTATCTGTATGTGTGCGTTTGGACATAAAAATTATGAAATTAAAAAAGAATAGGGTGTTTGTTATTAAATACCTTGGGGTCCATTATTCATGATAGTGGGGACATCGATAATGATGTTTAGACATTGCATTGTTATAGCATGGATGAAATGGAGGCTTGTCTATGGAGTCTTGTGTGATAAGAAGGTACCACTTAAATTTAAAGGAAAATTCTACAAAAGTAGTGGTTAGGTTGTTCTTGTTGTATGAAGTGGAGTATCGGTCTATCAAGAATTCACATGTTTAGAAGATGCATGTTGTTGAGAGGAGGATGTGTGGAAATACTAGAAGTGACAAGATTAGAAATATTGGGGTTATTCAGGAGGTGGGAGTGGTGACCTTTGTACCGGACAAGATGAGGGAGCGAGACTAAGATGATTTGGGCATCATATGCATATACAGAAGAGGTGCGTCTACCCCAGTGAGGAGGTTGTGAGGTCCATCCCCATGTGCCAAACTTTGAATAACTTTGTGCTAATTTCAAAGTTTGGTAGAGTTGGTAATCTATAAAGAAGAAAAACTTGTTTTGTGCCAATTTCAAAGTTTGGTAGAGTAGGTAAGCTATGAAGAGAAAAAATTGTTTTTTCTTCTATAGCACATTTGGAGGGTAGTGTATTTGTTCTCTATAAAAGGGAGGACAATTCTTCATTCTAAGTACACCAAAAAGATTACAAAGGAGAGAAAGAAGAGTGAGGCATCACAGAGGAAAATAATCTGTGAGGAAAAATAGAGTGTGAGCGATATTGTAGTGAGGTGGAAAAATCAAAAGAGTGTTATTTCTTTTGATTGTGTATTGGTCTTTGGAGTTTTACTCAGACATACAAGTGTAAAATCTTTACTATAGTGATATTTGTTGCTCTTCTCGGGTCGTGGTTTTTCCTTATTTAGGAGGGTTTCCACGTAAAATCTTGGTGTCATTATTTCTCTTTTATTCTCGTTGATTAACCGCATTGTGTGTTCCGCATTTGTTGCCTTTATTACCGCAAATATTATTTCTGTTACGGATTTATTCCCAACAATTGGTATCAGAGCACAGGTTCTGCTCATTTACAGAAATATTTTTGCAGCTCATTGTACTATACTCAATAAAAAAAAATGTCTGGAGTAAAGTACGAGGTAGCAAAATTCAACGGTGATAGCGGTTCTCAATGTGGCAGAGAAGGATGAAAGACTTGCTCATCCAACAGGGTTTGCATAAGGCACTAAGCGGCAAATCCAAAAAGCCCGAATCCATGAAACTTGAGGATTGGGAAGAATTGGATGAAAAGGCTGCTAGTGCAATCAGATTGCACTTAACAGATGATGTAGTTAATAACATCGTCGATGAAGAGAGTGCATGTGGCATTTGGACAAAGTTAGAAAATCTATACATGTCCAAAACGCTGACAAATAAATTGTACCTAAAGAAACAGTTATATGCACTACATATGGATGAAGGTACAAATTTTTTGTCTCATTTAAATGTACTTAATGGACTAATCACGCAGCTAACAAACCTCGGAGTAAAGATCGAGGAGAAGATAAAGCCATAGTGCTCCTCCTATCGTTGCCATCTTCCTACGATACTTTATCAACAACACATTTTACATGGTAGGACTCTATTGAGTTGAAGGATGTCACATCAGCCCTTTTGCTTAATGAGAAGATGAGAAAAAGGCCTGAAAATCACGGACAGGCTCTCATCACAGAAAGTAGAGGCAGAAGTTACCAAAGGAGCTCAAGTAACTATGGTAGATCCGGAGCTCGTGGAAAGTCCAAAGTCCGATCAAAATCAAAGGCCAGAAATTGCTACAATTGCGATCAACCAGGACATTCAAAAGAGATTGTCCAAATCTAAAAAGGGGCAAAGGGGAAAGCAGCGGCCAAAAGAATGATGACAACACATCTGCCATGGTGCAAAATAATGACGATGTTGTTCTCCTCATAAATGAGAGAAGAATGCATGCACTTGGCAGGTATAGAGTCGGAATGGGTGGTCGACACAACAGCATCTTATCATGCCAACCGGTAAGAGATCTTTTTTGCAGATATGTAGCCGGTGATTATGGCAATGTGAAAATGGGTAACACAAGTTACTCAAAGATTGCGGGGATCGGAGACATTTGCTTAAAAACAAATGTTGGATGCACATTAGTGTTGAAAGATGTGCGCCACGTACCTGATTTGCGGATGAACTTGATCTCGGGAATTGCTTTGGACCAAGATGGATATGAGAACTACTTTGCAGATAAAAAATGAGACTCACCAAAGGGGCATTGGTGATTGCAAAAGGAGTTGCTCGTGGCACGTTATACAGGACAAATGCAGAAATATGCCAAGGTGAATTAAATGCGGCTCACGAAGAAAATTGTGCAGATCTATGGCATAAAAGAATGGGTCATATGAGCGAGAAAGGATTGCAAATTCTTTCCAAAAGTCACTCATCTCTTTTCCCAAAGGTACAACGATAAAACCCTGTAACTACTGCTTATTTGGTAAACAACATAGAGTCTCATTTAAGACATCATCTGAAAGAAAGTCGAATATACTTGATTTGGTATATTCTGATGTTTGTGGTCCAATGGAGATAGAATCGATAGGAGGTAATAAATACTTTGTTACCTTTATTGATGACGCTTCTCGAAAATTGTGGGTTTATATCTTGAGAACCAAAGATCAGGTGTTTCAAGTATTTCAAAAGTTTCATGCTCTGATAGAAAGAGAGACAGGTCGAAAGCTAAAACGTCTCCGAACCGACAATGGAGGTGAGTACACTTCAAAAATTTGAAGAGTCTGTTCAAACCATGGAATCAGACATGAAAAGACAGTTCCTGGAACCCCAACAACACAATGGTTGTAGCTGAGAGAATGAATCGCACCATCGTTGAGAAGGTGAGAAGCATGCTCAGAATGGCTAAATTACCCAAGACATTCTGGGGTGAAGCAGTTCGGACAGCGTGTTATCTTATCAATCATGTCCATCAGTTCCGTTGGAGTTTGACATTCCGGAGAGAGTTTGGACCAACAAAGAGATGTCTTACTCGCATCTAAAGGTGTTCGGTTGCAAAGCTTTTTGCACATGTACCGAAGGAGCAAAGAACCAAGCTAGAGATGATAAATCAGTTCCTTGCATATTCATCGGATATGGTGATGAAGAGTTCGGGTACAAACTATGGGATCTTGTGAAGAAGAAGGTCATCAGAAGTAGAGATGTAATCTTTCGAGAAAGTGAAGTTGGAACTGCTGATGATCTATCCGAGAAGGTCAAGAAAAAGAATGGTATAGTCCCTAATCTTGTTACCATTCTTCTTCTTTTAACCATCCCATAAGTGCAGAAAGTATGATTGAAAGTTGCTGAGCATGAAGAGCAACCCGATGAGATTGTTGAGCAGGGGGAGCAACTTGGTGATAATACCGAGCAAATGGAGTACCCAGAAGAGAGAACAATCTCAACCTCTGAGGAGATCAGAAAGACAAAGGGTAGAATCAACCAAATACCCTTCCTCAGAGTATGTCCTTATCAATGAAAGGTGAGCCAGAAAGTCTTAAGGAGGTGTTGTCTCATCCAGAAAAGAGCCAATGGATGAAAGCCATGCACGAAGAGATGGGATCTCTACAGAAAAAATGGCACATACCAGCTAGTTGAACTTTCCAAAGGAAAAAGACCACTTAAGTGCAAGTGGGTCTTTAAACTCAAGAAAGATGGAAATGGCAAGTTGGTGAGGTACAAAGCTCGATTGTTTGTAAAAGGCTTCGAACAAAAGAAAGGTATTGATTTTGATGAAATTTTTTCACCTGTTGTCAAAATGACTTCTATTCGAACTATTTTGAGCATAGCAGCTAGTCTAGATCTTGAAGTGGAGCAATTGGACGTGAAAACTGCATTTCTTCACGGAGATTTGGAAGAAGAGATTTATATGGAGCAACCAGAGGGATTTGAAGTATCTGGAAAGAAACACATGGTGTGCAAATTGAATAAGAGTCTTTATGGGTTGAAACAGGCCCCAAGGCAATGGTACAAAAAGTTTGACTCTTTCATGAAAAGTCAAACACACAAAGACCTATTCTGATCCATGTGTATACTTCAAAAGATTTTCTGACCAATTTTATTATTTTGTTGTTATATGTCGATGACATGTTATTGTAGGACAAGACAAAGAGCTGATTGCAAAGTTGAAGAAGATTTGTCCAAGTCATTTGACATGAAAGACTTGGGCCCAGCACAACAAATTCTAGGGATGAAGATTGTTCGAGAACGAACAAAAAGAAAGTTGTGGCTATCTCAAGAGAAGTACATTGAACGTGTACTAGAACGCTTCAACATGAAGAGTGCTAAACCTGTTAGCACGCCTCTTGCGAGTCATCTGAAGTTGAGCAAACAGATGTGTCCTACAACAAAAGAGGAGAAAGAGGGAATGACTAAATTCTTTATTCTTCAGCAGTGGGGAGTTTGATGTATGCGATGGTGTGTACAAGACCTGATATTGCTCATGCAGTTGGGTGTTTTTTAGCAGATTCCTTGAAAATCCTGGAAAAGAACACTGGGAGGCAGTTAAGTGGATACTCAGTACCTAAGAGGTACCACAAGAGATTGCTTGTGTTTTAAAGGATCTGATCCAATCTTGAAAGGCTATACTGATGCTGATATGGCAGGTGACCTCGATAATAGAAAATCCACTACTGGATATTTGTTTACATTTTCAGGGGAGCTATATCATGGCAGTCAAAGTTGCAGAAGTGTGTCGCACTCTCTACAACTGAGGCAGAATATATTGCAGCTACTGAAGCTGGCAAAGAGATGGTATGGCTGAAACGATTTCTTCAAGAACTTGGATTGCATCAGAAGGTGTATGTCGTCTATTGTGACAGTCAGAGTGCAATATACTTGAGCAAGAACACCATGTATCATGCAAGGACGAAGCATATCGACGTAGATATCACTGGATTCGTGAAAAGATAGAGGACGGATCTATGCAGGTCATGAAGATCCCTACTACTGAAAACCCTTCAGATATGCTGACCAAGGTGGTATCAAAGGACAAGTTTGAGCTATGCAAAAGAACTTGTCGGCATGTACTCAAGCTAGAAACCTGGAGCTACCTCCTTCAGGTGCATGGGTTTGGAGGGGGAGATTGTGAGGTCCATCCCCATGTGCCAAACTTTGAATAACTTTGTGCTAATTTCAAAGTTTGGTAGATTTGGTAATCTATAAAGAAGAAAAAATTGTTTTTGCCAATTTCAAAGTTTGGTAGAGTAGGTAAGCTATGAAGAAGAAAAAATTGTTTTTCTTCTATAGCACATTTGGAGGGTAGTGTATTTGTTCTCTATAAAAGGGAGGACAATTCTTCATTCTAAGTACACACAAAAAGAATTACAAAGGAGAGAAAGAAGAGTGAGGCATCACAGAGGAAAATAATCTGTGAGGAAAAATAGAGTGTGAGCGATATTGTAGTGAGTGGGAAAAATCAAAAGAGTGTTATTTCTTTTGATTGTGTATTGATCTTTGGAGTTTTACTCAGACATACAAGTGTAAAATCTTTACTATAGTGATATTCGTTGCTCTTCTCGGGTCGTGGTTTTTCCCTTATTTAGGAGGGTTTCCACGTAAAATCTTGGTGTCATTATTTCTCTTTTATTCTCGTTGATTAACCGCATTGTTGTGTTCCGCATTTGTTGCCTTTATTACCGCAAATATTATTTCTGTTACGGATTTATTCCCAACAGAGGTGTGTGAGAGGTTGGATATAGGGGGTACACAGAGAGGTTGGATATTAGGTAAAGGCTAGTAAGGGTAAAGTGTAGTCTTGACTTGTGAATGTTTAGTGCCTTTCATAAGACTAGTCGTGTCCTTGTAGTTCTTGTTATTTATTGTTTTTCAATTATCACATTATTTTGTTGTTATTATTATTACTCTATTGTAGACTTTATATAGCTTTTCTTATTAACTGCTATGTTTATTCCAATATTTTCTTCTTCTTTTACTTTGATTAGATACACTTGAATCAAAGTTCTTTCGGAAATAGTTTTTCTACCTTCACAATGCAATGATAAGGTTTGCGTATACTATACTATACCCTCCTCAGATTCCACTCATTTGGATTTCACTGGGTGTAATGTTGTTGTTGGAGAGTTAAGTTGGGAAATAAATACTAATCGAAATTATTCGTTACTAACATTTTGTTGAATAATTTAAAGGTAAACGCCTCTTTTTTCTCTTGAAGTTGTTGAAATTACTCATAATAAGATATTAGTGAAAATTATGAAAATGACGTTTTTGGAGTTTTTTGAATTTCTAGAAAATTGTAAATAATTACAAGTCAAAATAATTTTGCTCTTTAGAGATAGTGATGACTTGTAGAAAATGAATCGTAGTATATATAAGTACGAATTATGCCTAGCAAAAAAGGGGAAACGGGAGAAATTTTAGAATTATTACGAGAAAAAATTAGGGAGAAAAACGATATTCTTCTTGCTCACAATTTAAATTTATCACTAGATAGTATTTAGCGGCTTTTTATTAAGTATAAAAAAATAGATAAAAATAAGTACAAATAAAATAGGTTAGGGCTTACTTACTAATTTTTCTATTTTTAATATTTCATTAGACGATATTTAATTATATCTAATAATAGAGTATGTCAATAGTGACTAATTATGCAACGGATATTTAGTAAAAAAAATTATTGAGTATAGAATAATGTGAAATGAATAGGTGACAGAGCAGAAAATGACCAAGCTACAAATAATTTGTACATCATCAAATTTTGCACACTTATCTAGATTATGATTGTTGAAGAGAGAGTTGGTAATTAAATAAGATTAGGTTGAAAAGATATCTCACCATCATTTTAATAATTAGTCAGACGTTAATCTCTCATTATCAGAACTTTGCTTATCCCCTCCTTAATCAAAAGGCTATAATAGTCAATTTCCATAGGCTCTTAATAAATAACAACAAATATTGGAGAGAAAAAAAGCTCATAGATTTTTAATTTGATAGGTTATAGTTACTATCTAATTCATTATATGCCAACAGATATGATCAATAGAAGTTGATTCGATAAAAAGATTTTGAACTCGACTTGGTACACTAAAGGTCTGTGATGATCCTAAACCACTTTCAATACCTTCCTACTCAAAAAAATAAACCTTTAACACATAAGAACAAGTGAGACATCACCCGATTATACACCTATGACAAAAGATTTGGATTCAAAAAATAAAATCACGATGTGTTATAGATATATAAATAAGAATATGAATTACACAATTTTTTTTGGTGTGAATGGGTGTTAGTTATGTAGGCCTTCAATTTTTGCATCGTCATATATATCGACTCAGCTTTGTGAAATAAAATATTCTTGATAAACACTTTACCATAAATTATTAACTCAACACACTTCTATTATAGAGTAGTATTTATGATTAAGTAGATATTATTATTTTCTTTTACAAATCAAAATATTATTATTTGATTAAATCATATCTAGTAGCGAAAAGGTTTAAATATGCCATTTAATTTTCATAAAAAGTTCATTTATGTCATCAGTTAAAAGTTTAGCTCATTTATGTCATTATTGTTGAAGAAAGGTTGATTCATGCCATTATTTCTTAACAATGGTTTTGCAAAACCATTTTTGACACTTGGTCAATTATAATTCGATCACGTCATCAATTTTTTTAATTAAAAAAAATTAATTCAATTTTTATTCAAAAAATTGATTTTTTTATTAAAAAATTGATGACGTGGCCGAATTATAATTGACCATGTCATCAATTTTTTCAATAAAAAATCAAAAAAAATTAATTCAATTTTTTTTCTGAATTATGATTTTTTTTATTAAAAAAATTAATGACATGGACGAATTATAATTGACCAAGTGTCAAAATGATTTTGTAAAATTAGTGTTAAAAAATAATAGCATGAACGTGCCTTTTTCTTAACGATAATGACATAAATGAGCTAAACTTTTAATTGGTGATATAAATAAACTTTTTCTGAAAATTTAATCGCATATTTAAGCTTTTTCCCTATTTAGTATGTGTCTATAAATGAAAAAAACAATTTAATAATACTATTTGATTTTTTTGGTAAAGCAAATGTCGGACGACACTACATGGTCATACTGGTAACTTTCTGGCCTTTTTTAATTAATAGTAATAAAAAAAATCTTCAATATTTATTCTCTCTATTTTGTTTTTTTTTCTTTCCTTTTTACTATAGTCAAAAGGAAACTGGAAATGAGTCAAAAATGGAAAGGAAAAATAGGATCGGAGTATATACGATTCGGTTAGTTTAGATTTTTTAGATATCAAATTAACTTATTATAGTATTAAATCAAAATAAAACTAATAAAATTTGGGTTATTTTTTTAGTTTTTCAACCTTGGATTGGTTTGAATTTTTCAAATAGCAAACCAAATCATCTCCGTCGAAATTTTAAATTTTTAAATCAAATCAAACTAATAAATTTCTGATTTTTTTTTCATGTTTTTGAATTTTTCCGGTAAAGTATTCATACAAACATATAATTAACTTGTGTTCCAACTATTTTTTAATCCAACCAAAATACAACTAGTGAAGTTGTTTCTTAAGAAAATAATACAAAATATGAGATGATGATGACCCTAAAATATTTAATAAAAATAAAAATAAATTCATATAAAATAATATTGCAAATTGATAAGTTATAATGAAAATGATCATAATCTAAAAGTACTGAATCATTCTCCAATAATTTTAATAAGTATTAATTACTTGATTAAACATTAAAGAAAAATTAAAAATTAGATTATGTATTTTAAATGTCTAAACTATAAACCAATGTCAAATTAAAGAACAAATATTCAACACTATTGTCATTCCTATTGTTGAATTAATTTATTTTGGAAGCACAGTACTGGTTTGATTTTGAATTGAGCTTTATTAGAGTTACTAATACCTATAGATTATTATCTTTATTGGACCATTCAACATTTTAAGTCTCAAAAAACTTTAAAAGTATGCTAGAAGATAAAAATTATGATAACGTATAAGTAATATTTAGAAATTATATCAAAGTAAATGTTTTTATGTATAAAATAATTTTAAAAAATTATATATATAATGTCGAATTGATTTTGTCTCGGTTTGACTTTTTTTGTTAAAACAAAACCAACCCAAATAGAGTCAAGTTTTTTTTTCAAATATTAAACCAAGTTAAACAAAACGACTAATCAAGTTCTTTTTCTATTTGACTTAATTTATGATTTAATTTAATTTTTAATTCGATTTTGTACTAATCCTTAATGAATAGAAAAAAGGACGTGCAGGAGAAGTGACAAATTTTTCACTAAAGATCTTATAAAAAAAAATCTAAAAAATTTAAATGACGAGCTAATGTTTTTTAAGATTTTGCGAATATTCTATCAGTTTAATATTTCGTTATTTAGATAAATTAGATTCGAGTTTAATGTTGTTCCAATATAATTTCTCTAAGGGGCTGTTTAATTTGAAAATAAGTTATATTAAATCAATTATCTTAAATCATTTCTTAATGACCATTGACCATTTAACTTGTATTAAAACTAATATTGATTGCATAATATATTTATTTTTAAAAAAAAAATCCTTCATTTTTATTAAGGATCAAGGAAAAGGAATTCAGGAACCGCATAAATATTATTTTATTTATTCTCGAAATTACTAATTTGATATTATTATTTCACCCTCTAACATAGATAATTTATCCTGACACCAATTATGATATAACTTATCTAATTAACATGATACTAATTATGATACAGAAAATGACCTAAAATATTCTTGAAATATTTAAAATAATACAAAATTACCCTTCATTCACCTATTGGCTCCAAAGTGCCCTTTTCATCCACCTATTGGCTCCAAAATACCATTGTCTTCCACCTTTGGATTCAAAATTGACCACTTTTTTAATTTTTTTAAAATTAAACTCTTTAAATATTTTTTAAGATACTTGACGTTCAACTATTGATTATAATTTAAATTTATTAATATAATTTATAAATCAACCCACTACCCACTCAATACTAACTAAACCTCACTCAATTAATGATCCAATTATAATATCAAAATCGTCATAAACACTACTAAAACACGATGAAATTATAGATTCCTAAAAATGACATCCAAAATTATTCAAATCCGAATCGAAACCCCAATTAAATTTAGGTTGAGCCGCTTATTTAGGAGGACACTTTCTTTCAAAATTGAATTAGAAATTTATGATTAAAGGTAAACAAGTAATGCATCCCGAATTAATTCATGCATTATTTAAAATATAATTTTATAAATATTTATGATTTATTTTATATATTATTTTGAAAAAAAGTTACCTATGAAGTAACATCACATAACTGAGACGTAAGAATAATTAAGATGAACATAGTCAGACTTTTAAGTTTATCGGTGATTTTTATTTAGCCACTTGAATGTATGATAATTTACTTCTATAATTTTTAAAAACACTCAATTGGCAGTAGCTTGCATTAATAATGTGACAGGTTTATTAAGAAGAATTTAATTAGTAATGAGTGGGTAATGGATTGATATATAAATTATACCAATAAGTTATATTCTAACAAATAGTTGAGCACCACGTATTTAAAAAAATATTTAAATAGTTTAAATATAAAACCGTTAAATAAGTGGTCAATTTTGAATCAAAAGATGGATGACAAGGGTATTTTGGACCCAATAGGTGGGTGGAAAAGGTATTTTGTATTAACTTTTTATCTCAAGATGAACAGTTATTGAGTAAATGAACACTTTAAATAAATTCCATGCAATTTCAAATAAAAATTAATCACGATTTCAATATAAATAATCGGAGATGGGTAACTTTCAATTACCCTTTGGTGACAGTCTTTATTTGATCAGATGTTTTTTTGCATGCTCCGAGGTATTCTGTGTGATTGTTACTTATGCATCCACTACATTTACTTTTCAATGAATCTAACACCACACATGTTAATTTTGGTCAGTAAAAACATTGTACAAAGGTCTGCTTTTTTGTTTTTGTTTTTGTTTTTCACTTTTCAATTTTACCAAATTCATTTTTTAAATTATTATTCTAATTCAATACTGTTTTCATTATTTTATAGTTACATTTAATAATCAAATTGTAATTAATAAAATTGATAATTTCTTAAAAACATGTCAAAAACAACATGAATCAAGTAATTTAAACACAAAAGGATTACTAGTTGCCGTAGGCACCACGTATTATATAGACGTTTTGATTAAACTAAGTCATTATATAAAATAATTTATTAAAATAATACGTTTTTTAAAAATTTTACAAAATTAATATAAACGTATTTCACAATAACGTTTTATGGTATATTTCATTTTTTAAAAAGTTGACGGCGTTAGTTGATATATGTTACTCGTAGTAACGTTTTATTACTAAAATGTTACTGTGAGAGTAACGTTTTACTCCTACAACGTTATTCACAGTAACGTTTAGGAGTAAAACGTTACTTACAGTAACATATATTAACCTGACGCCGTCAGTTTTTAAAAATGAAATATACCATAAAATGTTACTGTGAAATACGTTTATACTAGTTTTGTAAAAATTTTAAAAAACGTATTATTTTGATTAAGCTTTATATAATGATTTAGTTTGATAAAAAATTCTATTATATACTCCTCCAAGCTATAGTGATGTACCATGTCAACTGCAGATGCATATAATTAAACAGTCTGTTTTTTCTCAAAGATCGATGATATATTTGACTCTTTTTCTTTTTTTTTAATTAATAACATTTATATATTTTTTCTGAAAGATTGTTGACATATTTAAATCTTTTTTTTAAAAAAAAAGTAAAATTAAAAATTTTATTAATATTTTTTTGGGGAAAAAGGAAAAAATATACCACTTACCTATAGTAAATGGTACACAAATATCCTCATTCATACTTTTGGAACATTGA
This sequence comes from Solanum peruvianum, assembly GCA_027705065.1. NCBI lineage: Eukaryota > Viridiplantae > Streptophyta > Magnoliopsida > Solanales > Solanaceae > Solanum > Solanum peruvianum. Next base: position 36,063,881 of record JAKWJD010001756.1, on the reverse strand, counting down.
TGTCCCTGACAACCGAAAAATAGAGCATATATAGTGCTTATATTAACGGACATACACGTGTCATAATCTTATCTACCGACCCGATGGATAAGATTGCTCTATGTGTACTCCCTATTTAGGTTTCGTTAGAGTGTAAGGTATTATATATGCTCAAGTTTTGAATGATAGAGATATCAATGTTCCAAAACTATGACGAAGAATATCTGTATATCATTTACGATAGTACAGAGATATATTTATCCTTTGTCGATAAAAATACGAAAGGATCATCCAATTGCATAGAGTACCTTACAGTGATGTCATGTATTTATCCGTTTTAACGCTTGGTATCAACTGAGCCAGATTTAGTATACTGTTTTTGTTTTTACATTAACTATTAATATAAACATATGATTTGATACCTACCTTAGTACCTTTATGAAAACTTATTAATTTTAGAAAGTTGAATGAGTCAAACGTAATAACTACTCCATGAATTTAGTGAAAAAAAAGAAGAAAAACTGTAGCTACATCATAAGGGTGTTTGTTAGAGGTATTACAATTGGTCACACTAAAAACTCAAAAGAAAAAAGGGAAACAAAACTCTCTAACTGCTAAGTAAATTGATGCTTGACAGGCTAACACTCCCTTTCGATAGGACCAGTTCACCTTTGAAAATATTTTTATTTTATGTGTGCAAAATAAATTATATACGTTGTTAGTATCGTATGAAAGAATTTTTAATTTCATATTATTATTATGAGTTTAGTAATATTCAAAGAAAATGATTCTATATATATTTGAATTTTGATCGAAATATCAAATTTTGAGTAGGAACTATCATTTATGCATTATTTAATACTGTATTTTAAAGATATATGGGTATCCACTCGGACATTATAAATAGTAACTTGTCTAGTTGAACACTTATATATTTATGAAATACATTATTAAATAGTATAGGTAATAAATCCTACCTAAACTTTGAGATAGTTACAATAATTTAATCAAAGTTAAAATATATTTCAATTTTTTCTCTAATATTTACATGTAAACCTCTTTCTAAAATAAAAATTTAATGACCTGTAACTGTATCTTAAACTCATAAGTTAAAATAATAGTGTATTCTCTTGGGCACCACAAAAGTGTAGTGGGCTGAATAGTTTGAGATATTAAATTGAGTATTAATTGACAAATATTTTGATAAAATATATTAAAATTTATCGATGTGAACTTAAATTAATTGTATCAATATATTTGAAGAACGGTTAAATCAAAGATAGAAATTTGTCCGTCCTGTGAAATTCGGCTTCAAAATACCCTTCTTTCTTACATGGCTTCTTTAAAAAACTATATAAATTTAATTTCGATAAGGGAAGATTTTAATGATAATGAATGTGCATTATTGAAAGCTAAAATGATGTGTATATGTATCTCTTCTGTTTCTGTTTATATGATAAATTTAATTTTTCGAGAACTAAAAAATTTGAATTTAATTGAATTTTTTTTTGCGAAGTCTTCAAGTCGCGAAGATTGACAATACAAAATATTTAACCGATATATGAAAAAATAAGATAAAAATACACTTGTTTAAATTTCAAAATTCGAAATTATTTACATCGATATTGTTTCCTTTTTTTGCGTTGCTATGTTTTCCTCCATTAAAAACATGAGGTTTAGGTTTGGTGTCCATGCTACATCACTAACATAAATTTAAAACAATAACATAGTACAAGTAGTATTATATATATATATAAAAGCAAATCATTATTACTACTAATAATTACTACTAAGATAGTACAAAATTATTTACTTTGTGGGCGCATATAGATCAAATTCAACTACATAATTAAAGCAGTGAAATATATCGAAAAAAATGGCAAAGAAAGAGTGTTTGGCCCTGCATAAAACGAACACTTCTTAAATATCATACGTTAAAAAGAACTTTTTCTAAAAATACATCTCAAAACGGACACTGCGTTCACAAACAGGTAAATTATCTACTTAACGATAGGAGTAAACACTTCGATCGTTTAATCGAAGGATTTCTTTTAATATATGGTGCCCAAAAGAATATCTATTTCAAAATCGAACTTCAAATAACAAGTCTGTCTTTTGTACTGAGGAAGCGTCCAGTCGCAATACCTAATGCAAAATCCACAAGAAACAAGAAAAGACAAGTCATTTACCAAACATAAACGTTACATTTTTTAATTATTTTATTTTGTACTAAGATCAACAATCATAAAAATCAGATAATTAAAAAATATGGTACAAAATCTATTAATGTCTAGTTAATTCATTGCTAAATAGCTTCCAGCTAATTAAATTTTTTATATAATTCATCATTAATTTACAACATCAAGAGATTATCATGAATTTTTAATTTAAACTATAAGATGGTTTCCGTTATCAGGGGTGGAGCCACCTTGATACAAGGGGTTCATCTGAGCCCTCTTCGACGAAAAATTATACTATTTATACATGGTTAAAATATATTTTATATATGTATAGCACATATCAAATCCCCTTTGACTATTCCTTGTGTCTATTTCGACGAATTTTGAACCCCTTTATTAACAGTTCTTGCTCTGCCACTGTCCGTTACTAATTCCTTATTTTCTATCAATGACGCAAGAAAAAGAAATTTTAAAAAATCGAGCACCCACCCAATTTTTCACATTTTGAAAAGTCATTATCATTTAGAAACATAGACGTACGTTACGTTCAATTATTAAAATATCGTATAGCTAATAATATGTTTTCGATTTATTCATGTATATTTATAAACAGATGGTGATTATTATCTTCTTCTTCTCTTTTTTTTCTGGGGGCATCATTAATTTATACCTTTAATTTCCTTTCTTGGATGCTTCCTGTCGTTATTTTTATTCCCTCTTTTGGGAACAATAAGACTGTACAAAACCTTTAATTTACTACTATTACACAGTAACCACATTCCCACTCAAGTGCCCTTTACTTCTATTTTTTACTTCCATGATCTATTATCAAACATATAATATATGTAGTGCCACGGACGAGGTTGTTTTACTTTTAAGTAGAAGTTTTGGGTTCGAGTATTTGATATGAAAAAATCTTTAATAAAAAGTGTTTTCACTGAATGGATCCTACGCAGAGCGAATCTGTAATAGTCGGACTCCAGTGCAAGTACCAGAAAAAAAAAAAACATACTATGTAAGTTTGGATGAATGGTCAAATATATACTTGATCATATCATACAATTAAGTTGGAATCTTGATAATTGTGGGTTCATATCTTGCCTTTTTATATCTTGCAAATTTCTATTTATTCAGCAGAATTAATCATTTCCATGAAGTGTCTTAATTAAACTAGTGTCATCATGCAATGACTCAGTCAAACATGACCAACTTTAATTTGCTTTGTTACACAATCATCAAACAAATATTGGTTGATGTGTCTAAAGTAAATAATATTAGTGTTAAGAGGAGATATGAAGTCATGATTGCAAGTTAATTACGTAGTGTTTGAATATATGATATATGATTTTGATTTGAAGTAATTCAAAATTCAGTAAAAAGCATGAGTTGAATTTTTCTTAAAATATAAAACTTAAGTCAAAACTCAAAAGTAAATATTTTGTTAGAAAAATAATCCACCATTTTATGTTATGTTTGGCGCGAAGAGATTGTTCATACCACGTGAAAAGATTATTTTAAAGAATAACTAGTTATTATTATTGTTGATTAGTTCATCCTTAATTACAAAATTAGTGTATTTAAAAGTTTGTAATTGTAAATATTTATTTATAAAAGGAACATTAGGATATGTGACGATTTATCTATGTGGTGCATAAGGGCTGAGAATATTATGATATTTTATTATGAACTATGAATTATTAATTTTTCATAAGATTGTGTAAGAATTGGAGAAAATTTGATAGTTTTTACAATTAGTAAGTTTTTATCTTTATGATAACAAAAGTACAACCGAAAAACTTCAAATCTCATATACAAATAAAATTTCAATTTTATATCAATTTGATTTTTAATCATAATTTTTGTAGACTTCAAACAGACCCTAAACAATAGTTGTCCATGAAAAACTATTGTTGGATTCTTAAAAGATAAAAAAGAGAGATAGCTATGAGTTCAAGTAAGAAAGTACAACATCTCTTTTCACAAAGTTTCATTACCCCACCCCCTAAAAAATAAAAGATAATACTAATCTAGCTCCTTGTACTAGCTTCTATTTTTAGAAAGGAAAAAAAAGCACATATTTATAATTAAATTAATTATATCAAGTCCACACATTCTTTAGAAAGGAATAAGGCTAGTAAAGCATTTGAAGAGCTTTTGATGCCTCAAAATAATTTAATTATGGATTGAATAGTTTTATTTTTAATTTTAGTTAAATAGATATTGAAGATTGTTAAGATACCTACAAATTTAATAAAGAAAGAAAACTATTTAGATTACTTTTTAGCTGAAATATTATAGAACTTGAATTAAATAACTCAAACTCCTACTAATAAATATAGTTTTTACAATCATATCCAAAGTAATATATTGCAGACATATGGCTAACATGAATGTAATCATTACTTTTATAAATAATAATAACACTTTGTAAAGTTTTCAATTGTATAAGATGATATATTACAAGCAAATAATTAACAACGACATCCAAAATATGATTGAAAATTAAATAAAATCAGCCTTGAATTAATTACCTTCTCAATATAAAGTTGATTAACAATTATAATTACTTGAGACGAATATTCATATTTAACTCATAAAGTTTAAGTGAACTTTAATACATATAATACATTTCTTGTAGTTATAAGTTATCTCATAACCAAGTCAGTTAACTTAAAGTGATCTGATTAATATATATATCACTTATTTTAGTTAAAAAAGTATATTAAAACAAGAATTTGTACCTGTGGACTAATATTAGGGAATGTCAAAATAGGAAGAGGCACGACGGTATCAAAACTCGCATACTTTAATAATTTACTATATTTAACTCCCTAACATAATGGAGCATGGATTATGAATCAACTAAAAAAAAAAGTCGGATAAACTAGCTATATATATATCTTTATTTTTAATAATTTCTTTTATTCTCTACCATTTTAAAATATTTCTAAAATCCCTTATTTTCCCTCAATTTTTAAGCCAAACAGATACATAAGGATAAGTATCCCAACCTTGATACGTGATTTCCTTTCTCTTTTCACTCCTTCATTCTCTCCCTAATTTTACTCTACAATTTTATCAGTTACAATTTTCATATCAATTTTATTTTCAAAAGGATTCTCTATATTCTTATCTGTTAGAATTTTCATATCAATTTTATTTTCAAAAGGATTCTCTCTCCGGTCAATCAAATTCAAACTGTTCAATTGATATAATGTGTTTCCTTCAAAGTTGTCTTCTTCAATTTTATTGCTTTTAGTCTTTATTTTTTGATGCAAATAAACATGACCATTCTTTTAGTGTTGATATTACTCAACTAGTCAAAGAATGATGCATCTTCGTCGTCTAAATAGATTGTGAAAAAACGCTTAAAAAGGCAAAAAATCAATCTACTGGTGGCTTTGGTAAGGACTTTGGATCGATATTCATAGGTGATGTCTATGTTAATAGTAAAAAAAGATACAAGAGTGAATGTTGAGAAGGAGAATGTACCTTCGTTTTCTAAAGTAAATGTAGGGAAAAGTTGATGTATATTTGTATCCTAAAGTAATAGCTGAGAAGGAGAAGTCAAAATAGATCAGATTGTTGATTTTTTGTCCGCTTTTTTATTGTTATCTTTTTCTCATATATATGAGATCAGATTTTTAATGTATCAAGTTTTTTTTTTGTTTCTTAAATTAATATATAATGTCTTCGCTTCAACATTGTATTACATTATAATTTCATTATGTACAACGTATTGTGTTCAAATTACTAAAACTATTTTACGGTTATAGTTTGGGATACATTAACTAGATTTTTAATGTATCTAGTCAATTTTGTTTCTTAATTAATGTATAATGTCTTTGTTTTAATACATCATAATTTATCATACACAGTGTATTGCATTGAAATGTTAGTTTTGCTACATAAACTTAATTAGCTTTGATACTTGATATAAAATTTCTACCAACTATATCATTTATCATGTATCTAGGTGTTGTTGTGTATCTTCTATCTTATTTAAATTTAGAAGGATATGTATATGTACACAGTACATGATACATTGATACATTAAGTGTCACACAATTATGTATCAGCTTCATAAACGGTGATACACAAATGTTATTATAAAAAGTTTGATTAGTTCGAAGCAAAATATGAAGTTCTTGCAGCTATGCATCTGATACAATAAAAATGGAGTGCATTAATACATATATTAAATCGTTTATTTAATACACAACATAATGAATTATGTACACAACATTCTGCCTTTGAAACACTGCTAATATCAAATACAATTTATTTTTTTATCAAACACAACTGCACAATTGTGTGTTAGAGACACAATTTTATGGAACACAGTAGTACATCTACTAAATCATATAATTGATACATGATATAATGTAGCGGATATACAACATTCTATTATTGCATTAACAAATATATAATTTTCTATATGATACGTAAATTTGAATTTCTACTAATTGTATTTTAGCAACCACCACAAAGTAATGTATCAATCTCGAACCTTACATCTTATGGACAACAATTACTTATTTAATGTATCTGGTAAAAATACAACACGTATTAATTCGAACGAGATACATAAATAGTAATGTATTGATAAATATATCCATCTCAGAAACAAAATTCAAAAAAAGATTACACAAAATTATAAAAGGTATGAATGATTCATCAAAGTTGTGCATCTCTTCAGCCTTTCTGTTGGTTGTATTAATCCATAACGGATACATTGAAAATTCAAACTCTTATTTCTTCACCTCAAACGATGTATCAGATCGCCAACTTTTCCTCAACTCATCAATCTTTAATTAAATGCAATGGTTGACTTGAGATTCACAAATTAATTTTTTGACCAACCATAATTTCATCACTTTTGTATCATTCATACCTCATCTCACTTTCTCAGGTTTCAGAATGTCTCAACAAGATGGACATGTTCATGTTGTATCAATACAATTAAATTAAAAAAATGAGATTTTTTTAGAAAGGATGAGAAGGACAAATTTATGATATATCAACTAATGTATTTTGAAATAGCAATTGAAGTGGTCAGTAACTTCTTTTACCATCTTTTACTGTGGTGCCACGATCGAGATAAGATGAAGAGTATGCTAAGTAGCGGAATCAACATTTTGTTGTGATTTCCTTCTACTATATATCGAATTTTTATGTTTTTCTCATCTCATCGATCCACTGCAATGTTGTATTTGAGATTCACAAAAGAAATTATTTTTCAACAACTATTCATTATGTATCTTATCAAATCTTGGGCAAATTTGGAATTTGAATGAACATGAAATTGTAGGGAGAGGCACAAAACAACACAAGTAGGATACAACACCTACTAGGATCGACTTCAAGACAATCAACCAAATATACTTCACCAATTTACCAAGAAAATTCACCACTATTTTAACCAAGCACAAATCAGCAACACATCAATAAATCACAAGCAAATATGAATTATAAATATGCAAGTGACACACGAGATTTATACGTGGAAAACCCCTTCGGTGTGAAGGATAAAAACCACGGGACTTGTAGGAGTCCACCCTACTTCTTCTCTTATTATGCAAATTGAGGGTAAAAACACCCAAATTAGTATACAAGGATGTCACAGCCCACCAACAACAACATACATAAGAATCAACACAAAATGAGAAGAGAAATTGGGAAATGTCACCCAAAAATCGCAGGTTACGCCAGCTGCAATAACAGACGATCAAGAACTCCGATTGACGATCTGAACGGTCAAGATGTAGTGCTATGTGTTATGAACCAGCTGTGAAAATTTCAGTACGATCCAACGGTCGGATCTCCGGCAAGATGAAATTTTGTCTCGCTGTCCAGAAGAAACCAGCAACTCTTCTCTCAAAATTTTCTCTCTCAAAATTTTGTTCTCTCTATCTCACCTCTCTGTTTTTTTTTTTCTGCTATTTTCCCGTCCAAAAACAGAAAACCAGCCCTTAACATCAGCTGCCAAAGACTTCTAGAAGAAGTCAACATAGCCCAAAACATAGGGGCCTCCCATCAATGGGCTGGACCCTTAACAATCCCCCCTCCAGCCCAGTTCGGGGAGACCAAACATAAAAGGTCATCAAGAAGACATACCTGCAAGCTTGGAACAAAATTCAAGCTTGCTTCGAGGGACCACCTTTGTCAACATATCAGCACCATTCTTTGGGTGTGAATCTTCTTCAACTTCATTAGTTGCTCTTCAATGAAACACGCAACCAATGATATCTCACATCAATATGCTTTGTGCGAGCATGGTACATGCTGTTTTTGCTCAAGTCCATAGCACTTTGACTATCACAAAACACAACATACTCGCTTTGCTTCAATCCTAACTCTTGAAGGAAACGCTTTAACCAAAGCATTTCTTTGCTTGCTTCCACTGCTGCTATATATTCTGCCTCGGTTGTAGACAACGCTACACACTTCTGTAGCTTGGATTGCCATGAAATGGCTCCCCCTGCAAATTTGAACAAGTAACCCGAGGTAGACTTCCGGTTATCAAGATCTCCAGCCATGTCAGCATCCGTAAATCCCTCAAGAATAGGCTCACACACCTCCAAAACACAAACTCAGATTTGATGTGCCTCGCAAATATCTTAAGATCCACTTTACAGCTTCCCAATGAACCTTGCTCGGATTTGTCAAGTATCTGCTAACCAATCCAACAGCATGTGCTATATCCGGTCTTGTACACACCATGGCATACATCAATGAACCAACAGCAAGAGGAGTAAGGAATATGAGACATACTTTCCTTTTCTTTATCGGTTGTAGGACAACAACGCTTGCTCAACTTGAAATGGGCTGCAAGTGGTGTATTAACTGGCTTCGCATTCTTCATATTGAACCTTTCAAGCACCCGTTCAATATACTTTTCTTGTGACAACCAAAGCTTACCAGCTTTTCTATCACGAGCAATTTCCATACCAAGAATTTGCTTCGCAGGACCCAAATCTTTCATATCAAAGGACTTTGACAAATCCTCTTTCAACCTGCAAATCATCTCAACATCTTGTCCCACAATCAACATATCATCAACATACAAGCAAAGGATAATGAAGTTACCTTCAGAGAATTTTCTAAAATACACACACAAGGATCTGCAGTAGTCCGCTTGTACTCATTACTACTCATGAAGGAATCAAACTTGTGATACCATTGCCTTGGTGCTTGCTTGAGTCCATAGAGACTCTTTTTCAACTTGCAAACAAAATTCTCTTTTCCCTTAACTTCAAATCCTTCCGGCTGCTCCATGTAAATCTCCTCATGCAAATCACCATGTAAGAAAGCAGTTTTAACATCAAGTTGTTCAAGTTCAAGATTCAAACAGGCAGCTAGTCCCAAAATTATACGAATGGAAGTCATCTTCACCACTGGTGCAAAAATCTCATCGAAGTCGATGCCCTTTTTCTGATGGCATCCCTTCACCACTACTCTATCTTGCCTTCCGCTTCACTAGCTTGTTGTCAACTTTCTTGTTCTTAAACAACCACCTGTTCTTCAAGACTTTCTTCCCTTTTGGAGGCTTCACCAAGTCATAGGTTTCATTCTTCTTCAAAGAATCCATCTCCTCTTGCATAGCCTTGAGCCAATGGTCTTTGTCTGAATGTGACAAGACCTCTTGAAGGCTTTCAGGCTCCCCCCATCAGTGATTAGGATGTATTCTGAACTTGGATAAAGTCTTGAAGGTTGACGAACTCTGGTCGATTTTCTAAGTGTTGGCTCTTCTACCTGTGGGCTGGATTTCTCCCCCTGATTAGAAGACTCTCCATGTTGAACATCTACAGCTTCATCATCAGGTTGGGTACAACAACATCAGGTTGTACCTCTTCAATATGGTCATGTTCATGAGCAGTTTCATGACCATCCTCTGGAGCATCACCTGTTAATTGATCATCTCAGCAGAAACATGAGGCATGGGCATATCAATAACATCATGAGAGAAATTAGAATAAAAAGTCTTATCAGCACCCAAAAGATGAAAACCCATCTCGTGCTCATAAAAGACAACATCTCTACTTCTCACAACTTTTTGCTTTGCTGGATCATAAAGTCTGTAACCAAACTCTTCATCACCATATCCAACAACACACAAGGAGAAGTCTTGAAATCAAGCTTCAATCTATGTTCCTTCGGCACATGCATAAAAGCCTTGCATCCAAACACCCTCAAGTGAGAATAAGAGGGGTCTTTCCCAAACCAAACTCTCTCGGGAATATCAAACTCCAAAGGAACTGATGGTGCTCTATTTATCAAATACACAGCAGTTCCAACTGTTTCACCCCAAAATGACTTAGGAAGATTGGACATTCTAAGCATGCATCTCACTTTCTCAATAATGGTTCTGTTCATCCTCTCGGCAACGCCATTGTGTTGTGGGGTACCCGGTTCTGTTCTCTCATGTCGAATGCCATATCTTGAGCAATATGCTTTAAACTCATTTGAAGTGTATTCACCTCCATTATCAGTTCGAAGACGCTTCAGTTTGCAATCTGTCTCCCTTTCAACCATTGCATGAAACTTCTGGAAGATACCGAACACCTCACTTTTGTGCTTCATCATATAAACCCAAGTTCTCCGAGTAGCATCATCAATAAAAGTAACAAGTATTTGTTACCACCAAGTGATTCCACCTCTATGGGACCACACACATCAGAGTAAACCAACTCTAACTTCACTTTCTTTTCTTGTAGATGTCCTCGGAAAAGAAACTCTGTGTTGCTTTCCTGCTAAACAATGATCACAAGGGTCAAGTGAAATAGTAACATCAGCAGGAATAAGAGACTTATCGGCCAACAGCTTTATACCCTTCTCACTAACATGCCCCAATCTTCGGTGCCATAAGTTAGGAGAAGTTTTCTCCTCAATAGCATTCAACTCACCACTACACACTTTCAAATGTGTCTTATACAAGGTGCAACAAAGCTTGCCACGAGCAACAGTCAAGGAACCCTTAGTCAATTTCCATTTACCCTCACCAAAAGTGTGCTTGTAACCCTCTTCATCAAGTACGTTAGCAGACAATAAATTGAGGCGTAAATCTGGAATGTGGCGAACATCTCTCAACGTCAAATAGCACCCAACATTGGTTTGGACTCGAATATCTCCAATGCCAACAATACTTGCTGAGCTCTGGTTCCCCATCTTCACACTACCTAAATCTCCAGCTCGGTAGTCAATAAAGTACTCCTGTTAGGAACACAATGATAGGAAGCTCCTGTATCAATAAGCCATTCAGTGTCAGAACTATCAACATGACAACATTCCCCAGTAGCACATATCAAAGAAACACGATCATCAGAACTAGAAGTTGTAGCAGCTGTATTCTTGTCATCACCCTCTTTATGATGGTCATTTTTCTTATTTTGCTGGTCTCTTTTCAACTTGTAGCAATACTTTTGAATGTGGCCAGGCTTGCTACAATAGTGGCATATCGTAGGTTCTCTCCCATCCTTGGACTTTGACCTATACTTTGACTTGCCACGCCCTTTGGGACCTCTACTCTTGCTTCTTCCTCTATTCTCTACCACAAGTGCCTGCGAAATGTCAACACCCATCTCCTTTCTTCTAAGCTCTTCATTGAACATGCTCTCTTTGATGACATCCAATGAAAGCGTACCATCTGGAGCTGAGTTGCTGATGGACACAACCAAAGTTTCCCAACTGTCTGGCAAAGAACTCAAGAGGAATAAAGCCTGCAACTCATCATCAAGAACAATTTTCATAACAGTCAACTTGTTAATAATATCTTGAAAGTCGCTAAGATGCTCAGAAACAGACTTCCCTGGCTTCAACTTGAGATTAACAAGCCTCTTAATCAACGAGGCCTTGTTATGAGCGGTCTTCCTCTCATAAAGACCCTCCAATTTTTCTCCATAGTTCAAGCGGCTCAGTCTCCTGGGATACATGATTGAATATGCTAATATCAATCCACTGTCTGATTGTCCCCAAGGTCTTTCTCTTCAACTTTTCCCATTCTTTTTCTATCATCTTATCTGGCTTAGTGGGCTGGTCATCTTTCTTTGTTTTATCCACATCAATTGGATCAAACAAATCCTTGCAATATAGCAAATCTTCCATCATCGACGCCAAATGGAATAATTGGTTGATGTCAGTTTAACCATAGAGTTATTTCCATGCTCCATGTCTTGGTTTAACACTCCGCTCTGATACCAAATGTAGGGAGAGGCACAAAACCACACAAGTAGGATACAACACCTACTAGGATCGACTTCAAGACAATCAACCAAATATACTTCACCAATTTACCAAAAGAAATTCACCACTATTTAACCAAGCACAAATCCAACACATCAATTAAATATTTTTATATCCTTCACACCGAAGGGGTTTTCCACGTATAAATCTCGTGTGTCACTTGCATATTTATAATTCATATTTGCTTGTGATTTAATTGATGTGTTGCTGATTTGTGCTTGGTTAAAATAGTGGTGAATTTCTTTGGGTAAATTGGTGAAGTATATTTGGTTGATTGTCTTGAAGTCGATCCTAGTAGGTGTTTGTTATCCTACTTGTGTTGTTTTGTGCCTCTCCCTACAGAAATGATGAAAAGAGAGAAAAAAATGAATTTTGATTTTGTTGATTCTGAAAGGATTTGTTGAATTGTTTGAAGCTAGGAGGATTTGGAAGAGAATGTAGAGATTAAAATTTAAATTTTGAATTAATTGAAGTTGTTACCATTTTAGAAAGACTGACAGCAAATTGATTAGCTTGATTTGTGGAACTCAAATTCAAAATTGACTCTCTTTCCTTTAAAAGTGTAACTGATTTTGTTTTAATGTATTGAAATTAATGAATTTGAATTATTTTCTATGTATCTGGATAGCACTGATTTTGAAGAAATTTTTGTAAATTGAAAAAAGTAGGGATAAAATGTTATTTAAGTTTCACACTATGAAATTTAGGTATAGTTATACAAAATTTAATAATGACATTTTAACTCACAATTCAATGTATCATTTCCTTTCGGTTTTATATCTTAGATTTATTTTAGATTATTGTAAACAATGTATATCAAGAGAGATTATGAAGGCAAAATAAGCAATTCAAACAATTGCACTACTAAACCCATAGGACACTTCAGTTCATTTGTGGAAAAAACTGATATTTCATATCTAATCAAATTTTAATGCAACTAAATGCTAATAGGGGAACCTAGGGTTAGAACATTTTACTTAATAATATTATAAAATGTCATTTGCGAACTTATTTATTTTGTTTTCATTAGAAAAGTAATTTTACACATTCAACGAAACTTGTTTTCTTAAAGAAAAATATTCTGATCAAGCAAATATGAAAAAATTGAATAACATTACATAAAATACATATTTTATGTTTCCTCCATACAACAAACCCATGTAAATATTGATGAACCAAAAATAAGCTTAAGACAAGTGATGAATAAACAAAATGCCACTGATTTTAGCAAAATTATGGATTTAAATTAATTTAATTAATAAGAACAAAAAAATTACTGAGGTTTAAGGATGTGTCTTTCCCAATCAAAGACACCCAACTTGTCTACATCCTGAAAGGAAAGGAAGTTGGAGTATAATGAATTTCTTCCTAACAACTTTGAGATTACAACAAGAAGCATTTCACAAGCTTGATTTTCTTCCAATTTTGCTGCATCACTTAGCTCAGAAGACTGATCTTTCCATGGCTGGTAAAATGACCTGTTCAACAAGAGTAACACGATTATCGAACTCCATTTAAGTAATTCAAAGATGCAGTTAATTATCAGGTGGCGGAAAACGGGGAGAAAAGAAAATAGTATCAGCTAGAAAGTAATGCAGAGAGTTCAGAGTAGTATATGTACCATCTCCAGGTAGGATAAGCTTCAGCAGGGCAATTAATCTTGGAGAAGAGGGTTGCCAACTGAATTGCATCATCGCCCAAGATGTCTGTTTCTGTCAAGCAGCCAAAAGCATAGTAAACAAGTTAGCCATTAGTTTGAAAGACAGGAAGTTGTCTTAAGCGCAGAAAGTGCTACTGATGATATTACGAGTGTACCTGTGGAGGAAAGACTAGAAGAAAGAAGAAGACAGAGTGCAGAAACGACAGATGGAAGCACTGTATAGTTTTTGCGTTGTAGCTGTTGCAGAAAAAAGATTGATGAGGCTAAAGTTTCTTCACATGCAAATGTCCTGCTCGTGCTGCTACATCTTTGATCATTCCCCTCCATCAGAGAGAGCAGGTTATTGAGCTTAGATCTGTCGAAAGAATGAGAGATATCCATATTACTGAATTTGAGGGAATGCTTTCCTACAATCACTGATGCAGTCAGCCAGCGAACAAGCTTTGATATCAGAGAATCGTCTGATTCTTCATTGGCTTGCAGTCTCATAATGCAATCAATACTTTCCGGCGCATGGACTTTTTCAATATTTGACTGCAAAGCAGTTAAAGTTGCCCACCTAACAAACTTGAAAACTTTTTCCTTGTCCTGGAAAAATAAAAATAAAATGTTTTACAAATGATATGAATATAGAAAATCATACATAAACACCAAAGCAATTGATCTCCAGAAAAGTAATAGTACTAAAGCTTTGATAGACTAATTACATTGCAAGTCAGGATCTCGTGGTCTGAATATATTTGAACGAATGTACCAAGATAATAGGTAATGGTAGTGTAAAAAAATTCTCAAACATGACCAAATAAATATTTATGAAATACAACGTTGCTCATTTATCATGCTTGGGAGCTTTTTAAAACTTCTTATAAGCATGTCCCATCACCATTATCTGAATTGGGCCAAGCTGAAGCTCTACTTCACTGGCCAACATACTGCATATGGCAGCAACAATCAACACTATTGTGCCTTCACTACAGATTCATTCACCTGAGCAAAAAAAATATTTTGGGTCCATCTCATTTTAAGTGTGCTCAGTTTCTTTTACTTCTCTGTCTTCTTTCTTATGGGTTGGAGAGGGGGCACATTTTCGGAGTAAAGACCCCCCCCCCCCCCCAAAAAAAAAAAAAAAAAAAAGAGAAGGATTAGAATACTTAGTATCAACTAGCAATTAGAAACCTCAAGTTGGTGGAATGGACGAACTCCATATCCAAATACATCATACATTCTAGAAAAGAAGAAAAGAAATCTCACTTGCTTAAAAGGTAGAACCAGGACCTGGAAAAGCATACAGAACCAGAACGATCCATGGATTTTATCAACTTAATGAATTAAATTTGAAGATATAAGGCTTGCCAGCGTAGTGAAGGTAACAAAGGAAGTTCTAGAAAGGGGATAGAAATGAGGAAAGGGGCTTAGAAAGTAAAATGAAATTGATTTACCGCTTACATAGTCATTAGTGCATAGTGCACAAGTTGACCTAAAATATATTTTTGAATGAAGCTTAATGTACCAAAAGCAGTCATTCAGATTATCAGTGTTACCCATGATCAAATAATGATCATCAATCACACATTGCATTTCATTGTTATAACCGGAATCATGATAGTCACACTGACCTCAAACTCACTGCCTTCCCAATTTTAGTGTAAAATAACCACATCTTAAATTTTAAAAAAGAACTCTAGAATGGATCTATATACAGAAGACTCGGGACAAATCCTCCATTACCAGCTAAAACAACAATGAGAAGCACCATTTGCGTGAGTCCCAAAACCAGTCAAGCCAAGTTCAACATCAGTGATCATTCTAATGTGAAAGACAGTAAAGCTTGTGATATGGCATACAAAGACAACAACAGGCCCAATCCGTTCTGCATGCCGATGAGTGAAACATTTGTGCCATTTCATCGACAACAAGTGTGTCACACACCACAGTCCCGGGCATGAATTAATAGCTAGTCACAAGATATATTATCTGGGAGAAATCCTACATCATCAATAAATGATGGAAGTCACATATTGAACCAGTAAAAAGTCAACACTACGGCGTTGCATCACTTGCAACTGGGACGTGAACTTGACAAAGCGACACCAAAAGTGTTCTAGTCCCACATTCGGTGCCAACTAAAGGAGCTAGACATGATCATTTAGGAACTATTCTGGAATTCAACAACAATTTTTCTACTGGTACTTGGCAATCGGTCACTCTCCCACAGGAAAGATTCTCTTGGCCATATTCATACATAATCTACTTCTTTCATTAAGTGGATGAACAACTTATGCCACAGGACAATAGCAAAACTGCAAAATTAAAAATAAAGACAGTAACATGCAGTTCCCCAAAAGCAGTAAGAATCTAGTCTTGCCCAGATGCATTTTTGTAAAGTTTTCAAGGTGCACTACATGTTTAGCTTACAGCAGAACATAAAGCTTCTTATCAACAGATAAACAGCTTGTAGAAGTGATGGGGAAATACCATTTGTAAAATAGCTACTGGAGGAGTGCTCATTAGTACAGCTTCAAGTCCAATCTGTGCAACAAGACTTTGCCTTCCACCACAGCATTCATCAACAACTTCACATAACTGAAGTAAACTCTCAACGGAGAGTGTGAAATGTGGTTGATAAACTTTCCTCTTTTGGGATATCCTCAATGCTGATCTCAATATTTGTAGAATCAGTTTAACAAGTTGAGAATTTACTTTAAGCCTTTCAACACCTTCAATTAGCATCTTGTATAGATTGCAAGAGAGTTCCACAAGCTGCTCCAAGGCATATTTCTGCATCCACTCAACAGTGTGTCTCGACAAAACGACTTCATTTAGGGCCTACAATTAGAAATGTGTATTTTGTGTTTAGAAAATATTGTTTAGCCGTAAACACAAAAGATTTCAGGGAAATAAAACAGTTCAAAATGCAAAATGGTAAACAATTCTGCTAGAGAGCAATGTCTTTAATTTGGGAAAAGTACCATAACATCTATTATTTTGGAAGGGCTGGTTGATTGATGGGGATGAGAGCAGCGCTTCTGAAAGAATTGAGTATAATGTACAGCGCTACTTATGGTATAAAACATAAGTATACTGAGAACCTAAATCTGATTAAAGGTATAAAACATGGCAGACACCCAAGGGGAATCAAGGTCGATGCTTGCTATTTTGTACTTTGTACTGCCTAATAATACAAATAAGAAAATAATATTCATATATGTGATAACTCAAGACATCAATCTAACATACCCCAGAAACACTCTTTAACAGTGAATACATTGTCATGCATCCTAACATATAGGCCATCATTTAATGCAGACATATCTTGCTCCTCAGACTTCACTCACATCCATATAATATAGCCGACTGGTCATTAAGAAACAAGAAAATATATTTTCTCTAACACCTTAAATAGTCTAGAGATAAATAAAATAAAAGGGACACAAAAGCTTGAGAATTATTTATACTATACTTAATAATGGGAGCAAATAAAAGGGACACAAAAGCTTGAGAATTATTTATACTATACTTAATAATGGGAGCAAATACCTCCAGTATAACAGTCAACTCAACAAATGAATTTCTTCTGCATTGACTCCAAGAAAGAGATGAAACAGCACAGGATGACCATGAGATCAAGCCACACTGTTCAACCAAGTACCTGGCCATCTTAGGTATTCTGACGGACTTCCTCACTATCTGCAACATTAACCATCTAAATGAATTCAGCTCTTGCTTAGGAGTGACTCATACTCTTATAAAAGAGAAACATTATCAAGTGGAAAAACATCTTTTGGATGGAGAGGGTAAAAACAAGTTCCTATCAAGGAAAAAATAGAAAAATTTAATTCCACATTAAACCAACTAAAAGACAACATTTTGTCCCACATTAAATTAACAATTTGAAGACCATATTCTTTTGACAGTCTATGTGAAACAAGAGATTCATGTACTTAAATTTTTTGACAAAAAAAAAAAGGATGTACTTGAAAGAGGAACAAACTTGCCAATACATGCACTTATAGGGTTTTTGAAGTTAATTCTTTATTGTGTCTAAATTGGGAATCCCTATATACAAGACGTACACAAATGTTAATAGTTTACATACAGGATTATCTAAAAAAAAGGATAAAGATACTCTCATTTTGGAATTTTACTCACTTATTTTCTAACCGCATGAAAGGATAACTCAATAAGCTGCTTAATTTAGGCTCCCCAAAGATGCTTCTGAGAAAACAGCTTGACTTGTATTGAGTTTGTTTTTGATGTATGCAAGTGAAAGAAACTATATTACACACCTAAACATAAAGTAGCGAGAGAAGAGAAAAGGAAGAGATTTACTTCTAAACAATAATCCCCACCGAAGAATAATACTCTAGTACAATCAAACTTCTAATTCTGAATGACTCCAGCTAATAAGAAACTAAACAAATAAATGTGACAGCAGTTTGTTTGTTGTTTTGATTATTGGATCTCGCAACTAACATGAAGGTGAAAATAGCACAATTATGGCATAGATATTATCAACACAATATCATAGCTAAAATGCTATTTGTATAATCCTGTCTTCAATGGTGGAGGTGATTTGAAAGAAAAAAGAAGGTGCGGAGGCCGTGATGACAGTTCGATAGTCCCTTGATTTGTTTGTCTCCCTGACTACAAGCAAAATTATAAGAGTCCACTTATGGAGTAATTTAAAAAGCTTAAAATACAGCAAAATGAGCAAAAAGGGGCATTGGGGGATATGCAAGTCAGTGAGGACGATCTGGAATACAGTGCCATCTTGTGTATGTTGGGTAATATGGAAGGAAAGAAATGTAAGATGCTTCGAAGAAAAAACAGAGGCTGCACAGGCTAGGAAAGATGAAGTTTGCATTCTTGACTTAATAGACACTACAGTAGTAGGATCCTATATGGGCAAACCCTTTTCTTTTTGTATGTACAAAAAGGTTTCTATCTTTGTAATCCCTGACACTCACTGAGTTCCAAATTTCTACTTTTTAGTATACTTCCCCATTTTAAAAAATTAAGTAGTCTTTAGCTGCTAAACTTAAAATAACTAGGCATTAGGTTTCACGTTTCAGTTAAAAATAGTCATTATCATAAAATAAAAGTAAAAGACCACCAGAAAACTCAGCAAAGTAAACAATAACAAAATATAGGAAGAACAAAAGACATCAAAATTCACAAGAAAACATGTGACAGTTACCTGAATAATCAACTTCTTCAGTTAAATAAAAAATCACCAAAATGCGGAAGACATTAACCCTCAAAAGGCAACCATGAAAACTTCAAAAAGTAAGCAAGACACAGACTCCAAAAGGAGGAGAAAAAGACAACAAAGAGTAGGACTTTGGTTACCTGAACAATCAACTCCTTCGATTCATGATCAGAAATGGGAGAAACATAAAAACTGAAAAGGGTCTCGAAAATGGCATTTCTGATGTATATTTGAGCATCATCGTCCAAATTCAATCCTGAGCATAATAGACGTAGCATCCACAACCTCTCTGTTATATAATTAGTTGAGATACTCCAGAAAAAAGTCTGGAACAATGGAATACCCTGTAAGAAATCAGAGGGAAAGAGAGAAAAACCGCTGTTAGACTATAGTCAGATTACGATGACTGGAAAGTTGATCATTAGGACAAATGGAACTTATAAATCTTCCATATTAAAGATATACCTTCATATTTGCACTTGGAGAGCGGATCAGATATTTACTTATTGCTGAATAATGGTCATGTGAAGGATCCAACAGTACATAAGAAGCCTCTGCAACAAATATGGCAGTTACGGATGAAATCTTCTGCCAAGGCTCTTCAATACCATTTTGCAAGTACGACATTAGGAGACGAAGTCGCACCACATCCTTCCTCTTCTGACATCTCTACAGGAAACAATAGAACTTTTTTTTTTGAAAATAGGAAACAATAGAACACTATGAAATCATGACATGATACTTCTACTGAAGAGTCACTAAAGCAAGCTCTGGAGAGATATCAACATCTTCTCCTGGAATTATGAGTAGAAGTCAATCATTACAGATTACCCTGTTTCTCCTATATATGTAGGGATCTTTTATCAGAGAACATTGGATGATACTTGTTTGCAACAGTGATAGACAACATAAATTGTAACCAGAAATAAATGAAGAACATAATTTTATTGATAAAACAATATGGATTAATCTGTTTGTTCCCTTGATTCTTCTATCTAAAATGGGTGGGATTTAGTGATGAAGAAGATATAATTATTAAAGAATTAAAATAATTAATTAGGGAATAATTAGAGTAAAATATAGTTAATAAAGAAAATAAAATAAAAAATTATAATTTATGACATGACGCTGAGATAGCACTGATGTGGCAGCGAGTGTTATTAATACACCACATAATGTGAGAGTGGTATTACACGTCTCAGGGAGGTAATAAATTCACTTTTGAATAGTAAAGGTGTGATAGGTCACCAACATGTAACTAACTTTTCGAAACAAATTCAAGGGGGAATTTTGTGCATTTTCCCTATTTTTAATACACCAAACTAAACATTTTATAAGAAATAATCTCAGCATAACTAATACCAACACTACTAATACACCATATTCAGCACTATCCTCACACACCCTACCAAACGACCCCTATATGCTAAGGATCTTCTAGAATCCCCTTACATAACATTCTTGTCAAGTGCCAAGATAAGTCCACTGCCTATCTAGGCCTTTAATCAACTACTTTCTAGTTTATTCAGGATAATAATAAATGTTCACAAAATTTATTAACGTAAATGTAAAACACATACTAAGAGCCTGTTTGGCTCAGCTTAAAAGCTGGTCAAACTGACTTAAAAGCTGATTTTTGACTTATTTAGCTGTTTGGCAATACTCAAAATAACTTATTTTAAGTTAAAAAAAACTTATTTTAAGCCAAAAGTTAAAAGCTGGGGTAGGGGTGCTTTTCTTTTTTTAGCTTATAAGCTGTTTTAAGTTGACCACATTTTTATCTTTTTGCCCTCAATATTTTATACAATCTCCAAATTACCCATATAACCCTAACATCTCTTTCTTCCATTTTTTCCCTTTCACGTTTGGCATAACAACTTCAGCACTTTTATCCAAACGCATAACTGCTTATTTTAAAAATAAGTTTCAGCACTTCTAAAAGTACTTTTTTAAAGCTGCTTCTATTAAGCCCATCCAAACGGGCCCTAAAGATTGGATGATTCTCGGAAAGAATTGTGTTTTTATTCTCTACGATCACATACATAGACAACTCCTTAAACTTGGCAGAAATTGTCAATTAGACACTTCAATTTTACTAGGTGACCAGATAGACACCTCAACTAGGTTGGAATGTATCTCGTGAATATAGAAGTCGTACATGGCATAGAACGTATTTCACACAATTTTAAGTGCATAAATGACTTAAAATTAGCTGACATCGGTTTTATTTCACACTTCCTTTTTTACATTCTTTGGTTTTTGTGTGAACACAAATCCAACACACTTCTCCGGTCAAATGTCCAACAGTGGCACCACCACCACTTCCATAGTTGCCAAACCAATCATGCACGACCACCTTTATGTTGCTAACAGCATATCATTGGTCAAATCACAGAAAATTATGCAATCTTTACGTAATGAAATCACAACTAAAGATAGAAAAGTTGTGATAACAATATATACCTCCAGCACACTCTTGAATCTTCCAAGAACCTCGTAACCTAGTTTCCTCATGTCATCATCAGGTGAAGATATACTGACAACAGCAATCGCAAGCAAGCCTAAGCTTGCAAACTCCAAGGGCTCTACAAACCCCATAGAAAGACAGTGAACTGAGAAGTGCAAAATAAAAATGGGATCATACACATGGAGTTTCTCGGCATCTGCATAATGTACCTGCAGAAAATTCCATAGTTTTGAATGTAACAGAATTGGGAAAAACTACAGAAATATCCCCTATTCCTTTTCCTCAAAATTGGAGTAACATCAGAGATTATGGAAAAAACGAAAAACCGAAATATCATTAGTAAGAGTACCTCATATCCAAAGTCAGGATAATCTTTTTTAGGTTCTTTGAGAATCCTTGGACCAACTGTTCTTTCATATGGGAAATAAAGCACGGTAGTTGCACAAACTTTGGGGTCTATGGGAATGTTTTCTCTGAAGCGGATCCTCCGGTAATCATCAACTGCTTCAGCTTCACTCAAATTACAAGAGATAGTCTGCTCCTGTTCATTTTCTTTTCTGACTTTCAGCAGAGCACTACCCCATAGATAATCTAATTTAGCCATACTTACTTCGCCCAAGTTATTAGTTGAATTGATCTCATCCATTAAACTGTATATCTCCAAGTCAATCACACTCATACTAGCACCGTAAGAAGATAATAGCAAGAAGAGCAATTCCCTCAAATTTATTCCAATGTCTTTTACATTATTAATATCACATTGTCGGGCACTGATTTGGAAAAGCAACCTAAGCAACTTCACAAGTTCTAACTGCCGAGCACATTCCTCAGATAGTTTACAACTATCTTTTAAATCATAGGCATCTAAATCAGCAAATTGAACATATGATCTCATGATGCTAGGCAAAGGAGTAAATATCATCCCAAAGTGAGAATGACCAGCAGAGATGTGAGAAGAATGGATGGTAGCAGCAAATTGAGAATGTGCAAGTAACCGTTGAATAATTGATATGCAAGAGAACTTCCCCTCAGATACTGATGAGATAATAGCTCGGAGCATCCCCAGTGTCAAAGGATCATAAAACCTATGCAGAAGAGATGAATTACCAAGTTGCTCTACAAATGGAAGAGATTCCAAATTCAGAAGACAACCCAGCATCTCCCTTGTTATTTCCGTTACATTTTTTAGAATATATACTTCCAAATATCTAAATATGGAACAACTTCCAACTTCCATTTGCCTGAAGTCAACAACGTTCAAAGAGAATCTCTTGACGATAAGCTGCCAGGATTGAACCAGCAAGTTCAGAAACCGGATTCTTGCCAAGTCTAAAATGGGGCAATCTTCTGAAGCGATCACTTCTGCGTTTTTCTTCAGCAGAGACGGAAACTTACCCTTCTCGGGGAATAAAAGGGCCCTGCACAAACGTATTTTTGCAACAATCCTGTTGACAACATTCAAAGACTCTTCGACTGAATAAGAACCATCTTGAGTGAGATCGAACTCCAGCAGATCACTACAATCACTTGAGCAAACAGAATTGAATATACTCAAGCGTTTTTTCACTTTCACCAAATCACCTCTTATTTCAAAGAACAATTGGACTACAATAACAGTATTCGCTAGAAGGCTACCTGAGACAAGATTGGGAAAATCTTCCATTGACAGGTTTTCAAAATATTCTACCTTAAATATCTCCCTGGAAACATAACTTGTCCAGATAGAGAAACCTTGTTTGAGTATTTCCCAATAAAAAGAAGCTATATGCTCATGAAGTATGCAAAGCTGGCCCCCAAATTTTGCAGGAACTGAGTTTAAGTACAGGATAACAGTGGGAAGAAGCATCAGTGCGTCTTCATCAGAAAAATCACAAATTGGTGGTACTGTACGAGGCTTCACTACCACATATTTATTCATCCTGTCTGAAAATAACTTCCCAAATACAGAGAGATGTAGAGGGCTTATATCAGCAACAAGAAACAAGATTTCAGCTTTTCTTTTGGTTATTTTGAGCATGCAATGAGAAAGGACATTGACATGAGTGTTAGCCACAGTTCTACATGAATCCTTAAGAAAAAGATGGCTTTCCTTCTGCATAGATTTATGTACTTTCACAACTTTTAGAGCTTTTAGCAGACAGGCATCAGCAACATCAAGTTCAAATCTAGTGGCAATATCATATACTTGCAAAAGGACTTTCTCATAAAGGATGATATCATTTTGTTCCTGTTGAATTCCCCAAAACAAGCAGATGGGGATTTTTTCTTGTGGCTGCCACATGTATGCTGCCAGATGATCAAATGCAGAACCAGCAATGTGTAATCCAACACAGAGAGCTGAAGTCAGCCAAACAGAACGATCCTCAAGGTCAATTAAAGACAGAATCCAATGGGCCAATTCAAGCACCTCAAAGGGAGATATGAAATGAATCAAACTATGTAGAGCATATAGTACAGGAACTAAAGGTATTAAGTTCTTAGACTTCATGCATTCGTTCATCTTAAGCCTAAATGTCAGAACCAGTTTCTTTACCACATTTTTGAATGAAGTAACAACATGTTTATTGGCATGATAAACTTCAGATGAGGAGCTTTGGCCAAAGCAGAAAGACAACCAGAACTCAGAAGTAGCTTTTACCAAATTAAGCACATGATGATCCGTCTTGCAAATTTTCAGTTTAACTGATTCAACAAACTGGTCTACACTATCCTGAATTGTTCCACATGCAAAATCACTGTTAACAGGGGACGGGTACTCCAGCACAGCTACCACAGCAGGGTGATCAAGAATAGTTACAACCAACTCTTCAATAAAGTAAGTTGAGAAAGGACTACAGGTGTCTACACCACAAGAATTGGATTTTTCAACCAACAATTTTTTCAACATGCCGCTTAGGAGAAGGAAGCAAGCTGCGGAAAGTTTTTCAAGTCCCTCAAATTGCTCATGTCTATAGGATAACTGAGTTTGATTCAACCAAAAGAGTAAATAGCGGAAACAGGAAAGAAGATGATCAGATGTCTTCTCGGAAAGCTTTGCCAGAAGCAAGCTTTGCAATCCTGATTGATCCAAAAAATCCAGTCCATCAATATACAGAACAGCTGGAAAGAGAACATAAAAAGGTGCATGCTCCAAAAATACAGAAAATGCATCAGACTCATAGTCCATTGCTCTCCCACCACTTAATCTAGCCAAGGCCCTTTCCATACCCGTGAAGAAGATTTCTGGCCATCTCTTAGAAGCATCACTCAGAAGACTAGGTTCTGAAAAAAATAGTTGCATCAACAGTGACAGAGGGACCCCGAGCAATTTATTCGAGAGAGATACTATCGAAGGGAAATTCTGTATTATCTCAGCTGACGTTGTGCAAGCAATTGAAAAGCAAAACCCAATGGTCAATCCAACCAGACTACCATCAGACTCACTCTTAAGCAATCTTTGGACTTCACCGACAGTACAGGTAAAAGAACTTTCGGAATACACAATTCCCTTGATGTTGGAAGATATTCTGTAAGTTCCCTGCAAAATTTTCCGTGACAAATGTAGCAATCTCTTGAATGGCCTCCACTCGCAGGGACATTGAGAATCATCCAAGTCATATGGAGCATCAAGTTTCTCAGACAACTTCACATCAATTATTGAAGACAAAAGTAATGGGTCCCCCTAACGAAGTTCAGGAAAGATAGAAACTGTCAAGCGGGGAAAGCACCGTAAGTGCTAGTGTGCTGCCAATTCAAATGGAAAAAACATTTAAATGAAAGGACAGATGCTACCTGAGTCTCCAGAAGATACTTTAAGGTATTGCACACATATGACGAAATCATCGACTTCTCGGAAGCAGAAAAAGCACCAGTGTCAGCAGTTACCAATGTTAGGCACCTATCCAAGATGCAGATTGTGAAAGGGCTGAAATCAGGAGATATATCTGCAAGAAGTGTCAATAACTGTCAGAATATTGCAAGTGATCTCTTTCAGCTGCTGCTAAGTTCTTCTTTTCAAGTTTGCAGTATTTCAGCAATGAGATTTACAAGCCACTGGGTTAACTACTCCAGTTATCATGACAAATAAGATGGTCCAAGTAAATGATGGAGGAAAAGTTATCTTTCCAATTGAAGGATGGTCATGATGCACTGTGAATCCCATAGAAACTGAAGTATTAGATCGAAACAGCAAAATAGAAGTGTTTTAACCAGTGAATAAGTAGAATAACAGTCAAGGCCCAGGTAAAAAAAATTTAAGGAAGGACAAAAGAAAATAGGAAATATTCAATAGTGTCAACTGAACATAAAAAATACACTATATAAAGTAAAAGTAACACCCATCTTAAACTATGTTGCAAAGACCAAGAACACTATATGAAACATCAATTACCTTTGATGCCTGGTAAACTACTCAAAGCAGACCTTAAAAGATCTGAATAATAGAATAACTTATTGCCAGACTCAATTACAGCATCACGTAAGAAAAGAAGAACAGGTGAGGACAATTTTCTGTAGATATCACACCCTACTGCTCCTCCAAGCATGTTGTCTTTGCTGTACCCAGGAATAAAGAAGAACCATGAACAAATTTCCTTTGGGTTTTTGTCAAATGCACCAGTACTATACATTGATGTCTTTGCTAGAATGTATGCTTGATCTTTAATGTCTCTGTTTGGTGAAAACATTAACAAGTCCAGAAATGGAAGCAAATGCTTGTACATTTGAGAGTGAACTCTTGTTGCAATTTCGCATTTAGAGGACCAACCAACATGTGCTTGGAGCAGAGATAACAGAGTTTGCTGCAACATAGTTGGTAAAGCCAGCAGGTTGTTTGGTAGAATTTTGAAGAAATCAAACAATCCTTCCAACATCCTAGGCATTGTTTTCTGCAAGAAAGAAACAAAAGATATCCAAAAAGTAAGCATTAAATATCAGGATTTCTTCATTTTGTTTTCCTATTTGAATTAGGAACTATTAACTTTGCTTAAACAAATTTAACCTAATAAATCAGATTACTATATATACCATCTTAAACAGCAGAGGAACTCCAGCATGAGGGCACATACGAGAAGAAGAAAAGAAAATTCAACAAAAGAATTTCGAATATAAATAGGCTTTAATAACATGTACATCTGAAGTTCTACCAAGGAAAGTGACGTAAAGTTAAAAGTTCATGAAACTGACATCCTTAAATCAAACCACATGATCCAACATCACTGATTGATCCCATGCAACAGGAATTCATAGGGGAGTAAATAATATAATGGGATCATATACAGTAAATAAATGAACCTTGTTGACACAATGTCAGCGCACTTAAACATTTCATGAAATGTGAGCTTTTGAGGTCCCATGAACATTGTTGAACAAGTTACAAAACTGTGCAAAAAGCAGTAGACTAACTTGATCACTCACAGCATGTAGTGGCTTATGTAAGCACTAACTTAAAATGATACAGACATAGTTAATACAGAGTCAAATGAAAGGGATACTGCAGATAAGCAAAACATGTTTTTATATGCAAAAAAACAATAATAATAATTAAGTATCAGATTTTAGATGCAAAATTTTATTTTTTCTCAATGCAACCAAAAGCTTCCTCTTCAACTGCACAGTATTTTTCCATAAGTCAGCACAACTAGGATCCAAGAACATGGAACTCACATAATATATTGTTAAGACATTAAGCAACTTGGCATAGAATAGCACTTCTGTGTCTTCTATAGTAGAATCTGGCAAGGGAGAAGAATGCGAACTCCAGAGTTCTGTTATAAGCTTTACAAAATAAGTGTCATCTTTCAAATCATCCATGTCATCTACATTTATGATTGATTCACCATCCAGGGACAGAGCTGCATCAGGGGAGTAACTAACCCCCCCTACAACGATATCTGTATCCTCATTTGCAGCGTCAATTTTCAGCTTCTTCCTAATACTCAGCTTATCTCCTATTTCAGAATCTGCAGGTCTTTTTGAGCGTTGCTCATGACCTTTGTAAAATTCGTTCAGTGAAGAGAGCAATGAGAACAGAACTTGAGGATCAGGGAGCAAAATCCGAACTGCATTCCAGATATCTTGCTTGAGGGACTCCCATTTGTGGATCATTTGACCTTGGGAAGACATGACACTGTTTAAAGCACTAATTAGTAACTCCAACAGTTTCAGAACCTCCAACACAAACTTCAAAGTTCCATGTTTCACTAGAGGATCCAAATGAAGTAAACCTTTATTAATCACCAGTCGAGAGAAAGATCGTGGTCCAATGCACTTCATGATATTTTGCACCTCTGGGCTGTTAAGAGTTGGCGGCTCCTGGTTTTGAGAATCAAGAAACCCAAAGACAAGTCCATCACCAACAGAGGAGAGCACATTTGCTGCCAAAGAAACTGAAGCAAACCTGCAAATAATTGAGTCACAATAAACAAACAACTATAACACCGATACTAATATTCAAAAAATAAACTCAAATAAGCAATATTATCTAACCAGTTACGCGATGAAGGGTCTTCAAGACTATATGGGAACTCATCCAAATAAGCTGAACCAAAAGATGGCTTCCCCTTAGCAATTGCCAAAAGCAGGTTTCTGTGATTCTCAATCTCTCCAGCTTTTAACTTCTTCATAAGGCCCAATAATCTTTTTGGGTTTCCTCTCAATGGTTTAGATACCCTCTTCAAATCTGGCATCAATCCATTCGAAGGATCAGTACATACCATATGTAACACTTCATGAGCTAATTCTGCAGCCAATCCACCACCATCTCGTCCCGAAATGCTAGCAAGCTGCTCCAGAGTTACACTCCCAAAGAGCACACTTCTAAGCCCAGTGGGCACCAGTGAATCCGGGACAAGAACCCTATCACGCAAAGTGGATAACACATAAACCACGGTATCATCATCATCATTTCCCAACCCACGAAGCACCCCAGAATACATATCCTTCTGCTGCAACACGCCTCTCAGCAACCTGGCATTCCCAACCTCCAAAAATGATACAGCAAAACCCACAAAAGCCTTCCTCGTCGAATAATGCTTCTTTTTCCCTTCAATTTTCTTTGCCTTCCACTCAGCTAGTCTCCCAAATATAGGTATTTTGAAATCAAAACTCTTGGCGACTTCCCATGCCATCCATGAACTACGCCTAGCTATAGAAGCCAACAGAGAAAGCGCAGCTCGTTGACGCTTTGCTTCTTTACTATTCAATTCTTTATACAAATCGTTCATTCTCTTTTCCACAATCAATTTTGCGAACTTATCTAATGCGTTAACTATTACAACAACTTTTGGATCTTTATCCACCCTATTTTTCCCATAGGAATGGTTGAAAATTCCAGAAATCAAATTTAAAACAACGTAAAGTCCAGTTTTGCTTTTTCGAAGCTCCCAAGCTTGTTCGAGTTCCATACACTTGGATGAATTCTGGATGTATAAGCTGAGAAATTCAGGTCCAGAGTCGGACTTGAGAAGTTTGATGAACTCTTTTGAAGCATCGGAACAGAGTTGGAAATCTGTGGAGGTTAAGTTACGAAGAAGCTCCTTCAGTTTAGCCTCGTAAACGAGGTTATTCCCGAACTGTGGTATTGTTGCTTCTTCCATTCTTCCAGCCATTCAAAGACAATAAAAGCCCTCAATCTACATAAAAACAGAGGAGATAGACATTCAATGAAAACTTCCCCAGTTATAAAAAAAAAGTTTTTTTCAAATGTGTAACTTACGTAATGCACCAAATAACAGCTTTAAATGCATCATTTATAAGAAGATACACATACCCTGAGTTGATGAATTTGACAGTTGTTTCTTCAGTTCTTCCTATGCTAAAAACGCAAAACTGGAAACAACTTAACGTAACAAATACATGAATTTCAAGCTAGGAGACGAAAGGGTAGACTTCCAAAATAGAAAAAGCAAAAGAAAAAAATTGATTTCAAATAGATTGAATAAACTATGAAATTTTTATTCGTTCCACTTTTGGAAGTTTGTTTTTAGGGTTTCATAAGTTTTTCTTATTCAACTGAGATGAATAATGAGCTTTGCCATTGAAAGTCTATTACCTTCGCGCTTCAGAATTTAGGGCTTGGTTACAGTATGAATTGGAAGTGGCCGCGAAGAAGATTAGAGTTTTTAGCTAAAAAGACCCTTTAATTATGATCACAATTTAAACTACGTCCCTAAAGTATTCTTCCGAGCAAAGAGCATCCTCATATTTGCCAAAGGGAACAACTTACGTACTCAACGTTAATAAACTAATCAAAACCAATATTCAAATTTATGTCAAAAATTTAGTACTTGCTTCGGGTTTTTTATATGTCATTTTTATGATAGCGTTTCATAAAAATTAATGTATAAATTACTATAATATTGTTTTTATTACACTCTTGTTAGTTAATTAGTTTGAAATATAGATATTTAATCAATCTACGAAAACTAATAAGTGATTATTGTTCATTTACTCTCACGCTTACACTGCTCTATAAAATTTGATTTAAAAAAAAAACCTCAATAAACAAATAAAAAGTAAAGATGGACAAAAAATAAAAAAGTGATTTTGAAAGTTTATGCTTCGACAAATTTTATCAAGAAAGATGACACTTCAAAAGGTGTAAAAATGGAAGATTCAACCAAAATATGTGAAGGGCAAATTTAAGAAAAATCAAAATTTAAATAAGAAGTTCTAAGCAGTTTTAACTTTAGAATCAATTTTCAGATAAAAGGAGAGGAAGCATATAGGGATGAATAATTACAAAACACATTTTATACTATGCTAAAAAAATACTCTAAAAATTTTATTATATTTGTATTTGTTACGACACAAAATCGCATTAGGTCATGAGAGCCCTACCATCCCCACAATTGAACCCCATTCTTTTATGAACCATTCAACAATTTAAATAATGTGGAAATAATATTTAATAAGACAAACTCAAACTACTTCAAGACCTTATGACACTGGAGGGCTTCGTGGTGCGTCTCTATAAACTTGATTTTAGTTGTCAAACCAGGCTGAAGGTCACAACCATACTAGGCTTGATCACACCGATTTCTACACGACCAAATAGTATAACATGCAATTGATAGATACTGAAACTTAAATAACTAAATTTAAGGTCAAAACATGAATATTCTAAAAATCATAACATAAACTTAGATCATAGTCTTTTAGGAAGTCATTAAAATCATTAAAGAAAACATTGTTCTTTAATATGAAATTTGACATTTTTATCATACCAAAAAGAGATGACCTACTTTGTCAAGGTCAGGACCACACATATAAGCTTAGGTGGATTCACTGTCTATGTATTTTTAAAATAATTTTATGAGGCACGTAGTTAGTGACGAAGGAATCTCTTTTGAAAATCAAACATCTACTAGAAGTAGGGCTTCTATTTCAAAATCATTTCGATGCTAAGTAAAATTTCAACAAAATAGACAAAGTTATAATCATATCATAGTCTTGAAAAAAGAACAATTAATACAACTAAACCAATCATAAGTTTAAAAATCGTGATTTCAAAACTTCACTTCTTAAGGCACTTACCTACATGAGCATCTAAAGCATGATTTTGAAAACCTTGCACAAATCATTGACACTTTATGTAAAGAACATAATTTAGTCATAAGTCACCACTTTCTTAAAACATACACAGATTCATAATCATAATTCATAAGTATAGTTTATATTCATAAAATAAGCATAAACATGGGTTCACGTGAAATTAATGTAAATTATGTAATTAAGTTAAATCATACATAATAAGATTGAATGTAAGTGATTGAATCACAAAAATTTAAATCTAGTATTTTTTTTAATACGTAATAATTATCAATTTCAGCTTGACAACTTAATAAAAATACAAAATAACCAATCAAAAATGCCACAAAAATACCCCTCTCTTCAGGGGTGCCTTCGCGTCGAGGGGCAATAAGAATGTATATTTAGTACAAAAAATTACATTTCCTAATATTATTTTGTCCATTGTATTAAAATATATTAAACAAATCTCACTAACTTATGGTTTAATTATATATCTTTGTTTAAATTTTCAAAATAACTTATGTACCACATTTATTTCATCACCAAATATATGACACACTTATATACATGTATTTCGGATACACGAGAATCAAATTAGGTGTAATTTATGCAGTCATGCATGAGTAGAGGCGCACATGCAAACGAATAAAAAAGTAATTTTTCTTCAAGCACCCTCAACAAGCATGTCCATGTATCGAATAGCCGAAAATACATTATATCCAAGGGTACAATGTTTCGTATGTATCTAAGATTCACTCGAGCTTCGTTAAAAAATCAGTATGTGAAGCTACCATGTGTTGGATTATGACTGAACGTCTCTAAATCGGAATTTTGAGCGAGAAGGGATGCACGTTATCCGCTTGCCGACCTGCAATAGGGGCCTATTCAAACAGTTTGTACGTCAGTATCGCAGCGGGCCTCCACTAGAGTTTTCTCTTGCTTCGCCGAATCATTCGATAGGAATGATGCGTGGTATGTACAAAGGGCAAGGACGTAGTGAAGGCAAGCTGGAAACTTTCTTGTTCACTATTATCTTCTCTCTTGCGTGTTGATTATTCAGTTTGTACTATTGTACGTGACGTGATGAACTAGGAATAAGAGATTATTTTGAAATTTTTCTATTTAATATTACAAATTTAAAGACATTTTGATATATTCTATATATTTTTATTTTAATTATTTTTTCTTAACTTTTTAAATTTAGGGGTTCAAAACTCAAAACAAAATAAGAAGTATGAAGCCCCTAAAGGCTACAACATAAGCTCGATAATTCAAAAGAAGTGGAGCCAAGTTTACAAAGCCTTGAATTTTTGTAATTTGGCCCTCAATGATGAGCTTAGTTCCATTATCTTCCTCTTTCTTGATCTAGGCAAGTAATTTATTTCTGCAAATTCCTGAAGAGTTGTCCACGCACACCACCTGTTTGATATTTTGTTCGCATGAAATTTTGACTGCACACCAACTATTTGATATTTTTATCACATGAAGTTTTGACTCCTACTCTGCGAAAGTCCCTTAACTTCTTGTTGGTTGTTGTCTACCTGTAAGTTTATATGTACTTAAATCGATTTC
Source organism: Solanum peruvianum (assembly GCA_027705065.1). Taxonomy (NCBI): domain Eukaryota; kingdom Viridiplantae; phylum Streptophyta; class Magnoliopsida; order Solanales; family Solanaceae; genus Solanum; species Solanum peruvianum. Next base: position 36,031,062 of record JAKWJD010001756.1, on the reverse strand, counting down.
ACAAGATAAATAGCACATTTTATTATGTATCTCTGCATTTTCGCCGTTTCTTGGTAACCCAAAATGTGAACAAGGTAGCTTTGTACTTCCACAGAGCGAGGCTTATCGATTCGATAAGACTCGCTCTTCGGTCTAATTCTTCAGATAATCTTGTTACCTATCTCGAGAATCCTTCTTTGGACTCTTTTGTAGTCACTAAGGCACTTCAATCAGCTCCTTCTCCTGAATCAGCTCTCCATTTGATTGAATGTCTTAAAAAGATTCCAAATTTCTCGCATACCCATAACACCCTTTACGCATTAGCCAAGATTCTTGCTAAGGCGCGGGAGACTGCTAAACTCCAAGCACTTATCAATGCCATTAACTCGGGAAAGTTCATTAATACGGCACGTGTTAGTTACATGGATCAGATGCGATGGTATGCCATTAGTAGAGAGTTTAACGATGTTGTCCGTGTGTGGGACGAGTGGAGGACAACCCTTCAAAAGCATCCATGTACTGAGTCTTACAACATTGTAATGGGATTATATGTTCAGGTGGGTAAGGATAGTGATGCTGTGAGGTTATTCCGTAGGATGATTGAAGAAGGGGCGCTTCCTAATTGTAGGACATACACTATTATAATTGAGCATCTTGTTAGAACTAGGAACTTGGATTCTGCCATTGAGCTTTTCCATATGTTGCCTCATGTTAGGATCAAACGTACATTAAAGCAGTATTCTGTACTAGTGGAAGCATTTACTATTGCCAATCAGCTAGATGTCGTCAAAGTCTTGCTTGATCAGATGAGGAGTGATGGAATATTGCCTGTTCGAGCTATGCTTTGGTCACTGCAGCAGATGCAGAGTGCTGGTTATGATGCTGAGACAAATGAATTGCTAAGGGACATGTTACCGGATGGGAGGATTAAGATGATTGGTTACTCTATGGACAGTAGTTTAGACGACAGTGATGACGAAGATGAAGAGATTGATGGTAACAATACTAATGCTGTGGATCAACCTCACCTGAAACCATGGTTGGATCCAGCTTCTTTAGCTAATGCTTTGCAGAACTGGGGCGCTGAGGAGGTGACAGCACTGGAGGATGCAAATTTAGTTTGGACGACTAGGTTGGTGTGCAAGATGATCAGGAGCTTCAAGTCAGCAGAAACAGCTTGGCAGTTCTTCTACTGGGTTTCTTGTCAGCCAGGATTCATTCATGATATATACACAATTTCAAGAATGATAACCAAATTAGCTCGCCAAGGATGTGTCGACTTGGTTGATCAACTTTTGTCTAAGGTTGAAAGAGAGGGCATTCGATTGTCATTCAGCACGATACGGTTAATTATTGATTTTTATGGGATTTCTCATTATGGTGACCCCGCCCTTAGGGTTTTCAAAAGCATTAAAACGATCTGTGGTCCAGTATCTAAAAGCAGTCAGTTGCTTCTGTACTCATCTCTGCTTAGGACATTGATAAAATGTAAAATGAATTCGAACGCCTTAGATATTCTTGATGAAATGAGTTTACTAGGAATTGTTCCAGATTCACAAACATATTCTGGACTAATGAACCATTTTGCTCTTCACGGAGATATAAAAACTGTACAGAGGCTTTTTGGGATGGCCAGGCAGAGCGGTATAGAGCCTGATGCTTATATGTATAAAGTTCTCATACATGCTTATTGCAAATGTGAAAGAGCTGCTCTTGCACTCAGGGTTTTGAAGACATGGGGAACTCTGGGTTGTTGCCTGATGCTCATACCAAACAATTGCTTGTCAAGAGTCTCTGGAAGGAAGGTAAGCTCCTAGAAGCTGCTTCTGTAGAAGAGAGAACTGAGGAAATAAGTGATGCTCTTCCCCTTGCTTCACCTGGACATATGTTTACAGTGAGCTCTACTGATCTTTCAAGAATCTGTAACATTTATTCCGATAGTTTCCAGTCAACTTGTAGTTGAAAGACTATGTCATTGATCGGGATATAGAGCTGTTATGCTTTTCCAGTTCCAACAGTGTGATAAAGTATACATCCGAGAGAGAGACTTACTGCAAACGGTCTCCTCCATACATCAGGTCAACATCATCAACTTCAAGAGTATGTAACATTTATTCCAATAATTTCCAGTCAACTTGTAGTTGAAGGACTTTGTCACTGATCAGAATATCGAGCTGTAATGCTTTTCCAGTTCCAACAGTGTATGGCCGTTCCAACAGTGTATGATCAGGTTTTCGAGAAAGAGACTTACTGCAAATTAGCAAATGCCCGCCTCCATATTTCAGGTCAATATCATCAACTTAACTCTCATCAAGGAGGTCTGGTTACATGTCCATAGCATTTTGATTATGTTGATCAGAAATGAAGTGTTGATCTTTGTAATATTGTTGCTTAAAATTGCAAATGAGTTACTGACTTTCCCTTGGCATCGGATTTAATGTCGTAGTTGCCAGCAATGCAGCTGTTTTACTAATATAAGGGGTGATATTGCAAGTTCACTCATTTGCTAGGGTTTAGCTTCTATGTGGTATCTGTGCACTTTTGTAAACAAGATATACTCATGATTTATGTTTTATGGGAGGGTGGAACTGGTGCTTGTTCACCTGCTCATGATTTTTGCTTGTTCATCTCAGGACCAATGTCCACACATATTGGATATTCAATTTTCTGCCTCTTAAGACTTCAACTATAGTTTTTGCAATGTGATCAAGGATTTTCTTAGGCTTTGACTTAATTTCCACATAAGATAGGTTTTTAGAAATTCTTAAAATTGTTATCATGGAAAAACTAAGCAACTCTGTTTGTTTCAGTTGTAATGAGAGAACACTTCACTTGGTCTTGAAAGAGAATAAAACTAGCAACACCGAGGGTGTGTTTGGTTTGACAGAAGTCATTTTCCTGGATAGGTTTCTGATGCTGGGTGGAGAGAGGAAAATATTTTCTGATTTGTTAAAATAAAATATTCATAATTATATTAGCATAATGAAATTGTTTTGATTATATTTTTGAACATTGAAGGTTGATAATAACATTTAAATGTTTGTTAAATCAATGATATGAAGTTTCATAGTTTAGATAATTGCGAAGGTGAGGGTAGTCATTTTCCTTCTCAAGTGAAAAATGTTTTCCTTGGAAAATATTTTCTGGTCATCAGACCCTAGAAAATGACTTATTTTCTGGAAAATATCCCCTGAAAAATATTGTTCTGCATGCCAAAGTTTGCCAGGATTGTCTCTATGAAACTGACAATTGTAATTTTTTCCTAATTTATTAGGTCTCTTTCTCCTAAGATAAGAGAGTGACACAAGCTCGCTTGCATGTGTTAAACATATAACTATTGACAACCACCTCTGAGAATTCACCGGTATCTCTACTTTTTTATTCTCTGCTGTTTACTTTATGAATTTTTGTAGGAAGAAGGAATCCATGCCGTCTAGATTTGGTTCTAGTATTAATCTATTTGCTGGAGCTTCCCTAGGAAAGAACTGAAAGGGAATGTCATAGTCAAGAGAAAGTAAGGATTATATATACAAATGATATCCTTTTGCTTATTGAGAATATTTTATAAAGCATTGTTGCATAAAGACAGAGACAGCTGCTTAAATTATTTAGAGTAGGCAGAGAAAACAAGAGGGTATCTCACAGACAAAGCTACAGACAATACCTCCTAGATATTCTTTTTTCCTATCCTTCCAAACTAAAAGAATTTTTGTAGCTTTCACATTAAATTCCTAAATTTACTCTTGCTCATGCTAACAAATATAACTTACTAGCTGTTGTCTTGTTATCTAAGCTTTGCATCGATGGTAGTTCCTCTTGTGTCCTTGTTTTACAACTTTTTCCTCTTTCTCATACTTTCGTCCTCCAACGTAACTGCTCAACCATCTAGCACAGACACAGACTTTTCATGTTCGTTTAACTCTTCCTTTTCTTGTGATACTTTTATTTCATATCGTGCCCGTCCAAATCATTTAGATGTCGGAAGTATCTCTGATCTTCTTGAAGTCAGTCGTTTAAGTATAGCTACGGCCACAGGTCTAGCCTCAGAGGATACTGAGCTATTCCCTGACCAGCTTTTACTCGTACCTGTTAAATGCTACTGCAATAGTTCTCATTATTTCTCCAATGTCACCTATCAGATCAGAAAAGGTGACAGCTTTTATTCAGTTTCAATAAGAGCATTTGAGAACCTTACGAATTATCATGTGGTGCAAGATATGAATCCAACACTAGATCCAACCAACTTGACAATTGGAGCAGAAGCTGTTTTTCCTTTGTTTTGTAAATGCCCCACACATTCTGATCTCGAAAAGGGACTTCAGTACCTGGTCACTTATGTTTGGCAGCCTTGGGATGATGTGTTGCCTGTAAGCAATATGTTTGGAGCATCTGCAGCTGACATTCTGGCTGCCAACAATTACAGAAATTTCACTGCTGCAATATGTTCTCCTGTCTTAATACCAGTAAAACTTCCTATAGTTCTGCAATCCTACCCCTCTTCTGCAAGCAGTAGAAAATCCAAGCATGGATGGATAGTGATTACTGTTTTAGGTATTATGGGGTTGCTTGCAGTTTTTTCATTTTGCTTGATGGTATACATGCGTCATCTAGAAGAGAAGAGGAGGTCTAACTTAGCTCATAACTCTTCTACTCTTGAAACTTCTGATCTCTTTCATACCAAGAAAGCCTCCGAAGGTGAAATTATGGACCATAAGAACATTCAAGATAAGCTTCTTCCTGGAGTTTCTGGCTACATTGGAAAGCCAATAATATATGACCTGAAGATCATCATGGAGGCGACCGTAGACCTCAGTGAGAGATACAGGATAGGAAGATCAGTGTACAAGGCCACAATGAACGATCAAGTTGTAGCTGTCAAGAAAAGAAAACAAGCCTCGGAGGAATTGACAATACTTCAAAAACTACATCACGCAAATCTAGTGAAACTGATGGGCGTTTCATCAGATGATCTTGGGAATTCCTTTTTAGTTTATGAATATGCTGAAAATGGCTCACTGGATGAATGGTTGTTTCCCGGATCATCATCATCATCTTCTGCTGCCTCTGTCTTAGTGACATCACTTGATTGGAGACAAAGATTACACATAGCCTTGGATGTTGCAAATGCTCTGCAATACCTGCATGAACATACTCAACCTAGTATAGTTCACGGGGACATCCAAACCTGTAATATACTTCTTGATTCAAGGTTTAAAGCTAAAATTGCGGGTTTCTCTACAGCCAGACATGCCACCAACTCATTGATGCTGAAAGTTGATGTGTTTGCTTTTGGGATTGTGCTGTTGGAGTTGCTTTCGGGGAAGAAAGCAATGGAATCAAAAGATTATAATGACGAGACTCTGATCATGTGGAAAGAAATTAGTAGAATCTTGGAAGTTGAAGATAACAGAGAGGAGAAGTTTAGAAGGTGGATGGATCCAAAGTTGAGCTTTTACCCTGTTGATGATGCTCTAAACTTGGCTTCCTTGGCGACAGCGTGCACATCGGAGCAATCAGCAGAGAGGCCTAAGATGACAGATATCGTCTTCAACCTCTGTTTTCTTGCTCAATCATCTTTTGAAATGTATGGACCGTCTTGGACTTCAGGTGAAGCTGAGGAGATTGTCCAGATTGTTAGTCCGGTAATAGCACGTTGAGTTAAAAGATGGATAGTTCAAGAACTTTTGTCAGTTCATCTCAAATTTGTAACATATTCTGGATTGTAAAAGCCACATGAACGATAACTAAGCTGATCTCCAGAATATATTGCAAATTTGAGTTACTGTTTCCAGTTTTTCCTTGTATTTTCTCTCGTAGCTAAAGCAGTTGCTATTGTAAATTCTTGTATTTGGATGTTTTTCTCAATTTTGAAATAAATGGAGTGCAATTTGACCTGTATTTGGATGGTTAATTGATTATGTCAATAATTAGAAATATAACAAAGTTATATTTGTAATTTTAAAATAATTTTTTTATACATATTTATATATAATATTTGAATTTCTTAAATATACTTTTTAATATAAATCACAAGTAAAAACGTAAAACACAATACGAAAAATATATCAATTATAAATTTCCTTACATAAGAAAATAAACTAAATCATAATAAAAATAACTAAAAAGGACAAAAGTGGTTAACTCTAACTTAATTCTAAACACACACAAAAAAAAACAATCCAAATTAAAATTCAATATAATTTGATTTGATTTTTCGATTTAACCCAAATACTACACACCCCTAATCTTAGTGGTTACGAATTAAATTGAGCATATGTTTCATTGATTGACCATGATTAGATAAAACATGTACGAATGAACTCATATATTTATAATTTATGTATTATACATACTGTTAAATATCAAGTGCGAGTAACCATGCATACACTGGCTTCAAGAATTGCAAAGTTCTAGAGTCATCAATAAATAACTCAACGAATTAATTTGACTTACAATATATGTACTTGCAAGAATTGACTAAGTTAGTAGGGTGAGTGATTACAATACACGAAAGAATCTGAGATCAAACTCGTTTATTTTTTTATTTATTCATAAAAAAGATTCCGACTATCTTTAAAAAATGTCTCAATATGCTTCTAAAACAAACAAATTTCACTTTGGAATGCTATTATATATTGTTCATCTCTACTCTAGCAATTTGATGATATGTCGTTTGAGTAATTTAAGATATTATAATCACAGTTCCAAATAAATACACCTAAGTTGAGAGAATAACAAATATAATGTATTCAACATATATAAAGTTAACAGATACAACATATGCAAATTAAATTGAACGTATACAACTCCAAATAATAGGTTTAAATCATGATTAGCTAAACTATTGCTATATTTGATAATTTAGGCCTTAAACTACACCATTATTTCTGGACTTTTCACTTTTTACTCAAAAAGGCATAAAAGCTATCCCTACTTCAAAAGTAATCTACATATAATATTATAAAAAGGTTTGACTAGTCTTATAATTAATACTCGTCCCAAATGTGACTTAGCCTAAGCAATTACTTTTATTTCTTTCTTTCCCCATCATTAGTGACAAAGTAAACATAGATCATTTGATAAAAATTAGTCAAATGATGTTTTTCTTTTTTTTTAATTTCCATTTTGATTTTAATCATGATAAAATATCTATGGAGGATGTTTATCCTTTGCATAATTTTCTTGTATTGGTGTCGATCGTTATAATTATATTAATGACTAAATTTTCAATAAATATATAAATATAACATACGAAAAAAGACCTAAAGATGTAGGGAATAATATCTTTCAAAGATGTGGCATATAAGAGAAGTTGGACCATTTAATTGCTAGCTTCTCTTTTTAAAATCATTTTATATTCAGAATATTCAAATTTTATTAATTCATATTCAAATTGCATAGAGTCTATTTTGACGTCCACTTTTATTTATGATGGATCATTGACGATAACACATTCTTAGTCAAAAGGTAAAGGGAATATAGAAGACTTTAGTTTCTCTCCTCTTTTGAAAATGGGTAATGCTACGCGAAATAAAAAATTTGCGTCAATTAATTCTTATGACATATAACTAAACAAAATAGTATCAAATATTACGTGATCAATTCATATTGTTATAAAATCATCATTTTTCATTTTATTACATTAAAAATTAAGTAGAAAAATGTATACGTATTGTATCATGATCAAATCAACGTAATCTTAGCCTAAGAAAAAGTGGGAGTAAATAATTTAATTAATTAGTAGGCCCCAAGTGCCACTTGATTGGTCTCCTTTAGTTGTCTTCCTACAATAGAGACTGAGAGATGTGTGTCTTTGCTATGCTACATGTTTTCTCCATGTTGTAACAAAACTCTACCGACACTAAGTTTGAATTCCTCGTTCGATCGAATGTAATAATTTTAATTTTAAATTATGTATGTATATTGAATATATAATAATATTAATAATTTTAATTTAAATTATGTATGTATATGAATATATAATAATATAAGTTCATAATTCAGATATTATTCGCAATGAATTTTGTTATTTTAAAATTTCAAATTTATACTAACATTTCGTTCCTCCTTCTAGAGTAATTTTAGCGTATAATATGAAATCACGTCAGGATAATCATCCCTTTTTCTTTTTAGATTATCAATTTCATTTTTATGATGATAAGTTATAATTCTCTTAGATAATTAATTTTTTTAACATTGATCGATTGCTCTTATCCTTCCTTCGCTGACACAAAAGAGAGAGAGCACTTCCCAAGCTAAGAATAGTGCCAAAGAGAAGATGCGCAAGCTAGTCTATCAGAAGGAGAAAGCGAGGGAGTAGAATTTTAGGTTTCATTAGGATAGACTGAAGCGTATATAGAAGAAACAAAGTTCGCATTATTTGAAAAAAAAAAGAGAGTAGACAAATTAATTAAAGCTGCTCATCAGATAAACTCATGTTAATAGAAATTAAATCTAAAAAGGGCAAATTTTTATGAAAATATAATAGGGTATTAGCTGTGTTTGATTTCATGTATTAATAAAAGTTATATCTTTAACCACACTTGTCCATCTATTAATAATTCTTCTAGTATTACTAATGCCATCACTAATACATACATTATTTTCTCTAATATATCTTGCGAAATAATCCTTTAACAAGTAGTAGTGCACAGTAAAAAGTTGGAACTGTATACTCCAATAATATACAAAAAAATAAACAGCCTTACCTTATACATGAAAACAAAATCTTACTGTACATGTTACACAACACAATCGAGGAGGATCTCCTTATAAACTTAGTACAAAGATCTCTACTCTCTCTTGTGCTTCAATTTCTACAAATACAAATACACGATACAATTAAAATATTATCGAGATATATATAAGTTAAATTTATAATTAAACTAATCGAGAAATCAAAATACCTTTTAAGATTCAAGAACATAAGGGGTTTGCAACAGATCATAAGGTGCCCAAAGGGCATCTAATGGGCAAGGCCGGCTCGCATCGAGCCGGACCCATGGTTTGCCTTTTCCACTCCAATGCAGTAAACTAACCGGACCAGGGTGCAAATCTCTACAAAGTCCTCGAAAATTATCACCTCCAAGACCATGTTGGTTCCATTTATGATCAACTGGGGCTATATTTCCAGCAAAAACAAGTAAAAAAGGTGGTAATGAACCTAATTCATAAATTCTCATTCTTTTTTGAAGCTCCATCCATTCTACAATCTTTGTAGTGTAATCTCCGTTTCTCCATCTTTCCAGATCAATTACCATAACACCTGTGTTGAAATAACAAGGTTTTCGATTCGCGAAAGTCAACGAAAGTGAAGGGTTTGACCAAAAAGTAGGGGTGAAATACGTTGTGAAATTTGCATTGCAATATTCTGGTGCTGCTAGAACTGCGTCTTCACCTAACGGTGTTTCTGATAGCTTCGTAATGTCATCTACAAGAACAAGATCTGAATCCAGGTACACAACCTATGTGTTTGCATCACCAGGTTATTTTGAATTTGAAGTTTAATGATTTCTACGACACGAGTAAAAAACAAAGTTTGGAGAAAAGAAAACGAACCTTTTGGATGCATCGAGGAAGGAGATCAGCAAGATAATTGCGAGCATAATTTAGAGGACAATCCAAAGCAGCGCGAATAGAAGTAGATATCAATCCAGCAACAGGTGAATCTCGGAATGGATAGATTGTGAAATGTAGATAAGGAAAAGAAGTAGCCAGTTTGAGATTCAGATAATGAATGTTAGTAGAAGACGAAGCGATGAAGTGAAAAATAACATTTTCAGGGCAAGACGAATGCTGAAGAACAGAAAGAATTGCAGCCATTGAACCTCGAAGATAAGCAGCATCAAGAGTCATGGCTACATTGACTGCATTTTGAAAGCAAATTTGTGTAGTATTTGTGTCGGTGGTGGAGTTGTGAAGAGATGGACAAGCTGGGGAATTGTAGAATTTTGGGGCTTCTTTGAAATCAAAGTTTTTGGTGTTGATAGCGCCAATATGGTGTGTAGAAAATGAGATCGTCCATAAAAGAGAAATTAAAAGGAGGGGCCTGGAATTGAAACTTCCAAATTTTGGCATTATGGAGGCAGCTATACATTAAAATTGATGCCACACTAGTTTCCTTATATATAGGAGTATTATATCACAAGTTCACCCGCTTGGTTCAAATCTAAATTTACTCAAACTTTATACACCAGATGAAAAATCTAAAACGTATCAGAAGCTCACGCCAGCTACGAATTTTTTGTCAAAGATATACTCCTATATAACACCAATCAGTAGCTATTAACATAAAAAAATTTATTGTTTACAACCGATAAGATCTTAAACTCAAGTAAATAAAAGGACCGGAACACTATAATAATGGTTTAATTAGTTAATTAAATACAGTGATGTGATAATGTATTTTAATCGGTGATAACTTGGCAATTATCATTTTCTTTATCAATCTATCATTTTAATAGGACTAATATTGTTTATCATCTAAACTTACGTATAAATTAAATTATAAATAATGTGATCAAGTAAGTATTTATTATGTACATAAAACTTAATAGTCAATAATGAGCTTTGTTGGTTGTAGGTTTAAGACAAAAAAAGAAATTTGAAAAAAATACATGAGAAATTAAAGGCCTTAAAATCTGTAATTATTTTCGATTAAATCCTTAACATTAAAAAATATAGTTAAACCATTCATTGTTCAAAAAACATCTAATAAACGAGTAGAAATGAAATTATATAGTAAAAAAATAAAATTAGGAGACACGTATTTCTAGCGGATCCCTTTACATGTACTTGTCTTTAGAGATAAGCAAATACTCCTATCAATCTTGTTTTAGCTACCACATCAACGTCAGTAGATAAATTTTGAATTTGAAATTTTATATAATTTTTTTTTTGAATTCTCAAAATAACGTAGACGCTATAATAGTGGCGGTTCAATGTAATTGGGGGTCTAAAATGAAATTTTAATTCGCGGTCGAAAATATAAATATATTTCATTTACGTATTTATTTTAAAAAAATTACATATTAAGATGAAAATTATTAGTACTTAATATATATTTTTCAGTTGCTAGTTTTAGGTAAAATTTTATCAAACTCAACATTGAAAAACATCTTTAAGTGACACAATTATTATATATATTGCTAACATAATGAGCCCGTAATAAGTTGATAAATATTAAATAAAGATAAGAGTTAGAACCATAGAATTTGACTCAAAAAGGTGATGACTTGGTATAACCTCATTTTAATATGCTTAGAGTAATGCTTGAAACTTAAATTTAAAAAAACAAACAAAAAGGATTTGTTTTTTACTTTGTAACAATTTTCAGTGTTAATTCTCATTTTTAACAAAGTAGAAAAGATGTTATAGTGGATAAAATAATTATTTTAAAACAAAATATACTTTTTTATCATAAATAATTATTTTTTTTATAGAAATTTTAATACATAACTTATTCTTGACAAAAGTTTGAGACTTCCGAAATTTAGAGGCCTAAGGCGAAGGCCTTATTTTTTAATGCATAGAGCCCACCCTGCTCTATAACTTCTATCACAATTTCTGCCCTTCAAATGAACATTCTGTAACGAGCATTGAATAAATCTCGCGGAATTCTCATGTAAGTATATTTTTGATAAATGTCAATTGTATAAAGAAAAAGCTGCGCGCTTAACGTTACGTAAAATTGAGATTTCATCAGACTTTATTAGTTATAGAGTTGTTACGGCAGGTGAATAAAAACACATCACTTCCACCATTTTTTTCACTGAGTTTGTGATTTATTTCTCAATGGGATCCACACAACCAAACATCTAGTTAAAAGGTCAATTTCTTATTATGATATTTAACTTTTTTTCATCATATATAGAAAGATGACTAGAAAGTAGAAATTACTAGTCATGAAAAAAAAGTATGTCATTAATAAAGTCGGCCGTATTATTATCTCTTTTTCATACCATGTGACAAAACACTTTTAATTAAATGTTGCCCCCTATTAACGTATCAACCATATGTAGAACTAGATTTTTTTTTTTTACGTTAGATCCTTGATTAAAATGAAATTTTATATTGCTATCCTTTTGTATACATTTATGTATGACTATATCTAACCACATGTTTGTGTTTCGATCGGTAAAGATAGATTTTGAGTCTAATTTAATTTTAAAAGCTAGCTCATGAGGAGTTAATTGTACAAGTCCATATAAAAAGATCGATTCCTCAGGTTTAGCCTTTAATACTCTTCAATTTTAATTTTTTTTCCTCACATTTTGGCATATATGTATGTTCCTTTAAATTCGTAAACTTTAAATTCTGACTTCACCTCTGAACATCAAATCTTTGAGGCTCGAATCCAATTATTAGGTAGTATGTTATACGAACAACGGAGTAAATGATAAATATTAATATATCCTAGCTAAGTGTAGGATTGTGGTCGATATCTTATCTAAATTTCAATTGTGATTAATTTTAATGTCCCTTATATTTTTCCGCTTTTATTTGTATATGACTTTTATATATGTTAATGATCATTTAAATCAAACTTTGAGGGAAAATATCACATTTTAATTGAAGGGATTGACTGAAAAGAAAGATGAAATTCTCATATATTAATTAATGTAAGCACTTTTTTTTCCAGTAAGTTAGATCCATGTTATTAGCTACTTAATCATAAAAAAGGTATATTCACATGTGAAAATTATTAGTCCCTTTGTTTGAGTTGCGTAAATATATATAGGGCCAATTAATGATGATGAACAAATGATTGAAATTGCATGTGCCCTTCACATGTTTGTGCTTTTAAGTTACACTTGTAGCTTTTTAACAAATAGTGTGGTGATCGATTGATTTATGAGATAAAAATAAAATATTTTAAAAAAAAATTGGGATTAATGTTATATTTCGTTTTACTAAAGGTATAAATCGCTTAAGAGGTGACTTAAATTATTAGAAATTAATAATTTTCAAATAACTTTGTCTGCAAATCAAACGATTCTTAATTGTTTAATTTGAATTTTCTTACGTTTGGAGCAATTCTCAATTAAAGGTAATTAAGTTTTTTCTATGACTTGTTAAGCATGAAAAAATTCCAATAACAAGATTCTTTTTCGATGACAAAATTATTGCAAATAATACCTTCTACTATTGCCCTACCATCACTGAAAATATTAAACATCTCTTTTTTTTGATGACCCAAGTTTTTTTCATACTTATTACCCCACTTTCACACAATTATATAATGGATTTGATCAAAATGCATTGCAAGAACTGCATATAATGAATGTTAACAGTACAGACTAAAGTCCTAGACACTCCACAATCATAATGGGGACATGCTCCCTATCTAGCAAATTGACCTGTTGCTAAAACAGGTAATTAAGCACAAAGTACTTTTTGTCTTTTTTCATCTTTCAAAGACAATTGTCAAATCACATCCAAATCAACATGAATGTAGAAGAGATGCACAAAAGAGAACAAGCAATAATTTTTGTCACACTAATCACCATTTTAACTCATTTTCTCAGCAAACTTGGGATGGAAACACCAACTTTAATGAACAATCAAGAATCACAATTCTCGCGTTGCAACGCAGACTCCACTAATCACATTAGTTCATCTTTGTGTTGCAACTTCAAAGTGCAAAAATCGACATATTTACAGCCATTAAGAATGATTACTACAATTCAGTATTCGGGCATAGGAAGGAGAAAGTTCATTCAGTAACCAAACAGATATAGGAATACAAGAAATCCAACAAGCAAGAACATAAACTTCAGATTGTTATCTGCTTGTCCTTGGGATGGGTGTGCAGCGGCATTGTGAACATTCACCCCATGATATGCAGGAGGATACCCAAATGCGTAATTTGGAGCTGCACCAAATGCAGCTGGACCTTGGAATCCATTAAACTGAAAACTGAGCAATGATGGGAATAATCCACCGAAACCAGCGGACATTGTGAAGTTACCAAAACTTGCAGTTGCTCCCGGAAACAGTCCTCCCATAAGACCAAACCCGGGATTAGGAAAAGTATTTGATTCTGGTGGAGGCGCCGTTTCAGGTCTTTGCCCTGCCGGCCTTCTAGGAATTTCGACCCCAGGTACCGGTTTTGATCTGGGATCAGTTGAAGTCCTTCCTCTTCCATAAAGAGGAACAAGCTTTTGCTCTTGTATTAGGGCCTTACAAACAGGGCATTCATGGGATTGTGAGTGAAGCCTTAGCCATCTATACAGACATGGCCAACAGTAGAGGTGACCACAAAGGGTCACAATAGGATCTTGTGCCAATTCAAAGCAGATGTTGCATTCAAAATCACCAGCATCATTGCTGCCATTCCCTGAGGAAGACGAATTCTCAAAGGTTGTGGAAGTTGAGTTCTGCATATTTCACTCAATGTCTCTATCAGCACACGGAAATAATGAACTTCACCTGTTAATTGCAACATATTAAAAACAAAATTTAGTCCAAAGGCACTACGAATGTGATAGCAAGATCCAGATAAACAGAAAGAATGACACATTAGCATTACAAAGCTGAACCAAAGTCATTTGCTCAAAATATTCAACTAGACCCCAACATTGTTTCCATTCCATAAACAAACCCGGACACTCGAGAAATCTGTTGGACAGACCCACGCCTCTAGTGAGTTATAAACATATTTCGAAAAGGTCACATCTTTGATGATTCCATTATCTGTGATTGAGTTGTGATGCCACCTCCATCATATCAAAACTAGATATGTATCGCTTTAGAAACATTTAACAAAAAAATGAGAACTTTTTCTTTTGCTTGAGTTTATCTTTTTTTTGATAACCGAGAAATTTGCCCGTGACCCGCTCGTCCTTTTGGACCAGTCACAGCCTACTAAACTCGGCGGATAATGGGCCCGCCCCTCTACCCTTTTCCACTTAAATACTGGACTTCGCATTGCATGGTGTGGGGCTTGAACCTGTAACCTAAGCCACAAATCCTCCACCTTTTGCCACTCGAGTAGTTTGATTCATAGAAATGTCATTTTTTTTCTATTTTAATTAAAATAAGTATTACAACTATAACATGCCTTTTCAAAAATAAGAAAAAACACTATCTCACTTTCAAAAACTTATTTTTTAATGACCTTGGTGTCTAGATTAGCTTTCACACATCTCGAGTCACCTCCCACCACCAACACGTACCAAATAACTAACTCTATATTACTATCTCACCCAAGCTAAAACAGATGAAAAGTATCACCTAGCGTTTTTATCTTTGTTTGAAATGTGATATGAGACCTCATGAATCTCATCTACTTCAGACCACTAGGCCACACCCTTGGGATGCCACTTTCAAAAAGTCTATAGCCTAGGCAATTCATTCTTAGATTTTTCTAAATCAAAAAAAAAAAAAACAATGAAAGGTAAATCATGGATGAAATACGGACAAGAGGGAGAGAAACATTGGAAATAGGCGCACAACATAAGACCCAAAATCGATAAAACCCCTCGAGCAATGAAATCTAAAATTTTCATTTTTTAATTATAATCCATGTTCCATGATGTAAAGAAGAATTATCTGTAATTATTTATCGAATTTTTTCTACAATCTTAATTCAATCTGATAAACTGAGACAAAGTAAATGTTCCTATATTCGCAATTTCCATAAAATCCGATCAGATCAACCAGATACGTATCAAAAATTAAGAATTACACAAAATTCACATATAATCAACGCCAATTAATTGAAGAATAAGATAAAAATGATTGATTAACAGTGAAAAATTATAAAACTTACAGATTTGGCGGAGGAAGGAATGATGATGACTTCAAACTGTAATCATTCTGCTGATTTCTGGTAATTTATGTTACAAAATAGTTGACCCCATGGAAGATTCTAGGGCTTTCTACACAGTTTGGAATTCAAAATCTTCGATTCAAAGGAGAAAATTTAGGATATTACTGTCCTAGGAAGCTCCCAGGGGCTTTCGGATCTAACTTGAGCTTCTTCTTGTGTTTGGGCCTCATAATATTATCAAGTCCACTTAAAATGCAACAAGTGTTGGGTCTACAATGCTTTTCAAAATTAATAAATATGTGTACATCTCATTTCATATTGATATATCACCTAGTTTGTTATGTAAAGAAAAATATTTAGTACTTATGGCAAAAGAATTTTTAAAAATGATTATGATTTGGCCTTATTAGAGATTTATAATCTTGTTTAATTAGTATTCACGGCTACATGGTAGAAGGAGGAGAGAGCTAGGAAAGAGGGGCTAAAGAGAGATTGTACACATATTATATTGATGGATATGATTATATCACGAATATAATTGATTTGTGTCGAACATCGATAGTTAGACGAGTGAGATTGTGAGATGATGGAGAGAAGAGAGCGAGGGAGGGGTTAAATACATGTCGAATACGTTGTGTATTTCATAACAAGTCTGCATATATATATATATTATATATATATTATATATATATATATATATATATATATATATATATGCATATATTGCCTTGTGTATTTGTATTTACCATATGTGTTTGGCATTTAATTTGCACCCCTCTAGTCACTAGTTACTTATTCACTTTTGAATTAAAACATCTATAAAGAAAATAATAATTGACATAGTGAGTTTATCATCTTACCCCAGTTGATTATGAAGCAGATGAATTAAAAACTTGAGAATTTCAAGAACTTCTATATTTTTTTTCAAAGTAACTAATTGAGGGTATAATAGGTAAGAAAAATGTCCTTTCTTGGTATGTCAAAATCAAGAAGTAATCAGGGACAACTAAAAATGAAAAAGTAGACAAACAATTAGAGAAAAAAGAATATGTTATCTTATGTGTTTGTATTTAAATTTGTATTATTTATTGCCTTGAAATTCTTATCATTCGTTTTGTATCATTGAAACATACCATTGGTATATCTATATATCTTCTGCCGTGTGTATTTACCGATATGGGGGAGGCGATCTAGAGATAGAAGAGATAGAATGGTGTAGGCCAGCGAGACTGGCAAAAAGAGAGGCGGGCAAAAGAGGCGAGTGAAAGTAGAAGAGAGCAAAGAGAAATTTGTTTTGAAATTCTATCTATAATATAAATTATAATTATGCATTGTATTTATTTTAAATTGTGGTTTTGTATAGTAAATATAACAAACTGGACCTATGGGGAGTGGGTTAATTGTGGGCTTTCTGTATGAGGTGCAATGGATTGGTGTGTGAATAGACCCAATTGAACAGATTTTCCATTCATAAGCCTAAAATCCATTGACTCACAGATTAACACGATCCAAAAATTCATAATCTACCAATTGAAATATGCAGAAACATTGGCCAGCTGATGTGGCATAGCTAAAAAGCCAGCATTTTAATTTTTGTTTTCTCCTCATTTTTATTTTTTGTATTTTTACTAATTATTTCTACATAAATTATATTATTAAATAAATTGTAACTGAACCCATAAATTCTTCTTTTTCAAAACGCCTATCCTCACTAATTATACTATTTACTTTTCTAAAATAGTTGCTTTCACAATCTTTCAATTATTTTGACAATTCAAGTTGTCATTTCATACGTGTACTATATATAAGTATTTTTTTCTTTTCTTTTTTCCAGGGATTATGTATATGTATATTTAAATAGTTCTGATCATTGTTTATTACATTTATTTTCACTGTATGAATTTCATTTTGATTTGTAATTTCATGATTTTTCTACATTGCTACGTCTAAATATGTTTATAGATGGTCATTTAAAATGGTCACCACATATCTTTCCAACTATTACAAATATATTACTGGAGGATTGAATTCAAGTGATGTTAAATTATGAGGGGAAATTGCTTCAAAAAGATTGCTACAAATTTTTTTATGTTTTACTTAAAAGTAGATTTTATTAGTTTTTTTGATATTACTGTTGGGTTATCCCACATCGGAAGTGGAAGGGGTTGGTGGTCAATTTATAAGTGTGAGGGAAAGCCTCAACCTTTAAGCTAGCTTTTGGGTTGAGAAGGCCCAAGAGCACCCTACAAATTGGTATCAGAGCCCAGGTTGTCAACAAATCTCAGCCCACCGGGAGAAACTGGGTTGTCGTTCTCTCCGGCCCAAGGCCCGATGTGTGAAGGGGGGTGAGTGTTGGGTTATCCCACATCGGAAGTGGAGGGGGCTGATGGTCAATTTATAAGTGTGAGGGAAAGTCTCAACCTTTGAGCTAGCTTTTGGGTTGAGAAGGCCCAAGAGCACCCTACAATTACAATACCTATAAATTTATTTTGTGATTTTGATCTTTTATAGACAAGTTTACTTTGTGAGCAAGTTAAAAACTTATAGGTTGGCAAAACTCATATTATAGATGTTCCATTGTCAAAGAAAAATACTTGCTTCACTAACAATTGATGAACTTTATAAAAGCTTTTACATTTATAATTACTTTGCTCAATATTGACAATGAACATTAGAGCTTTTATTTCCATTTAGAAAACATTTGGACACAGATTACAAAAGTTCAATATTTGAATTATCAATCTTAATTATCACGATATTATTTTCTCGTAGAAATTTCTTGAAGGTCACAAATAACTAAACTATGGAAATACTTTTCCATGATCCTTATGTTGCTACTAACTATAATTAATGGCGACTTTCCTGTCTTTTAGGGCAATATTAGTCGATCCAATTTCTTATTGTGACATTCACATATTTATACCTCCTAAATGTCACTTCAAATTTATAATACCAAATAATATTTTACTTATAATTTTTACACTTTATAGAATTTTCTCATCATAAGTTTCTTATTTGATCATAACTCAAAATTGAAAAAACATGAAATACATAAGGAAACATGTTCTTACCTAACTGGGGAGAAAGTGACAAATTTGAAAATGAATTTTAAATTATTGTACTTGATGATTCTAACATCATTATTTGTTAAAAAGGTAAAAGAAAAACTGATCAGTTATTTTTTATCCTTGTATTTTATTTTATTTTTAATTTTAAAAATGTTTTCCTTTTTTATTTTAATTTTTATTCTACTAACATGTTTATTCTGATTTTTCAATAAAAAATTGTGTTCTTACCTAATCGGGAGGAGATAAAAGAATTGAAATTTTGTAAAACTATTTATTGGATGATTTCGACATCGATTATTACTAAGAAGGTAAAATAAAATAAATTGTTTTACAAAATATATAATTTTTTGTAAACAATACACTATCCTTATTTTAAAAATATTAAATTTATTAAGTGTTATTTTCTCTCGTCATAAGAATACTCTCCATAATATAATTTTAATATATGATAATTTAACTAAAATTGATTAGAAAGGAAATATTGATTCTTTTACAATCACGCGTAGCACAGTCAAGTTCCCTAATTAAAATTATAATTTATGACCGATCGACATAAAAATCACATTTTTCTCAATTAATTTTTATTTAATGGATTATTTCTGCTATATTTTTAAAACGGAATGGAGACCAGAAAGTTACTTAATGGAGAAGGCAGAATCTTTACGCTGCCAATTACAAATGTTTTTTAGTTATATAATCGGGTAAAACTTATCCGCAACAGATATTTACATCAATTCAATATATGCATATCATGTGTTTAAATTTATAATTTATTTTATTTAACCTTAATTAATTTAACATGTATTTTATTTTATTAAGTCACATAACAAGGAAAATTGCATTAATTGGGTGTAATCTCCAATAAGTTATTCTTCTTCTTGGGAAAATGATGCGGTTGAACAAACTTATACTATTTAATTTTATTGTAGCTATAGTTTGCTATAACTACCACTCACGACTAACATTATACATTAAATATGTGGGTGACTTTGTATAATTAACTACATTTGTATATGTATAATTTGCCAGAATACAAATACATATGTATAATATACAATTATCTAATCAATATACATATACAATTGACTTCTCTCCCACTCTCTATCCTCTCTTGCTCGCCTCTCTCCTCCCTCTCCCAATATTGCTCACTCTCTCTCAATCTCGCTTACTTTTTATACAAAAGCATATGTATAATATACAATTATCTAACCAATATACATATATAATTCACCTCTCGCCCACTCTCCGCTCTCTCTCTCTCTCTCGCCTCTCTCCTCCCTCTCCCAATAATGCTCGCCTCTCTACTCTCTCTCTCAATCTCGCTTGCCATATGTACAAATACATATGTATAATATACAGTTATCTAACCAATATACATATACAATTCACCTTTCTTCCACTTTTTGCTCTCTCTCTCTCTCGCCTCCCTCTCCCAATAATGCTCGCCTCTCTACTCTCTCTCTCAATCTCGCTTGCCATATGTACAAATACATATGTATGATATACAATTATCTAACCAATATACATATACAATTCACCTTTCTTTCACTTTTTGCTCTCTCTCGCCTCTCTCCTCTCTCTCCCAGTCTCGCTCGCCTCTCTCTTCACTAAAACATGTAGCTATGAATTATAATTATTAAACTATAGCTATTAGGAGTAATTAGGATATTTTTGTGGCTATATGTGAAAGTTCCCCCTAAGTTTTTTCTTATATAATCCTATTCGGTTACGCTGGAGATCAATAAATAAAAAATAAAATATCTTAATAGAGTCCTTTCTTTCACCTCTTCTTCTCTTGTTTTGTTTTCTCCAAAAATACAACCATTACTATTTGAGAATTTAATAATTTAAATTATTAGTTTTAGCAATCAATCTAGATATGGTTTTTGCTACAAAAGCTTGTGGTAGGTAATAATTTTCAAAGAAGTAAGGCTTCTTCACATGAAAGGTGCTTAAAATATTTGATTAACTCTATAATGCATGTACTCTAAACTAATTTATTGTATGTCAACAAGGATACATAATCAAATACATTGTATACACAAATGATGTAAATGTGATCAACAAGCATTGACGCTATAAAAAAATAATTTCTACGGAGTATGATTGTTATTTAATTAACGTAAGACTTGTATTATTAGAAACAAAAAAATAATAACTTTGGAATTAAACATCATCCCCTGATTCTTGGCTCTAATTAATTTTTAGGGAGTATAATTGTTATTTAATTATACGTAAATGATGTTAATGTGATCAACAAGCATTGACGCTATAAAAAAAATTTTTTTAGGGAGTATAATTGTTATTTAATTAACGTAAGACTGTTGTATTATTAGAAACATAATATAATAACTTTGGAATAAAACATCATCCCCTGATTCTTGGCTCTAATTAATTGATATTCAATGGCGTTCTAAGCATAAAATTAAGCTGGGAATAATGGTGTAATTTTTAAGAATATATAAATTTGTAGACTAAAATCAACGAAGGCGGTAATACAGAGAAGAAATGTACAAAGTAGTCGAAGGGGTCCGATTTAACATTTCACATATACAAAAGATAATTTTAATCATATACAAATAATATAACTGTAACTAACTCTGTCCCTAGCATATAGGAAAAAAATTAAGATATCTAATATTAAATTTGATATACAACAAATACTAATACTGCGATAGAAATTATTTTATTGTTTTAAAATAAAAATGTCAACTAAACGCGTAAGAATGAAAAATTATATATGTACGTACTGAAATATTTTGTTGTAACCAAACACGCGTTGACCATAAACTGTACCTCTTTGCTGCTTCCCTCTGTATTATCCTCTTAATAAATATTTATTTGTACTTAATATTTTTGTTAAATATATTTGATTTATTTTATTTAGGTAATTTAATTAAATAAAAATAAAAGTTAAATACACGTATTATTATGTTTTATTGATTTGATATAAGAATATTGAAAATTTTTGCATTCTCTTATTTAGTTTCTCACCCACTTTTAAGTTATATATATATATATATATATATATATATATATATATATATATATATGATAATTATTGTAATTTTAATTTTATATGCTTTTACTGATTTATTATTGTTTTATTTGTTACTTTTAACATATCAAAAAAAGATAATATTATTTTTATGTTTTACCCTTAATATTAATTACCTATTTTCTTAGTTATATTTCAAGACCTCAATTAAACATTAATAAGTATAATAGTGTGGTAAAAATAGTCATATTGATTAGTACTAATATTATTTTCTTAGTGGATGTGTCATCGAATATAATAAGTAAAAATGAACTAAAGGTGTAGTAATTTACTATGTAAGTTGATTGATAAATGTTCTTCTCTCTACCAAACAATAGTTATTCACTGTATCACCCTTTGAAATTTATCTCTTAATATTCTAAACTAAGCAAGTATTTGGGACAACTATTTTTGTATAATGGACAAATAAACACGTCGCCCTTACTAAAAATCATGGTCTTTAATATTCTATCTGTCCAATAATAGTTGTTCATTTTATGAAACAGTGGATAATTTTACCTTTATTTCCTAATTTACCCTTATTACTAATTACTTATATTTATTTCTCTATTACATTTTTCAATACATTCTATTAAGTACTCTATCCACTTTTATTTGTTTTATTGCATTTTTTGAAAGTCAATTTAACTGATTTTCAAAGTCAAATTAGATTACATTAATTCGATAATTTAAACAAAAAATTTAAATATTCAAAAACTATACAAAAAAGTACTACTTATTTTACATATAAAAAAGATGAGAAAAAAGACATTGTAAAATGTTAGTCAAAGTTCTTATCGTTTGATTCTAAAAAAAGAAAGCATGAACAAGTATTGTTGAATAGATGTAATACTTATCACTTCACAAAATCAATGAAAAATGACACTGTTCTTCCTGTTTTATCCTTGAAGGTTATTAGCCTTGAAAACATGAATTTGATCAAATTAATTTATTTTCATTTATTTAGAACTTGACCAAAACATAAACTAGATAAATAAACATAAATAAATTTATTTTGATTAATTAAATTGATCAATAAGTATAAATTAATCATTGAATTTTCTATGTTGATCAAATTCATATTTTCATGGCTAATACTCCCTCTGTCCCTATTTACTTGTCCATATTTCCACTTTTACACGTCACTATTTACTTGTCCATTTTGACAAATCAAGAAAGGACAAATTTTTTCCTATTATACCCTCATTTAAACTTCTTGAAAAATTCATAGTTTCAAGGTGTCATTTATGCATTAAGCTTGTAAAATGATAAATATTAAAAACCGTCTATTTGTAGTTAAGACGACATATAAATAAAAATAGTAAAACTATTATATATATATATATTGCAATTTTTTTTAAAACAGCTATTAATTGGAAGTCATTTCCAACTATTTTCCATATCATTTGGGTCAAAATAGTTTTGGTAGTACAATATTGAATTTTGATTTTGTCAGCAAAATCGTCGTAATAGCTGAAGTTGCATGTAATGGTCCGCACAAGGGCCAAATTTCACTTTCGCCCATAAACATTACGTTTGATTTTCGATTTAATCCGAATAGTATACACTACTAATCTAAACATAATTAGTAAACTTTCAAATATTTTAGATTTTTTTTTGCTAACTAATTAAGTTAAAATATTATCCAAATGCCTATTAAAGAAGTTTTTTTTTTTTTAAATTATGAGAAACGTGAATGTGTCTGGTACAGAAAGCACCTTCCCCTGCTCATACAGCAAAATATCTATCGATAATAAGTGGAGCTAAAATTTAAAAATTGTAACACTTTTAAGTTATTGAATTTGAAATTAGTAATTTATATATATTTGATGAATTTATTACTATAAATTTAAAATTATTGATTTCGATTAAACTCATAATGAGCATATTCGCCCTGCCCTGCCCTTCAATTGATGTGAAACTTTTTAACAATGTTAATAAATTCTTTATTAATCAAGGTGGTTAGAGGTTACAATTTTCAGTTTTAAAAGAATACATGTAGTTATTGTGCATTTATTTGAAATTGTTGCATTTTGAAATGCATTACTTAAATGGTCACTCAATTATCCCAAATTATCTTTGATACAATCAACTTTATTTTATTTATAACAAAAAAATCACAACACTCAAAAGGTCACTCAACAAGATTTAGAGGGTAAAATATGGAGTTAATATCTTATATGGTCACTTAACTTTGAGTTGTTTACTTAGAAAGTCACTCAACTTTGTTTCATAATTCAAAAGTCATTAAACTATTGATGTTTAATTTAGAAAGTTACATAATTATTTATATTTCACTTATAAAGTCACTCAATCAATTTAAATAAATTTTATTTTAAACTATTTCTAAAAAAATAATAGATATCTATTTTAATTATTTTTCATCCGCTCCAACTATTTAATTATATTTTTTTTAAAAAAAAATTACAATAACTGCACCCCCCTTTCCCCCCAAAAACAAAAATCTCAATTCTATTAATTGTAAAACTAGAAATTAATTGTTAAAAGATACCAATAAAGAAAAATTGGAATTGGTAAGAAAATTAAAAAAAGGGGGCAGTAGCTATCTCCTATTTTTTTTTTTTTTTAATGAAAAGGTAGTTAAAAAAAGTTAATAAGTATCTTATTTATTTTTTAAAAATAATTTAATTATCATTTTTGTATTTTTATTAAATTTAATGAAAAAAAGTTATTTAAATTAATTAAGTGACTTTCTAAGTAAAATATAAATAGTTGGATGATTTTCTAAGTAAAACACCGATAGTTGAGTGACTTTTGAGTTAAAAATAAAGTTGAATAACTTTCAAAGTAAACAACCTAAAATTGAATGACTTTCTAAGTAAATATTTAAAGTTGAGTGACTATCTATTCGAACATCAATACTTAGTAGAATGACCTTTTGAATGCTATGAAGGGTAATTATGCGAGATTTTTGTAAAATAATAATTTTATGAAATAATATCAAATAATTAAGTAATTATTTAAATAATGAACTCTAGCATTTCCTTTATCCTATTCAATTTTCCCTAACGATCTCCAAGAATAATGAAAAGGATATTACTTCCCCTTATTTGACTCCCTCTTTCTTGGCATCAAAAACAGATCTGGTGGGGTTTATCTCTATTAATTAATTATTATATAATTTTTTTATTGAAGAACATTGTTTTTCTTTTAATTATATTTGGATATTTGATAATATAAATCTGACTAAGCACCACGAAGGCAAGTGCAAAGTTAACAGAATTCCTCTTCATTTGCATTTACATTGACCGTTACATTGAAAGTTAAAATTAAACCAAAAAATAGAGAGACTAATTGATGTCTTTTAAGACGTTTTCACTCCCTTCTTAACTATTCCTAAAAAAATAAATTCTGCTACCTAACAAATTGTTAAAGTTTTTTCAGGATGCACCATCGATGATTGAGGATAACAAGCTCTTTTGAGCTCGTTATACCTTTCAAGATCAAAATTCCGAACCTTCATGAGTCGTTTTTGCTTAGCAACAAACCGGCTCTGGTAAAATCCTTCGAAAGAAGGCTCTTTCGCCGTCCTTAGGAAGAAAGTATAACCAGCCATGCAGTAAAACGATGTAACATAGAAGCAAATTGGTTCCATGACATCCCATGATAGTTCCCAAAATGTCAATCTCATGAATGCTGCTGTTTGAATCACAAAGTAGCCCAGCCCAGCCCATAATTCTCTACGCACCAATGACTCTGCTTTTCTGTCAATGGCTGTTTTTTCCTCTTCCATCTTGTTGAACTCCTCCATCATTTGTGGATCCTTTGGGATCGTCGTCGCGGGGATTGGCAGTAGGCTTTGTAGAGTTTTCACTACCTGTAAACAAAACGTTTGGGTAAAACGAACACTCCACTTGATAATACTCGTCATAGCTCACATATGTTTCGATAAAAATATTTTTGCAACTATAAACCTAGATATGGTTTTATAGCGCCCCCCTAAATTGTACTCTATAATTGACATATGGGACTTCTCTAGGACTACGCAAACTAATTCTCACCAAATTAATTTGATTATTTTCCTAAAGAGTTCTCTAACGTCAAGCATTAGAAAAACTAGTGCCCAATTTGAAAGGGGAAACTATGAATACATAACAACTATTTCTTTTTCCCCCTTTTCATACTCCTTTCCTCTTAACCCAACTCATAGTTTAAGAGTATTTTTGATCCTTTATTCGTATTTTATATCATCCTCCAAAGAATTTTGGTGAACTATCTCAAGGAAATTTTGGGTCTTTGAAAATGATCCGAATTGGTCCACTCCATTATAAAAGTCACCATCTCGTTTTAGAGATCTGGGAGAGACTTTGTTTCATTTTCCTGTCTGGAGAAAAAACACGAAAATGCTACTATCAGTTTTCGATAATGCAAATTTTATGAATTAAGTTGTATGTTAATAGTGCTAATTACCAACGAATTGTCACATATTAATTTATGTTAATGCGTATCTGTCAAAAAAACAGTTATAGATTAATTGGTAAAAAAAGAATGAAAAAAAGAAGTGAAAGAAAACCAACCTGATCAGGCCTGAGGAACACAACGTTTCCCAGAACAAGCACAGTTCCAGAATCATCTAGAATCTTCGCCAATTCGATGCCTGAATCATTATTCGAACTAATTCCAGAGCAGATCTGAACAAATTCCGGGTACGAAACACAATTCTTTTCAGTTTGCTTTAGCCTCAGTTTCACCATCTCCAGTTGTGATACTTTGAACAGCTTCTTCGCATCCGCCACCGTCAAGTTCCC
Source organism: Solanum peruvianum (assembly GCA_027705065.1). Taxonomy (NCBI): domain Eukaryota; kingdom Viridiplantae; phylum Streptophyta; class Magnoliopsida; order Solanales; family Solanaceae; genus Solanum; species Solanum peruvianum. Next base: position 36,004,437 of record JAKWJD010001756.1, on the reverse strand, counting down.
CTCCGTCGTCACCTCCGGTTCCGGTTCCGGACGCATCTCTAGCGGCGGCAGGAATCCATCGAGTTTGATCCTGCTTTTGTTAACATCCATTTCACGGATTTTCTCGATGAGACTTTCTCCGGTAGGTAGTGACCTGAGATCCGGCGAGGTGGACGGCGATGTGCCAATGAGTCTACGATGGATGAATCGCCGGATAATTCCATTATTTCCGGGATCCGGAGCGATTTTGTCATCAGGATGAGGAGGTACCAGCTTTCTGGGTGACATGGATGATGAAGATATACGAGAAGCAGAAATGGAAAAACCGGTGGTTTTGTATACATTGGAAAGACGCTGAGCTAGAGTTTTTTTGAACGCCATTGATAATAACGAAAGAGAGAGAAATAAATGGTAGATTTTGGTTAGGGTTTGTATTGTTCAAAAGATAATGAATAAAGAAAACCATGAGATGGAACTATTTATAGGTCCGTTCTATGTGACGAAATGACAGCCAACTTTTATGTTAAATATTTTCAATACTGACGTGGTAATTACTCACTCCGATCTATTTTATTTGTCATGTTTATCTTAATTAATTTAATTATTATTTTCAAAACAAATAGTTTATATTTATTTTATTTTTGTAAAAAAGAAAGTATTTAGATTATCTCCTTAAAAAAAGCATTGAAACTAATACTGTTACAATTATCTCCAAAAAATAATGTAACAACAAAATTTAGTATATAAATATGAAAAATTTGAATTTTCACTGGGATAAGTTGAGTATATTCACAGTAGAAAAGGAATATCCCTGCAATAGGAGGCAACATCATAAAGGACCACTTCACTTTATGTTGTTTTTTATTTTGTTCTTGTTAGAGATCAAATTTAGGGATTATAATTCAAAATTAAGAAATAGAAATTATTTATTTTCATGTACGTTTAATTAAATATAATTTTTAGTTTCTTGAATAGTTCATGTGATATTAGATATTCTTAAAGTGTAACTATATTAAGCGTACAAGTGTCCGGTTAGGAAATTAGTCACGGGTTGGGGTTGGGTGTTGGGGGATTATTTATGGTGTATTTTATACATTTTTAATTTGTTTGGACGTTGGTCATAATTACGTAAGTACTTTCTTTGTATCAAAAAGAATGATTTTTTTTTTTAGTCTGTTTTTAAAAAGAATGACACATTTTCTTTTTTGGCAACACTTTAACTTTAATTTTTCACGTGACATGTTTAAGATCACAAGATCAAAGGACATTTTGGTACATTTGACATAATTTTAATTTATAATCACAAGATTAAAAAGTCTTCTTTTTTTCTTAAACATATTCCAATTCAAACTACATTATTCTTTTTTAAACGGAGAAAATAATTAATAATGCTTTACATGTGTTGGTTAGGGAAGGATGCAATATAAGAATTAGTCCATTGTGTGTGGTGTATAGGATAAGAGTTTTGTGCTGACGTGTTTAGATAGCCAAAATACAAAGAGGAGGAGTTGTGATTTGACTATAAAGCCCAATTTATAGGAAACACAAACGTGTAGCCACATATATCCCAACTGGCAAACAATAAAAATATTGATTAAACAATGGATATTTATTTTTATTCAATTAAAATGTATTACTCCATGTTTAAAATTTTCTCAATTAATATTATACTTGTTTTTTGGGAGGCTGAAATTTTAAATTGTTATTATTTTTTTTCTAATATTGTAAAAGTATTGGCGTTGAACTACCCAACAACTTGAACGATAACGGTGGAGTTTAAATAGTAAATGCATATTTACATTGAATCATATACTCTGGTAAACGTGAACGTTTTGCCACATACTCTATATTTTAAGCGGTCAAATTGGTAAAATATTGATGGTGGGTATTGAATTTATTTAATTATGTTTTGTTTTTACACAAATTAATAATACTAGGTAAATGCTGATTATAAAATTGAAAATGTTTGAACTATTTGTGGAATACATGTAAAAGATAAATTCTTGCTAGCTACTACAAACGTGAACGTTTCTCCTCATATATCTAGGTGGAAGATTAAATGTTTATTGATAGTAGAATTTTTTTTTTTTTTTTTTTTATTTTTACATAAATAAAGAAATGGTAATAAAATGTAAAGAAGTAACTGTTAAGTTCATTACGACCTGATTTTATAGGAAAATTCTAGTTATAGTCTCTTAAATCTTAATAACTGAATTTGATCGAGATATATATTATAAAAATCATGTATAATTGTTCATTATTGAATTACTTTAAATGGTTAAAAGTCAACTATAAAAAAATAAATGCAGTCATCAACTCGATAAAACAATATCAGAATTCATCCTCTTAACTTTAAATAGGTTATGCCTAAGTTAAAAAGGACGAATTTGACTGGGTTTTATCTTTTGAATACTACTAGAAAGTGAGGAGGAATTATGACCTTCACTAGAAACTCAACATAGATAAATTTAGTTTGTGCACTTATGAGTTATACATGTAGATCTAGCGATTTTTTATTCATATATAAATCATAATTACTCCCTTCATTCGTTTTTATTTGTCAGAATTTTGACTTGATACATTTATCAAGAAAACAATTATTGATATAACGAATTCATCGTTCGATATTTCAAAGACATTAACTTAAGGGTGTACCCTTTAGCCCAATGAAGAGCCATAAGTGAAAGGCAAAATCACCTTTGAAAATGGTTGCAACCTTCCTTGGTTATATATTGTCAAACTCTTGGTAACCTTCTCTTTTCTTTCCTCTTTAACCTCTTGACCTTTTTTGCTTTGTTTTAGGTCAACATGCACACATATGTTTTATCTCATTGCCAAAATTGAAAGAGGGTGTAGGTGGTGACTTGACTATGAGGCCCAATTTCTAGGAAACACAAACGTGTCGCCACATATATCCAAGTTGGACAAATTGCTAAAAGTTAAAATGTAAATGAAGGGGTTCATTTTTGCGATAAAAGAATAATCGATGTACTCTTAAATTTGTTAGTAAATTTCTTATTATTAGATTTTCGACTTGTATTTTGAAAAAGAAATTTTTTTTTTGTATGTTCTTAGAAACTAACTAGATAGATAAATTGATTACAAAGTCCTTTAATTATATGTATCATCAACAAATGAAACAAACCTAATATTTGATGGCTTATTAAACATTGTGCGTTTAACTAAAGAAGATAACACACACTAAATTGTTAACATTTTATCATTTGTTTAATTATCATCATGCCTTTTCTGTTACGCACTTTGTTTCTAATTACTTGGAAACTTTTGAATTGATACATTTATTAAGAAAATAATTATTGACACATTAAATTTACCATTTTACTTTACTAATTACGATGTGTATAAATTAAAATCTTAAGATTTTCAAGAAATTATACTTTTTTTTATCAAAGTAATTAATTGAGGATATAATAGGCAAAAAGATCTGTCTTTTATCAAAATTGACAAGTAATTAGGGACAACTTAAAAAAGAAAAAGTAGACAATTAATTAGAGACAGATCGTAATGTTTGCACTCTGGATAAGAGATAATTAACGTTGAATTAGGATAAACGATTAATTTAGTTACCACGTGGAAAATTAAACTTGAACGTTGCGCCACATATATCCTAGGTGGACGAATAATTTTGGGTTTTTTTTTGTAATTATCTTTTGTGCCTTTTCCATTTACATAATGCATATAGAGAATACTAAATGCTGATAATTATGAATTATGATATATATATATACATTGAATTATCAGTGGATTATGGTAAAGTAAATGACTAATTATTTTTCTCAACGATTATAAAATTAATTTGATTACAAGGAAACGCGAACGTTTTGCCACATATATTAAAAAATATTGAATGGTGGGTGTTTATTTATTTTATTTTATTTTGTTTTGTTTTACACACTGACAATAGAATACTTAGTAAATGCTAACTATGAAATTAATGTTTAATAATCTGTGTAATACACATGTTATAAGATAAATTCTAGCTACTATAGAAACGTGAACGATTAGCCGTTTGTTGATCATAGAAGTCAATATTTTCCTTTTTGTTTACGTAAATAAAGGAATGGTAATAAAATTGAACATAATAATCTTATCTGACAATTCTAATTATAATTTCTTAAATCTTAGTAATTGAATTTGATCGAGATATATATGATAAAAATTATGAATAGTTTGTGAATTATATAAACAATTGACACTTGATTTTTAAAAGGTGAATATATTGACCAACTTAATAAAATTTCAATAACTAAAAACTTGACTATAAGTATTATCTTTTGAATATTACTAGAAAGTGAGGAGGAAATATGACATAGCTAGGCCTCTACTATGTTCAACAAGTTACGCTATCACAATTTTAAATAACACAATTTTAATTTATGAGCTTATAAATTTATGTGAATTGAACGACTTTTACTCATATTATATTAACATTAACTAAAATTATCGTATAAAAATCATAAACTTTTGAATTCATCTCTGATTGTTACCCCTTTGACCCATTGAAGTGTCATAAATTAGAAAGGTAAAATCATCTTTTTGAAAATTGGTTGCGACCTGCCTTGGTTATCCTCAAACTCTTGTTAACCTTCTCTTTTCCTTCCTTTTTCTCTTTAACCTCTTGCCATTATATATATATATATATATATATAATATATATATATATATATATATATATATTATTAGAAAAAAAAATATACATGTTTTGTCTTTTTATTTTATGAAAAAAACTTAATCTCATGGGATATTTACATCAAAATCCATTATTATGTGATTTAATAAAATAAAACAGATATTAATTAATTGATTGAATAAATATAAATACATAGCTTGCATGTATTGAATTAATATAAACTCCGATACAGATAAGTTACCCATTTTTATGTCAACAAGCATATCCCATTGCTTGATCCCAAAGCTTAAAAGAAAGAAAAACGTGGAATGGAGACACTCTAACAACCCCAACCATGGGAGCCAAGTCCAAAGGGAATTAATTAATTATTTGTATGTATCTATATAATAATATATATAAATAAAATAAATAGAAAAGATATGTAGTAATTAATGATGCCACGCAGCAACTTGGGGATAATGCAAAAAGGAGTTAGAGAACCACAATTATCGAGTAATAAGTATTCCTTTATCATAAATTACTGAATTTTTATCGCACATAAAATTGATTTATTATAAAACATGTTACTTTTAATATTAAAATTTTTTTATATATATTTAAATTTAATCGAATATTAATTTAAACATAGTAGATATTGGGAGGATGAGGTTGACACACAATAATTTGACAAAAGCAATAGAATTGGGAAGATAATTAAATAATGTAGATTATTAGAGAAGGGTCGGTAGGGGAATGACGCAGAGTCCAGTCCGTTTTTTTTTTTTTAATTGACATAATGAGATAATCAAAAAAAATTCTCTAATATATTAATGGCTCTTGGATGCTACCAAATATTAGTTTACTATTTGTGTCCCATTAATTATTATAATTAGTTTCTCTTTATATTCCCTCCAACAAAGTGGAAAATTAATTAGCACAAGAGTTGGAGTAAAAAAAAATAATTAAGAATTTGCCTTGTTACTGGAAGCTTCAGGAAATTAATTAGTATTGTGTAGCAACTAGCTTAGTTCATCTTTTAACGATATCTAAAGGATTTTCGTGATATTTATATAATATTTAAGTGGAAAAAAAATTTTGGTCAGAAAATTTGGTTAAAATTTAGCCAGGTAAAATGAATATGTTATTTTAATTTTTCCAACATTTTTACCGTTTAATTAAAAATTAAAAAAAGGATTAGTTAATTTATAAATAAAAAAGATATTATAATTTTATTTTATTTTTTTTGACCTAATTCTCTCGCCATTTAGTATTACTTAAATTAAGTTATCTTTTTGTTACAAAAAATAGTTTACTGAAAATTAAGCGATCATTTATAAAATCAACATCTTTTTTATGTTGTATTAACAACAAAAATGAAATGAACAAGACATTGATATCTAGATAGCAATTAAAAATAGAATTAAGTGAGAAACAAGTATTGATTAAAATTAAAGTAAAGGGACGAATAATAATATTATGAGTCGGTATCACAGCATATTATTTGACAGCAACTTATTTCAGTGGTTGAAAATTGAAATGTGATAATGATATAAGTAATTTTTAAAATTTCTCTATGATTAAACGTCACAAATTCAAGAACTTCACTGAAGTATTAGTCTAATCAATTAAAAAACATATATTAGCCGACTATTCTGTTGAAGGATTCTTAGATTGTGTGTTAGAGTGACCGACTTTTGCCATTCAAATATATTTCACCATCAAGAAATTTTGTTTAATGTAGAGACTTTGGTTGTTATGTACTGATAAGATTGTTTCACTCTTAATTATAAAATTTGGATTCAAGTTTTTGGTATAGAGAAAATCCTATTAGAGTGTCACCCTTGAATTGGCTCGCAGTATCCGATTCAAATTTAATCAAAGCTCGAATGTAGAAGTCGAACACCAAATAAATAAATTAATGTGAGCATTAAACTGATAGAAGGATAATGAAACAATTTAAGCTTGGTAAAATTTAACAGGGACAAATTAGTTTAATCAAGCTCCAAGGATTTATTGAACATTATATTATTTTGGTGGCTCAATTAGTAGAGGTAATCCTGACCCTTGCAAGCAAGAAATATGTAATGTTTTTGGAAAAAAACAGGTCATGGGCCTTCAATACATCCGTAAGGGTGAATCAGTTTTTTGCGCTATTTGCAAAGTTATTCAAATTATAATAGTTTTGAATTTTTCAAAATTTGGGGATATATTATTTTTTTTGTCCGATACATAACAAATGATACATATAAACCATGTTCATATTGATTGAGGTTATATAACAATAATAACATCTGTACAAGATATATTGTACACAAATTAAATTATAATATATCTGATAGAAGTGTAGTGATGTGACCGTATGTTAAGAAAGAGAAAGAAGGAAAAATAAATTTTTATAATTAATTCAAATTATAATTTTCTTTATATTAAATCTTATAATTATGTAATTTTCCGGACCTTGGTACTAGGGCCATAAAATACAAATCTCATTTGTCAAATACTCAACTTAGTTTCCTTTTTTCTTGGTATCTAAAACCTTTAAGTTTCAGCATAAAGTCAATAGGCATACTCAATCTATCGGCGTACACTAGTTGTAGACGGCTAGACTTTAGAGTTCAATTTCTATAATATTTATTTTGTATATTCAATCACAAATATTTTGAAATCTCTATGAACAACTATTTGAAATAACATACTTTCTTGATAAAATAATATTCTTACACTGCCCAAACTGACTATTCGACATTACAAAGAATACTAAGATACAAAAACTTAATTATTCAATGAATTAATTAAAGATTTCAATTTCAGTTTATTTCAAATTATCATACACCTCTTCAAATAAAAGTGATGCATCATATGATTATGATAAACACAATGAGTACATTACCTCTTTAATAGACGTTTTAAGATATTATATAGAGAAGAATAATTTAAAATGTGAAATCTTGATTTGCAAAATGTTACGAGGTCCACAAGGTAACCTCCTTCGTTGATTGAATAACCCAACTCGCGGTTGCAGTATCTCAAGCCATTTGACCTACACGATCATAGACCACGAAGCCTCACCTTTTCGGCAGTGCCGGCTCAATGCTTATAAAAATAAGCACATGCCTTAGGCTCTCAATTTTAGGGGCCTCCGTTTTTTTATCAAAAATTAATTATGTGTTAACTTTTTATAGAAAACATTAGTTGTTTATGATAAATGTATCTTTTTATTAAAAAAAAGTTATATTATTTATTCTCCTTAACCTCGATCAAATAGAAGAAATCATGAAAAAGTTGTTTGTCTTCTTACATTTTTTTCCGCTAAAACTCATATTATTATTTTTTAACCCTTTTTTACTTTATGTTAAGTTACAATAGTACTCTGTCAAAAATATAAATTAATTGTAAAAGTGTGTTGAATAAAGTTAATTGATTATCTAGATTGACCTTTTTATGTGTTTTTAAACCAAAAAAAAATTATAAGCAATTTTGTCTAACTTAAAACTTATAGAATAATGTTAATAAATCATATGATAATTGCCTCATTTAACAAAGGGAAAATTGTACTCCCTTCGTTTAAAAAAGAATAACCTCCTTTATTTATAAAAAAAAAGGATATTATAATTTTTTTTTAATTTTTAATCAAATTTTCGAACCATTTAGCATTACTCAAATTAAGTTATCTTTTCATTAAAAAAATAGTTTACTGAAAATAAGTGATTATTTATAAAATCAAACACCTTTTTTTTTGTTGTTGTATTAACAACAAAATGAAATGAACAAGACATTGATATCTAGAAAGCAATTAAAAATAGAATTAAGTGAGAAACAAGTATAGATTAAAAATAAAGTAAAGAGATGAATAATAATATTATGAGTCGGTATCAGCATATTATTTGACATCAATTTATTCCAGTTGTTGAAAATTGAAATGTGATAATGATATAAGTCATTTTTAAAATTCCTCTATGATTAAACGTCACAAATTCAAGAATTTTACTAAAGTATTTGTCTAATCAATAAAAAAACATATATTAGCCGACTATTTTGTTGAAGGATTCTGAGATTGAGTATTTTACAGTAGCTAACTTTTGCCGTACAAATATAATTCACTATCAAGAAATTTTGTTTAATGAGAAGAAATAAGTCTTGCAACGTGAAAATAATAAATAAATAAAATAATTAGTGGGCATGAAATTGAAATGAGGAGACATTGGTTGTTGTGCATTGATAGAAATATTTCACCCTTAAACAAAAAATTTTGGTTCGAACTATCGGTATAGAGAAAATTCTATTAAAAGCTTCACTTTTAAATTGGCTCGCAGTATCTGATTCGAATTTCATCTGAATTTCAACGTAAACTTCGAATATCAAATGAGAAATAATGAGTAAATAATAGTAAGCATGAAATTGATTGGAGGAAAATGAAGCAATTTAAGCTTGATGAAATTTAACAGAGACAAATTAGTTTAATCAAGCTCCAAGGATTTATTGAACATTATATTATTTTGGTGGCTCAATTAGTAGACCCTTGCAAGCAAGAAATATGTAATGTTTTTGGAAAAACAGGTCTTGGGCCTTCAATACATCTGTAAGGGTGAATCAGTTTTTTGACGCTATTTACGAAGTTATTCAAATTATAATAATTTTGAATTTTTTAGAATTTAGAGATTTAATATATTTTTATTCAATACATAACAAACGATACATAAGTTATACTATATAAGCTACATAACTATAAACCATATTTATATTGATTGGGGTTATATATCAATAATATTATTTGCGCAAGATATATTGTATACAATCCAAGTTATAATGTATTTGATAGAAGTGTAGTAATGTGATTGTATATTAAAAAAAGAAAGAAGGAAAAAGAAGATTTTTTTTATAATTAATTCAAATTATAATTTTTTTAATCTTAAATAGTATAATTACGTAATTTTCCTTAAAATTTGCCTTGGACCCTGGTACTTGGGCCATAAGATGAATTGTGTTTAAAACAAGTAAAATTCTCATTTGTCAAATACTCAACATTAGTTCCCTTTTTTCTTGGTAATCTAAACTTGACGCCGTACACTAGTTGTAGACGGCTAAACTTTGAAGTTCAATTTCCATTTATTTATTTTGTATATTGAATTATAAGTATTATGAAATCTCTATATCAACTACTTGAAATAACATATTTTTTTTTTATAAAATAATGTTTTTATACTGCCCAAACTAACTATTCGGCATTACAAAGAATACTAAGATACAAAAACTTAATTATTCAATGAAATTAATTAAAGATTTCAATTTCAGTTTATTTCAAATTATCATACGCCTCTTCAAAATAAAAGTGATGCATCATAAGATTATGATAAACATAATGAGTACATTACTCATTTAATAGACGCTTTAAGATATTATATAGAGAAAAATAATTCGAACTGTGAAATCTTGATTTGGAAAATGTTACGAGGTTCGTGAGGTACCCTCCTTCGTTGATTGCATAACCCAACTCGCGATTGCAGTATCTCCAGCCACTTGACCTACACGATCATGGATCACGAAGCTTCTCCTTTTCGCCAATGCTGACTTAATTCTTATAAAAATAAGGCACATGTCTCAGGCCCCAATTTCAGGGGGCGTTAATTTTTTACCAAAAATTAATTATGTGTTAATTTTTATTATAGAAACCATTAATTATTTAAGATAAATGCATCTTTTTAAGTGTCAATATGTGAAAGCTTCCCTTAAAATTTCGCTTTAAGCCTCCAAATCGATTATTTCTCAGGATTGTGACCCCCATTTTGCGCCCACAAAGGGCAATACACCAGATACCAAACCAACACCTTTTCTTCAAAATCTTATGTGCTTACATATAAAAAAGGAAAATTTCACATATAACCACTTAAAAATAATTAATTACTCTCCATAACTATAGTTTGATAATTACAATTTATAGCTACATGTTATACGAGGAGAGAGGAAAGCGAGATTGGGAGATAGGGAGAGGCGAGAGAGAGGGGGAAAAGAGTGGGAGAAAGGTCAATTGTATATATTGGTTAGATAATAGTATATTATATATATGTATTTCTATATATGACAAGAGATATTGAGATTGAGAGGAGAGAGGCGAGCAAAACTGGGAGAGGAAGGAAAGAGGCAAGAGAGGTCGAGAGAGGAAGGAGAGAGGCAAGCAAGAGAGGGAAGAGTTGGAGAGAGGTGAATTGTATATATATATAACTGTATATTATACATATACATTTGTATATAGGACAAACGAGATTGGGAGAGGGAGGAGAGAGGGGAGCGAGAGAGGGCAGAGAGTGGGAGAGAGGTGAATTGTATATGTATATAGGTTAAATAATTGTATATTATATATATGTATTTGTATATTCTGGCGAATTATACATATACAAACAAGATTAATTATACAATTTCGATGTCAGCCCACGTAATTAATGTATAATATTAGTCGCGAGTCGTAATTATAGCAAACTATAACTATGATGAGTAATTACATTGTATAAGTTTGTTCTGTTGCATAATTTTCCCTATACAAAATCAATTTCGAACTTAATATAATAATTAGACTACTTTTCAGTAAAACTAAAAACACAAAAGGTTAAAAATCTCATTTCATTCATATACAATCACATAAATCATGTAAAATCAAATACATAAAATTTTGAACTCTACCACTCTAGATATGAGCAATGGTTCAATATCTATAGCACTTGAATCATCTTCTTCCCTTTTCACCAAAATACTCCATTACACTCAGTGCAAAAACCTTCCAAAAGGTCAATCTCTTCATTCTCATCTCATTAAAATTGGTTCTTCATCTTCTTGCATTTACATAGCCAACAGCATTGTCAACTTGTACGCCAAGTGCCACCGTTTATCGGACGCCCATCTCGCTTTCCAAGAAATACAGACCAAAGACGTTGTTTCATGGAACTCTCTCATCAATGGCTATTCTCAATTGGGTCGTCGAGATTCTTCTCTTTCTGCTCTCAATCTCTTCAAGTTAATGAGACAAGAAAACACCCTCCCAAATCCTCACACCTTTGCTGGCATTTTTACCTCTCTTTCGACTTTGGGGGATTCCTTTACTGAAAGCAAGCACATTGTCTTGCGTTTAAACTCGGTTATCTTTCCGATGTATTTGTGGGTAGTTCTTTGTTGAATGTGTATTGTAAGGCTGGTCATCATCTTGGTGATGCCCGCAACCTGTTTGATGAAATGCCCGATAGAAATTCTGTTTCTTGTACTACGATGATATCTGGGTATGCGTTGCAGAGGATGGTTAAGGAGGCTGTGGGAGTGTTTAGTGTGATGCTATTGGAGAGAGGGGAAGATGTGAATGAGTTTGTCTTTACTAGTGTTCTTAGTGCTATTGCATTGCCCGAGTTTGTTTATGTTGGAAAGCAAATTCATTGTCTTTCTCTGAAGAATGGATTTTTATCGGCTGTTTCTGTTGCTAATGCTACTGTGACTATGTATGCTAAGTGTGGGAGATTAGATGATGCGTGTAGGGCGTTCGAGCTCTCTTCTGAAAAGAATTCTATAACGTGGTCTGCTTTAATTACTGGTTACGCACAGAATGGGGATTGTGAGAAGGCGTTGAAGTTGTTCTCTGAGATGCATTACCGTGGGATGATTCCCAGTGAGTACACTCTGGTTGGGGTGCTTAATGCTTGTAGTGATTTTGATGCGCTTAGAGAAGGAAAACAGGTTCATGGATATCTAGTGAAGTTAGGATTTGAGCCTCAAATGTATATTCTGACTGCATTAGTGGACATGTATGCTAAATGTGGTAACATAAGTGATGCAAGAAGAGGTTTTGAATATTTGAAAGAACCCGATATAGTCTTGTGGACTTCCATGATTGCGGGATATGTAAAGAATGGGGATAATGAAAGTGCTAAGGGTATGTATTGTAGAATGCTGATGGAGGGTGTTATGCCCAATGAGTTGACAATGGCGAGTGTGTTAAAAGCCTGTTCTAGTCTTGCTGCATTGGAACAGGGGAAGCAGATTCATGCTCATATAGTCAAGCATGGTTTTAGTCTTGAAGTTCCAATTGGAAGTGCTCTGTCAACTATGTACGCAAAATCCGGAAGCCTCCATGACGGTAATCTAGTCTTTAGGCGAATGCCTGCTAGAGACTTAGTGTCATGGAACTCAATGATGTCAGGTCTTTCTCAGAACGGCTGCGGGACTGAAGCCCTAGAACTTTTTGAGGAAATGCTTCATGAGGGAACAAGACCAGATTATGTTACTTTTGTAAACATTCTTTCAGCTTGTAGTCACATGGGTTTGGTAAAGAGAGGGTGGAGTATTTTCAGAATGATGTCTGATGAGTTCGGGATAGAGCCAAGGCTAGAGCATTTCGCGTGTATGGTAGATATGCTCGGTCGTGCTGGAGAACTCTACGAAGCAAAAGAATTTATCGAGTCAGCAGCAAGTCATGTTGACCATGGTCTGTGTTTGTGGCGTATCTTGCTAAGTGCTTGCAGGAACTATAGAAACTATGAACTAGGCGCATACGCTGGAGAGAAGTTAATGGAATTAGGTTCACAAGAGTCATCTGCTTATGTGCTACTCTCTAATATTTATTCATCTCTAGGAAGATTGGAGGACGTTGAACGCGTGAGAAGGTTGATGAATCTCCGCGGGGTAATCAAGGAGCCTGGATGTAGCTGGATTGAGCTGAAGAGTCAGTTTCATGTATTTGTTGTTGGAGATCAGTTGCATCCACAAATCATACATATACGCGGCGAGTTGTGGAAGTTAACTAAGCTCATGAAAGATGAGGGATACAAACCAGATTTTGATCCTTGTTTAGAGTTAGAGGGAGTCATGGACTGACTCCATATGCTTTTATGGAAATTATGAAATTGGAGATTTGACTTTTTACTAACCACATTTTACTTGTAGTCAAAATTTGACTCATTCAAATTTTTTGTCAACCTTCTCCTCATAGATATATAGGATTTTTTTTAAAAACAAAATAAATTATATACATAGTAATTTTTCTCTTATTTATAGAATGAGTATCATAAAAAAATTAATTTGCGTATTCTTCCAATCAGTAAATAAATAGGATTTATAATTAGGTCTCATTCATTTGTAACTATATATATGACCAGATTCCGGAAAGAATTTTAATATCATTCGGACTCTTTTTGAAACCCTAATTATTTTTAATTTATAAACTCTCAATCGTCTCTCTCTTTCTCCAAGTATCAGACAGCTATTCTATTTTTGTCATCTCGAATTGGTAAGATTTCAGAACTTTTTACAAGTGCGTTAGTTAATTAAATTGTATATTCGCGATTTCAGAACTTTTTAACTAGTACGTGGTTTATTAAATTATATATTAGCGATATTCTTGCTATTACTATTCATTGATTTATTTGAGACCTTACATCCAGTACTCAGTTTATAGTCTTAAGTTGATTAGTTTTGATAGTCAAAACAATAAACTCGTTTTTATTTAGGTTTTGGATAGAAAAACGTGTATATATATAATATGGCATTTTCTAACCTAAAAAAAAAGTAATAACTAGTTTTTTGAACACTTATCCATCAAAATATCGTAAAAGTTTGACTATTAGTTTGATTTAGAATTACAGTAGAAGTCCACAGAATTGGAGTATGAACTGCTGACAGCCACAACATGAGTTTGTTCCGCCACGCTTCGAGAGGTATTTCTTAAATTTTATCTCTAACACATTTGGTCATGATTATACGTAACAAATTTTATTCTAACACATCTTTATTCGTGAATGCTTTTATTATATATATATATAATTATTGGCATCATGAATTATACATACGTAGAGCCGTTCATAGTATACTGAAGCCATCTAATTCCAAATAAATCATTGCAAAATATGGTATTTTGATATAAAGGTATTTGTTTGTGGTCTTGAACAAACTGCAACATCTTTAGGGTTTACGTATTACATCTGAGCCCGAAGTCTAAAGGGTATAAAATATTAACAAAAATTTCAAAACGGTATAGAAAATTTATACTAACCAAAACGATAATGATTTTCTCCGTCGGAAAAAAGCAAAATCGCTGCAGTAATGTGTTTTTTTGTTTTTTTTTTAAAAAAATTCAAGAATTTTATATTTTTTAAAAAAGAAATTCATGAAAGAACGTAGCGGTGGGCATTCGGTAATTCAGTTCGGTTTCTTTTTTTTTTTGGTTTTCGGTCTTTGTACAATGTGTACCGAACACCGAACTGAAATAATTCGGTTTGGTTCGGTTTTTATTATTTCGGTTTCGGTTTTTATTATTTCGGTTCGATTTTGTTATTTTGATTTTTGTAATGGGCCTGCTTAGTTGGGCTTTTAAAAAGTGTAAATTAGGTATATAGCATACTATGTAGTCATATTCTCAAGTTATGGCATAAGAGTTTGATTTTCATTCTATAACATTTAATATATCAACTTATAACATTTTTTTAAACTAAAATAATGTTAATATTTATTCTGTAAAATTAGGATGAAAAATAAAAAATAAAAAATAAAAAAATGATTAATTAAAATTGGATAACATCCGTGAATTTAGTTAATGTTATTAACTGATAACAAATGTGCACCTTTTAAGGGATTTTAAAATATTTTAATTATAAATATGCACGTTAATTGTCTCAATCCATTTTAAGTTCTAATTAGTTTTGATTTTTTTCCTTAAAAAATTGTAATCTGTTATCTTCTTTCCATAAACGTGCGCCATTTTTTTTTTTTCCAGAAAGTGAACTATATTCTTATCTTTGAATTCTGTTATATTTTATCTTTTTTTTTGGGAAAATATTAAAATTGAAGGTTGAAAAAGTTTAGAATTGATTTGATGAGAAAATTGTGTCAATTTTAATTAAACATGGTGGCAAATGGAATTCATCAGGTTAGTTTTTTTTAATAATTTGTTATATTTTTACTATAAATTATTGGTAGTAGTTATATATATATATATATATATATATATATATATATATATATATATATATAATATATATATATATATATATTTGTTGTCATGTATTGAGTGTCGTATTTTTTTCCATGTTATATTGCATATGTTGAATAGATATATTTTTTTTTGTGATACAATTACGCAGTGTTTCTAGTAATAAATATTTCGTGATATTAAATGTATTTTCATGTGTAATTAAAACGAAGAATGGTGAGAAATTTGATTACTGGGTAAAATTGAAAAGTTTACAGATTTTGATCAATTTGCAATTTTTTATTTTTTAAACAGTATGAACAATATCTGACATTTTGTATAATAATGTGTGAACGTTAAATGAAATGTGATTTTTTGGTAAAAGCGATTCCATATTATATTTAAATTTTCATATGTTATTTTTTTTTTGTATATTGTTTGAATAAGAATCTGTATTAATTTCTGTATGTAATGTATATAAATAGTGTATGCAATATATATGAAAGTCAATTTTTCTAGTTGTACGTAGCAGTGATTGATTTGTAATATATATATGAATTCCGTATAAAAATTGGATTAACTGTGTATTATTTTTTTTATTAATTTGCAACTTAAACTTGCAATAAAAATCTGACTTGGATACTTTATTAAAATCTCCAAAATTTTCAACAATGAGTCTGTTTGGAACATATGGGTCAGATACAAAATGAGAAACATGTCCACATTTCAAACCGGTTATAGCAACAAACTCTTTTAACCCAAAATGTAACTCTTTACCATTTACTTTAATGACAAACATGTCATCCCTAACATTTTCATTCCCAGTATAAATAAGTATCTCAACAATTGACATTGAATTTTAATGTGATGCAAATTATAAAAAAAATTCAAAAGATGTTTCATCTAGGAATTGTTGAAACTTATCTTGACCTAAAAGGTCAACAAATCCGCAAACACATTCATGTTAATACATGAAGACAAATGTGTTTGTGTCTTCTTGTCCTAAAAAAAATGTAAAAATTAAATACATTAATCATACACATATTGATACATTACTCATATATTGATAGGTAAGTGAACCAAATGTGGAATTTCATACACATGTCATACAAAACTAATACAGTGAATCATACACAATTCATACATGTTTCATATATGATGTTGTAATATTAAAAAATATATAATTTCATACACATAGTATACAAAACATAATACAATATAATCATACACATTTCATAAAAATATATTGTATGAAATGTGTATGATTATATTGTATTATGTTTTGTATACTATGTGTATGAAATTATATATTTTTTTAATATTACAACATCAATATATGAAACATGTATGAATTGTGTATGATTCACTGTATTAGTTTTGTATGACATGTGTATGAAATTTCACATTTGGTTCACTTACCTATCAATATATGAGTAATGTATCAATATGTGTATGATTAATGTATTTAATTTTTACATTTTTTTAGGACAAGAAGACACAAACACATTTGTCTTCATGTATTAACATGAATGTGTTTGCGGATTTGTTGACCTTTTTAGGTCAAGATAAGTTTCAACAATTCCTAGATGAAACATCTTTTAGATTTTTTTATAATTTGCATCACATTAAAATTCAATGTCAATTGTTAAGACACTTATTTATACTGGGGAATGAAAATGTTAGGGATGACATGTTTGTCATTAAAGTAAATGGTAAAGAGTTACATTTTGGGTTAAAAGAGTTTGTTGCTATAACCGGTTTGAAATGTGGACATGTTTCTCATTTTGTATCTGACCCATATGTTCCAAACAGACTCATTGTTGAAAATTTTGGAGATTTTAATAAAGTATCCAAGTCAGATTTTTATTACAAGTTTAAATTGCAAATTAATAAAAAAATAATACACAGTTGATCCAATTTTTATACGGAATTCATATATATATATATTACAAATCAATCACTGCTACGTACAACTAGAAAAATTGACTTTCATATATATTGCATACACTATTTTATACATTACATACAAAAATTAATACAGTTTTCTTATTCAAACAATATACAAAAAAAAAATAACATATGAAAATTTAAATATAATATGGAATCGCTTTACCAAAAAATCACATTTCATTTAACGTTCACGCATTATTAATACAAAATGTCAGATATTGTTCATACTGTTTAAAAAATAAAAAATTGCAAATTGATCAAAATCTGTAAACTTTTCAATTTTACCAAGTAATCAAATTTCTCACCATTCTTCGTTTTAATTACACATGAAAATACATTTAATATTACGAAATATTTATTACTAGAAACACTGCGTAATTGTATCACAAAAAAAATATATCAATTCAACATATGCAATATAACATGGAAAAAAAATATACGACACATTCAATACATGACAAAAAAATATATATAGAACTAGTACCAATAATTTATAGTAAAAACATAACAAATTATTAAAAAAAACTAACCTGATGAATTCCATTTGCCACCATATTTAATTAAAATTGACACAATTTTCTCCATCAAATCAAATCTAAACTTTTTCAACCTTCAATTTTAATTATTTTCCCAAAAAAAAAAACGATAAAATATAACAGAATTCAAATATAAGAATATAGTTCACTTTCTGGAAAAAAAAAACAAATGGTGCAGGTTTATGGAAAGAAGATAACAGATTACAATTTTTTAAGGATAAAAATCAAAACTAATTAGAACTTAAAATGGATTGAGACAATTAAGGTGCATATCTATAATTAAAATATTTTAAAATCCCTTAAAAGGTGCACATTTGTTATCAGTTAATAACATTAACTAAATTCACGGAAGTTATCCAATTTTAATTAATCATTTTTTTATTTTTTATTTTTCATCCTAATTTTACAGAATAAATATTAACATTATTTTAGTTTTAAAAAATGCTATAAGTTGATATATTAAATGTTATAGAATGAAAATCAAACTCTTATGCCATAACTTGAGAATATGACTACATAATATGCTATATAACTAATTTTGCGCGTTTTAAAAATAAAACTGTAATTTTTTAGATATTGATAGGTAGTTATTAATTATGGAATGATAAAATCCCTACTATTTTGTAATTTTTAAAAAGGTTACTATATAATATTTAATTTAAATTACACTAGTTAAGAGTTTTGTTTAAAAAAGGTAACTTAAAATAATTAATTTAATTAACTGCATTGGTTTAAATAAGGCAATTGAATAATAAATGTAATTATTTAAATAAGTTAATTATTATTTAAAAAAATTAATTGGAATAATATATATTTTCTTGATATGCTATAACTTGATAATAATATGCTATAAGTAGTTTATTATTAAAAAGTATGTTTATAACTTGATATTTATCATCTTAAATGTGTGTACAGTGTTATTTTTATTTTTAAAATTTACAAGTTTTTTTGTTTGTTTCAGCTTAATGGACTAAAAATAGTTACATCAAAGCGTGTCTTTTACTTTTAATTTTTTATTTTAAATTATAACATTTATTATTTTAACATTAATAATTAAATAAAATATAAATATATATTATAATATAATATATTTCGGTAAACCGAAATACCCAATAACACAAAATTACATACCGAAAACTGAATCGAAATACCAAAAAATACAAAAACATATACCGAATAGCGAATCGAAAATCAAAAAACCGAAACCGAAATATCAAAAAAATTCGATTCGATACGATATTTCGGTTTTCCGGTGTTTATGCCCAGCCCTAGAAAGAAGCGATTTTCATTTTTTTAAAAAAATTAATAGATTTTCACCACAAAAAATTTAAAGAAAAGTTGTTGGCTTTGGATATATTGTAACTTGTAAGTATTGTCTTACAAAAGATTTCTATCCCCCCCCCCCCCCCCCCCCAAAGAACGTCTCATTTTCAGGCATTTATAACTAAGCAAATAGTTTATTTGGTAAAATGAAGACATCATTTATTTTAGAAGACTATTTATAATATCGAGATGGATAATGCGAATATCAAATATTCACATTTTTTATATGTTATACTCATTTGAAGATGAAGGTTTTGTTTAAGTGGGGGAAGAAAAAAAAGGTAGACTTTGAGGGGGGAAAAAACCTAACCATAATAATATTTTGTATCAACCTCAACTAATTTTGTTTTATATTATTCTTGGAGTTGAACACCATATGAATAGCGAATTAATATTCATTGTAAATTATATTACCTAATTCAATTTGCGTATCAAATACATGCCATAATTAATTAACAAATTACTCAATATATATACTTGAAAAACAATGAATTACTGTCACAATCAAAACAAAACAATGAGTCTAAAAGAAAAAATAAAATAACATATTATTTTGTCACAAACAAATAAAATACGATTTTTTTGACGCAATGTAATTTGAACATGTCATTCGCTTGTTGCCAGCTTGACTATATATACTGCAAGTAACTTTAGACCTTTTAAATTTAACATCAGCAAATTCCTTTGAAAATTAGTTATATAGCATTTTTTATAGTAATATTCTCAAGTTATAGCATTAGAGTTTGTCATTCACTATATAACATTTAATGTATCAAGTTATAGCATATTATTATAAATTAAAGGTTGATTTTAAATAATTTGAAATATTTATTTTTTTTTTAAAAAAAAAAGAAATAAAGAAAAATAATGAATCAGCTTTTAAATGAAAAATATCATCTTTCATTATTTAAAATAATTACATTTGATAAATATAATAACTGATTAGAGCCTATTTAGGAATTTTTAAAAAAAATAGATTAATTAATTACCTTAAAAAACTCAATTTAATTGAAACCAAATTAAAATGTGATTTGATTCCTTAAAACGCTCTAATAAAACGAAATTATATTAAATTCTGTTATTTTTTCCAGATATCGTGTTTCTCTCTCTTGTTTGCAGATTGCATTTTCGTTTTTTTTAGTGATTGAAGATATTTTGTTGTTGAAAAAACTTGATGTGTTGTGATAGACAACATTGTATCTATATTAATTACAAGTTTAACAGCATATATAATTTCATAGAAACATCAGTCATACACTGTCATATGAATGGACAAACAAAGCAATTCATACAGAAAGTATGAAATGAAATTCTAAGGTACTTTCATACACAAATCATACAACAGTAATACAACAATTTATATATCAATTCAAACATCATTCAAACACTGTAAAAAATTGGCAACCAAATCAATTCATACACAAAACATGAAATGAAATTTTAAGGTACTTTCATACACAAATCATATAACAGTAATACATCAATATATATATATATATATATATATATATATATATATATATATATATATATATATATATATATATATATATATATATATATATATATATATATATATATCAATTCATACAACATTATACACAAGTCATACAAAGTAATACATCAATCCACACAGAATTCATACAATATTAATGCATATTACAATTGTTAAAAAACGTATCTATGACTTTCAAATTACAAAATAATACTCATACATGACTAATACATCAATTCATACATCAAAATCATACATAAATTATTCAATGATAATACATATTATAATTGTAAAAATTCTTAAATGTGACTATGAAACTCATAAAGTGTTAGCATACAAAACTAAAAAATCAACTCATACATAATTTATTCATAACTCATACAAAATTCATACAAAATATAATTGTCAAACAAAATAAAAAATTAAACTCATATACATCTGTTGACTTTTTTTATTTTTTATTTTTTATTTCATCAACAAAGTCAGAATCAGATTCTGAAGATGTTCGAATAGCTTTTCCCTTCCTCTTCTTCCCTTTCTTTGGAGACCCTCTTTCCTTTGCCTAGTTCATTTTGTTTTTTTTGAAGCTTCAATTTAACAGAACAATCCGTCTCTTTTCAGTGAATTCGTGCGGTGGAGTTTTATTCAAAATATTAAACGAAGGAACGTGAAAATCATCAGATGATGACTCCTCAACCAATCTTTGACTTTTACGGGGTGTTCCACTGTCAAAATACTGAAAGAAGGAACATGAAAATTATCAGACGATGACTCCTCAATCAATCTTCGACTTTTATGGGGTGTTGCACTAATTTTCTTCGACATTATATATGAACATAGCAGAAAATATTTTATGAAGGTCGTAAAAACGTACAATATTATTGAATCGTGTTGTGGAAGAGTGATTGTGGATCTTTGAGTTTTTGAATTGGGGAAAAAAGTGATCTATGAGGCGTGATGGGTGATGAGTGAGGCGTGTTGGTTAACAATTGTAATATGCATTAATATTGTATGAATTCTGTGTGGATTAATGTATTACTTTTTATAACTTGCGTATAAATGCCTTATCCCAATACTTTAATTTATTTCTGTCATTGCCATTCAAACATTTTAATAGCTACTTCACAAAAATTACTAGAGTACACATACTTAGTTATCATATTCTCAATATTTTCATACATTTTCAAAAAAATACAAAATTTTCTGCAAATTCATTTCGGTTATCACATTCTTCCCAATTAGATTATGAAGATTTAAACTGAACAGAAAATAGGTCTAAAAAAAGATTGCAAGATCCTCTAACAATAACAAATCAAAGTTCAAAGAAGACAAAAGCTAAAAAAGGAGTACATGCATCATCTAAAGCAAAACTTGGTGATTTTTCTTTATTTTTAAGGGATAATGCACAAGTACCCCATTAATCTATTTCTGAAATCACAAAGACACACTTATACTATATTAAAGTCCTATTACCCCTAAATTTATTTTCTAAACCTTTTCGTCCTATGTGGCACTATCTTGTGGGCCCAGCGTGTTTTGAAATTTCTTTTCGTAACTAGTGTCACGTAAGTCGAAAATTATTTATAAAATAAGTTCAGAGTTAATAAGACTTTAATAAAATATGTATTATCTCTATTTTCAAAGAAGAGTTTGCCTATGAAAGATGTGACATTTGTTGAATGTAGAGAAAAGTCGTTTGAAATTAAAATTGGGAAGAATGTGATAATTGAAATGAATATGGGGAGAAGTTGGAGGAGAACAATAATATATTTTGGTGTTTGATTTTGTTGGAAAATTAGGAATTTTTGTATTTTTTTATTAGAAAGATAGAAAAATATTGAGAATATGGTAGCTAAGTGTGTATAATTAATGTGATCACAATTTTGTCTACACTACAATTTAATATTATCTAATATGATTTTGCACAATCTTTTGCACCACAGAGTAATCAAACAATACTAATTAACAAGCTAACCAAAATAATACCAAATCATTTGTGTAAGATACCTAGTTACATAATGTTCACGTGTTGATTTAACAAGATCGTTCTAATTTATATATATTATTTGAACTATTAGATGCACCATGTAATAAACATTAATTTATTATCAATACTTTTCATGCTTTAATCAAAATATTTTATAAAATTCGTTCTATATTTGTTGTTACCTTTTTTTTTTGTTATATGTGTTGACACCCAATTTTTGATCCGCGTCGGTATGATTTAATTAGCGAGCTTCATGAGTTTTCCAAATTACTTAAGTTAATTAGTCTTATAAATCTTGCGAAAATAAAAAAAAATAAATAGAATATATATATATTATATATATATATATATATATATATATATATATATATAGATATATATATATATATATATATATATATATTACATAATTATGTATACAAGTAGTATATCTTATGCTTATTTCAAAAAAAAACCACCAAAATATACATTTAAATGTTTTGTTAAACTAGTTTAATTTAAATTATAATTATAATTTTGAATCGCTTTTGCTATTTTTATAGTTATATTACTAGGTAAATAAGCTCGTTAATAAATTCACGTCAAATTCGTTGTATCTTAAACCAATTGGCCATTTATCACACTTCAATCCCAACCCTTTTTCAATTTTCAAACCCAACAGCCCAACACTCAGGTCCAATCTTCTTATTCCCAGCCCAAATCACCCATCCAATTCGGCCCAACACTTCCTACCTCCCTTTCCAATCCAGAACCCGACCCAAACCCCTGACCCGACCCATTCCAAAGCCTTCTTCCCCAAACATTTCCCAAAACAGAGAAGACAGGCCAGAAAAGAACGCAGAAAATCTCTCTCCCTGCCTCCACTCTCTCACTCGCGATCCTCCAAAACCTCCAACAGCCACGACAAAGCAGTCGCGAATTCCCAGGGAGAAAACAGAAGCCAGCCACGCGACCTCTCCCTCGCGTGCTCTCTCTCCCCCCACGCGATTCCCGACAGCCTCGCATGTTCTCTTCTCTCTCCCTCGTGTAACCCTCTTCCTCACGACAGAACCCAGGAAAAACAGAAGCCACACTCCCCTGCTCCCCACGCCCTCTCCCTCGTGCTTCGCCACACTCCTTTGCTCCCCACGCGAAGAACCGCAACCCCAGACCCCTGCTCCCCACGAGACCTCTCCTTCGATAAAAGGGGTCTGTTTTGGAGAGGCAGAGGGGTTGGATTTTTCGGCGGGATAATTCAGTCGGGGAGAAAGCAAATTTTGGGTCGAAAATTTGGCAAAGAAATTCGATTGCAACTTCTGTTGAATTTGGAGTTTGTTTCATATTACAAAAATAAGTACGAAGTCATAGGAAAACAGAATCACACATTTATGTGTCGAGAACTTAGGGAAGAAATTGTCAAGGATTGAAGGCTTCGGTATCGATTCTTCCTCCGACGTTAGTCGTGTCGCTCTCGAGGTGGAAGCCGTTCGTGCCCTGCTCGTATCGTCCCAGTGTTGCTGCCATTAAAGAGGTAAAATCCCATACTTTTCATACGCTTTCCTCGTTCATGTGCGTTTCTTGATCGATATGGGGATAGTTTGTTTGTTGTCGCGTAGGGAATGCTAGTTCGCCTCTCGTCTAGTCGTTAAATATTGCAAAATTGGATCTTCTCTGCTGATTTGAGTTCGTCGTATAGCTGTTAAGTTCTCAAATGGGTTCTTCCCTCTACTTGCGTTCTGTTTTCAAACAACAGATACAACGCAAGGAATGTTTACGGGTTTCGCTATTTCGACTCTGTTTTGACCTATCTGTTTGATTTTAGTTTTTTTTTGGTTGAGTATTTTCGTTTCAGCTTTGTTAGATTGTTAGAGGCAGCATAACATTTCGACTTGATCGATAAAATGTTAGTTCTAGGCGCTCTTTTGGACATTGGGCAGGATTCATGTGACCTTGGAATCTGCTTTAGTTTACATGGGTTGTTACATGTTTTTTTTTACGACTCGAGTTCGCGTTAATGAAATCGGCTAGTGTTTTGGAAACTGGTTTGTTGCTGCTCGCTTGTCGTTGTAATGAGCTTGCTTGTTCTATCATGCCCGTGTCTTTCTTATTTCACTGTCTCATGCCTTCGCGAAGATCCATTCGCGGTAAATGCATTTATACTTATTTAAGAAATTTCAAGTACTTATCCATGATTTGTGTTCGCTGTCTGGGAAGATACGTTATCAAGTTCAAATTAGATACTAGTCATGCTTTCCCTGATGTCTATATTTTTCAAATGTTGGAATTTGTCAAATTTTGATAATTTACCTATGCCTAAGAGAGGATTTCAGTCGATTAGTTTTGATTTGGAAGCATGAACATGTGTTGCATAGCCCTTAAAATTGTTGATGATGTATCGGGTACCGCACCATCACCGTATTTGATTTCTTCAATTTCTCCTTTGTCGAATTGATTAAGCTTGTTTGTGAGTTATATTTTTATTTTATGATGGATGCTAATTTATGTTCTTCCATTTTCATGTGACTTCGGGTGAGTTCTTGAACGCCAATCACTTCCTCTGTGCATTCGGAAGAGCCGTAAAGGCTCAAACTTCTTTTCCGAGTCAAGGCAAACATACAGAAAGTCAAATGTCATGAAGAGTGAAAGAGTCGAAGAAATTCGAAGAAGAGGAATTAGAAGACTCTCCTTTATTTTCTATATCTTCGCATTTATTTTGTAATGGGTGTAAGCCCTCGTCGTTTCCATTCCTTTTATATTTTATTTTATTTTGTATGTTTAGATTAGGACAGGTGAGGAAAACGGGTCAAAACCCAAAAACAGGTGGGTCCGAGTTTCGGTCAAGGCGAACAGAACCCGAACTTGGACCCGAATCTCTCTCTCTCCCTCTCTCTCTCTATCTCTTTTGCTACTTGTTTATGTTTTGTTTTGAATGTCGTTAGCTTAGGATTAGAAACTCCAAATCCCATCGACGCCTTTCATTTTATCAAACTTAAAAAAATAAAAAAAAAAAAAAAAAAAAATTTGAATCTCAAAACAATGAATGTCTCAAACTTGTAAATTTATCTAGATAAAAATGATAAGTTCAAATTTCGAAAGAGATTCGCAAATGACAAGATAAGTATCCTAAAAAGTTGAAAATTCGCTTAAATGAGTTTCTAATAAAGATTCAACTTCAAAATCAAAAATAGTCAAATAAGTTAATCGCCGGAAAATCGTAAGTTAGCGGAGTGTCTTAGGTGCCTAACACCTTCCTAAGACACTAATAAGAATCCCGAACCCTTTAAAATATTTTCAAAATAATTTTTTCTGTTTAAGTTGTTTTGGAAATAAGTTTTCTTGATTTTTCTTAAAAATTAAGTGGCGACTCCTAAAAAGTCGAAAATAAAACAAACTCTTTTTCGAAATCATTTTTCGATAAAACAATATGAACAATACCATCATATAAAAATTATACAACAATTAAACAAATAACACTACTACAGATGAACATAGATATTAAGATTCAAAATCAATTTTCAGATACAATATTTTTCAATGTTAACGATATTGATTTACTTAAAAATAGTATTTTCAGACATCAAAACGATTCTTTTTATATAGGACTATATTTTTGTTGTTAAAATGATTGTAACTACATAATTATTTTTTTTATAAAATAATCTAAAAAAATTGGAACTCATTGAAAAAATTGATACATACAAATTACATTTCATCTTTCGTTATACTGAATTAAAACGAGGAGATAAATAAGTTGTTTTTGGTTACATTCTTTTAAGATTACGGGAGATAAACATTAACTAGTGGTTATGATATTTGTGCAAGATAAATAACATAAATGGAGAAATTTAAGAAATTAAATCTAATTAAATAACTAAATTGTGATTTATCAATTTTTCTTTTCCTTCTTTTAAATTTTATTCCGTTTTGTAAAATTTTCATTGCTATGTTGGTGAAAGATTAAATTAATATTATAGAGGAGTAATTTGGGTGCTTAAATTGTATAGTGGAGAAATTTAAGAAATTAAATCTAATTAAAAAAACTAAATTGTGATTTATCAATTTTTCTTTTCCTTTTTATAAATCTGTTTTGCAAAAGTTTTATTGCTATATTGGTGAAAATTAAATTAATATTGTATAGGAGTATTTTGGGTGCTTATACTATAATGCTTAGGTACAAAATATTTAACTATACAATTTAGGCACCAAAATTGCTCCTATATAATAGTGGTCTAACATTTCACCAACATAGAAGTAGAATTTTTATAAAACTGAAAAAAAAAAAGGAAAAAAAAATAGAGAGAAAATTGATAAATATAAAATAAAATATAATGCATGATTATTTATTGAATTGTATTTTAATTACTTAATTTTCTCTCTTCTTCTATCTTATCTTTTACAATCATTTCATTATTAGTTAATGTAACCTCAAAAAACGTATTGTAATTAAAAAAAAAAAAGGCTCTCTATCTTTAGTTAAATTTGTTTTAGTGCTTGAAAGTAATAAATTGTTGATTTCAATTCAGCACGATGAAAGATGAGATGTAACAACTATATATATGAAGTTTTATTATTAGTATCAAATTTTTTGTAGATTAATTTTATTAACTCTTGTATAGTTTTAGACATTGAAACGACGAAACGATAAATATATAGTTCGATTTAAAAAAATATCTTTTGAACGTTTGTAAATACTATCTAAAAGACTTTTGTTGAGTTGATATGTGAATCGTATGTTGTATAATTGTTTTGAATCTAATTCATATGTTGATTAGGAAAAAAAAATTAGCATCAAAAGTATAATAAAAATATATTCAGTATTATCTTATAAATCGAGAGAATATTATATACGCAATGTATCCTCTGTCTTGTAAAAGTAAAGACTCTGAACTACTTTTTATGATATTTTTTAAATGCATCCTTCTGGATTGTATAAGAATAAGAATTTGCTGCTCACAATATTTTGTACATTTTCATTTAAACTATATTTTAATTATTGCAAAATAGAAATAACAAGTCGTATAGTGGTAAGTATTCCCGCCTGTCACGCGGGTGACCCGGGTTCGATCCCCGGCAGCGGCGTTTCCATTTTTTTAATCATCCGATCCCGCTTTCTTTGTTTATATTCAATGTATCCGAGCTATATCTAGTTTACAAAATATGTATTACGTATTAAATTTACATATATTATACATATTAAGTAACCTTTTCTTTCAAATGTTAATGTAATTTCTTGTACTTTAATTCTATCGTTTTCAATTGTTTCTTATAGTTTAATTATCATTTTATTTTGTTAACATTATTATACAATATATTTTTACTTCCCTCACATTTTTTATGAGCGTCTACAAAAATAACTCTATACCTCTGAAATAGGAATATAATCTGTGTACACTTTCCAACCCCCATTTGAATTCAAAAACGTGCTATCATCTCCAATATCTGACATTTACAATGACGAATCATGGGAGTCCTCTATCTTGTCAGGGACCTCCACTAGGATTTGTGTTTTTGTTATCTATTTTTCCATATATACGTGTGTTTCTTGTCTATTACTCACCTTTTTTTTTAGTCAAAGCCATAAAATCCTCAGAAATCTAACCTAAATTTACCTTGCCAATTGGCATTTACCCCTTGTTCTCTGTTTTAAATTACAAATAAATCAATATAGCCCTGAATTTTTATGGACCACCTAGAGTCAAGCCCTTAACTTTTCTTCACAAGCCCACTTTTAGTAGCCCGGTCCAAGTGTACTACAAAAACAACGATTTATTCAATGCATATATAAACTTTTATCTTCAAACTCAGTGGCGGATCTACAAATTTAAGGTTGTGCGTGCTCTAAAATGTAAATATAAAAAATATGTGTTAACAGTGAGATTCGAACTTTGGTACAACAAGACTAAAAAAGTCTTAAGTATCCATCCAGGAGCCATTGGACCAACTAAATCATTTATTCATTGGGTGCTCTAGGTTAATTTTATATAAATATCTATCAATTTCTACATAGATATATATATTTCGTAACAAAGTTAATGGGTGCTCGAGCACCCGACGGAAATCATGTGGGTCCGCCTCTGTTCGAACTTGGTTATTTGATAACTTTGACCCCATAAATAATAGCATGGGAAAATATCGTCTTGTTAATTGTTACATAGTTATATACATGATATGCTTGTTTCGAAATAATGTAGTATTATTTTTCGAGCAAATATATGAGAAACTTTGTTGGAACACTATTTTTTTTCCCCTTCAAATAAATGTGTGTTTTGTTTTTTATTTATTTTAATGTATACGTGTTCTTTTTGTGTACAATTTGTAGTCAAAGGCCGCCAATTATTGTCAGAATTCTACCCAAATTTGCCTTGGCAGCTAGTTAATGTTGGTCCTTAAAAATATAAAATACAAACTAGCCGTGAATGTTTATGGACCACTTAAAATATAAAAAAAAATTAATTGAGACGAAGACCCAATTCTTTACTTTATAGTATTCTGTTAATTTCTAGGAGAATAAATATACAAATATTATAAAATGAAATTTACAAGTATTTGATAAGCTTAATAGTCCATTAATTAAGTGAGCCAACTTAGAACCCTAATTTTGGGAAACTCTTGTTACTCTTTGGATGTGGATCGGGTAAATAATATCTCTTGTGTGATATTTCTCTGTTTCAATTTACGTATAGTATGGTTAGAGTTTTGATATTTAAGCTTCTGAATTTTAGTGATGATTTCATTGAGTCTTTGGATTTTTGTTGAAATAGTATTTATAGTAAAAAGTATTATAAGTTACAATAATTAACAATTCAAAATATTTAAAACTTGTAAATAAAGAAATTTCAGCCAAAAAAAAATATGGTTGACAACTCTGGTTGAAAATTTTAACGTATCACATAAATTAGGGCGGAAAGAATAACAAATTACAAACCGCATAAGAGATGTAAATCACATTAAGCATGTCAAACGAGCTTGACTGAAAAGGTGTTTTCTGGTGAAATCGATCTCTGATCTCCCTTATGAATACCACATATTTCACTAACAAACAGTAAAACACCCTTATAGACATGGGTAGATTTAGAGGCAGCCGAGAGCGTTCACCTCAATATAAGGTAATTATTCTTTTATACATATATATATATAGAGTTATATATAGAGAGAGAATTCGAATTTCCTAAATATAAAATTAGAGATTGAC
This sequence comes from Solanum peruvianum, assembly GCA_027705065.1. Taxonomy (NCBI): domain Eukaryota; kingdom Viridiplantae; phylum Streptophyta; class Magnoliopsida; order Solanales; family Solanaceae; genus Solanum; species Solanum peruvianum. The sequence continues at coordinate 35,974,427 of JAKWJD010001756.1, read as the reverse complement.
CTAGTCATTCAGGAGTTGAAAATTTATATTATTATTCTAAGTTCCCTTCTTAAAAATACTATATTTTTCTTTTTCGTACCTATAGTAAAAATCTTGTATTCGCCACTATTATTGAGTTTATAAATGTGTACGCCTCAAACTAAAAGTTCACACTTTAAATTATTGTGTCAGCCGTTTGAATTTATTTATTCTTCTTATTTCTACCTTAAAACTTGATCCTCACTCCTGGTTTGGTTAATGATGTTTGATTTGATTGGAGACATAACAAATCCCAAATTGATACTCATAGCTATATGATTAAGTGAACTTGGATAGTGTAATTACAAGTCCTAATATCACCATTATAAGTAATCATACTCAAATTCACTGGATTGTACATTTCCAATGCAAGCTGTCTATGATTAATAACAATTAATACAAAGATTTGTTTTTGTTGTTGCTTTCGTAATCTCATTTTGATTACTCCTAGGAAGATATGTATATATAACATTATAATTAGGACTAAGGAGGAAGTTTCATGGGTCATAATATAAGAAAACAAATATGTCTTAATAATAGAAGATGGGTACCATGTCTGTCACGAGAACATCACGTGCCAACATGTCCTCTTTTACACAGTACAACTATGTCTTTTTATATAATATTATATATCTAAACACCTTCAAAATTATTAAACATATGAGTGTTATTTAATTTTCATTGTCTCCTCTTTCTCTAGGTTCTTTTTCTTCAGCCATCTTATGTCAATGTGTTATGCTCCGTACTTTAAAATTATTACTACCAAATTGACCCCACAAACACACACAAAAAAAAAGACCCCTTACCCACCCAAATCGCTCAAACGTCAGGTTAAATTATACGTATATATATATATATTAATAGTGTAAAAATCGTAAATTTAAGTAATGGTGGATGTTGAGGGGAAAAGTTATTGAGAAGCGTGCGCTATATACATAAAATATTAAAGGGTACGTAAAACGATTGTCGTGTTCTCGCTAAACATGTTGTTAAATTAAGTTAAACTTTGTTGAATTAAATAGTAATTTAGGGACTATCTTGTCTACTGTTTGTCTCGTAATCTCAGTTTATCTTAATATTGGATTCTTAATTAATGATTGACCATATAGTACAAGCTAATTTTGAATAATTTTTGACTCGTGACATATTGTTAGCTAACTAATAATAGATGGAGGGGAAAATTAAGCCATAATAGAGGGGGGACTTGTCAGGTTAATATATATATAGCATTTTATGAATTTAAGCCTAAGATTCTATGTGTGTAATAATACAAAGTTAACGTACATTTATTTGTGCATTTAAAATGAGCAAAAATAAATTGAAACTTCAAGGAAATATCCTACTAAGCTTCTAGAAAAAGAAATTAAATTCCAGCAATTATTAAATTATATATAACTCAAAGCTTTTCCAAGAAAATAGTACTTATATATATGACTATATTATTGAAAGCCTGCTTACATGGCCGACCAAGTCATCACTTATCCCGGTGGATGATGTCCACGAAAAGACTCCTACCAATACCTTAAATTTTTTTAGACGAGATAGTCGCTCACTTTAACATGGTATCAAAACAAGCAAATGTTGTGAGATCGAATCCCACTATCATTCATATCAAAATGAATTTTCATATGCTTAGCTCATAAAAAAGGAATCAAACTTGAGGGGGAGTTTTGAGAATATAACTAAATAATAAAAGTGATTCTCTCTCTAACAGCTTAGACTTTTAGATAAGATGATCACACTCGAAAAAATTGACAAGGTGGATGAAAATCATAAAAGGAAAAATTATCGATGAATATTGAAACGGAATCCCATATCGAATTAGTACAAGATTTCTATACTCGTTATAAGACTTGATCATTCCTTCTTCTTTTGTATTAGTTTTTGAGGTATAAGTTAGACTAAACATCTCTGTCTACCAAAAAGTTAACCATGTTATCATTCAATTTCTTTTTTCCACTAATTTGTGTTAAACTTTGCCAAATAGAAACACTTGTTACTTATACATGGAGAGATGATCAAAAAATTTAACTTTCTAAATTTTAAACAAAGTTATTGAGTTTGGTTGAATTTAACCTAGCAAAAACTACTTCAAACACTTTAGTCACTAGTGATATGAAAAAAAATATCATAAAAAAGGAGTGATGTGGCAGGTGATTGAGAAGGTAGAGACTAGAGATGGGCAGAGGTTAGATTCCAAGTGTATTGGGGTGTGTGGGGGTTGGGGTTGGGGGTTGGGGGGACCTTGTTTCTTGGTAATGTCCTTTCTTTTTGTTAAATATTGCATGCTTTGGACCACACACACATTACTCATCCATCCTCTATATAAGAAAATACCTTCTCCTTTTCCCACTTCAAATCCAACTTTATCAATTCTTCTACTACTACTTTGGTCAGTCTCTCACACACACAAAAAAAAAAAAAAAACTTTCATCTTGATTTGAAAGAATTAAATTGGCAATAGAAATGAAGATGAACAATGTTGGTGGTTCAACTCATGATGAGAACTCAAAGAAGAAAATGTCAAGTAGAAGACTTGGAAAATTTCTCAAGGAGCAAAGAGGGAGGCTTTACATAATGAGAAGATGTGTAGTCATGCTTCTTTGTTGGCATGATTGATCATCCCAAGTGTAAGTTATTGAGCCACAATGATGAAAAATCTAGCAAAAGGACCAGGCCCAGAGTCCAATTCAATCCAATATTAAACAGAATGACAAAGAGTTCCAACAACAACTCGTGGGGTCTGGGAGGGTAGAAGGTATGCAGAACTCACCACTACTCTCTTTCGAGAAGATAGAGAAGATGTTTCCTAAATATCCTTGGCTCAAGTGCAATAAATCCAAGTACGAGACAATGAAGAAAATATAACAGATAACAAGGAAACATTGTAAGGTCTATCGGAAGCAAGACAAAGAGTTCTATCGATTCCAAATTCTATAGACCTTCAAGGCTGTTTAAACTTTATTTTTCCCAATTGTAAATAGAAAAGAGAAATATTTAATTACCTTTAATGATATAATTAGTTCCAATATTTTCATATGGAGTTAATCATCTACGTACTACAATCGTTATTGGTCTTACCACAACAAAATTCATGAGTGTGTTCATTCAATTTTGCTAAAGGGAAAATAGTTATTAATTATCTTTTGCTTTCCCTTATCATCTTCTTTCAAATACATCAAAAAATAATTAATGAGAATAGTTTAATTACCGCTAAATACGTCTTTAGAGACAATTAATACTTTTTGTAAATGTCTCTAAAGACTATAGCAACATTGAATAAAATGACAATTAACTAATATTGATAAAAGTTTTAATATTCTTTATTAATGTGTATATTTATTACCACTTAAAACTGTTTTTATTATTGTTAGATATGTCCGGGAGAGACAATTTCTCAATCTAAGAGTCAAACATGATAAGCTTACAATTAGAATTATATTATTATATTTGAATAATTCAAATGATATCTAGCCATACTCTTTTAAGCTAACACTATAAGAAAACTGTGAATTACATGGAGATTTTTCTGAGAATTAGTATGAAAATTCGCATTAAACTTATTTTCTTGCAAATTTCCAAACTAATTCCCAAGAAAATCTCTATATAATTCACATTTTCCTGATAGCATAAACACTAATGATTTATAGAGAAAGTTACTATGTAATATATTACAAATAGAGGCATATATATGGATCTTTTGTTGATGGTTTTAAATATAAAAAGAAGTATAAAGAAAAAGGGGAGATAATAAGTTGTAATATATTATTGTTATAAAATCAAGCTCATGACAATATAAATAAAGAGACGAAAACAAGAGAAGTAAGATGGAAGAGAAGACTTTCTTCTTATTCAAGTCTATCATCCTACAAAAGGTGAATGATATCTCTATTTATAGAGTTGAGATATCAATCCAAAGGCCACTATGATAAATGCCCAATTAGTAGGTACATAGTATCCAAATGGTTCTTATCACCTTGGAAACATGTATACATGAATACAATTAAGTTTTGAGTATATCTAAAGGACAATCCACACAATTTAATGGATTTATAACACTCCCCCTTGGATGTCCATAGATAATGTGCCTCGTTAAAACCTTTACTAGGAAAAATCCTGTGGGAAAAAAAAATTCTAGTGAAGGAAAAAGAGTACACATATCTTTTGATACGCACTATTTGTTGCCTCATTAAAAACCTTGCCAGGAAAACCCAGTGGGAAAAAACCACGGTCAAGGGAAAAGAGTGCAACACGTATTATACTCCCCCTGATTAAAACATCACTTAATTGCTTGTGATGATGTCTCCAATCTTCGTACTTTGTGGTTGGTATATTCTTTTTCAAAGAAAAACCACACATTTCTTGAATGGTGTCATTTATCTCAACCAGACGCACTTTCGACTTGCTTCATGGAGGACTTTATTTTCTGCATAGCAACATTTGCTTCATTGATTGCCAGGATATTATTGTGCCTCCACATGCAAACACATAGCGTGCTTGAGATAGAGCTTTATGCGGATCAGATAAATATTCTGCATCTGCATAACCAATCAATTTTATGTTGGATTCCTCGGAATAGAATAAAGTCATAACTATGGTTCTTCGAGGATATTCAATCATGTGCTCAACACCATTCCAATGTCCTTTTATCGGGGAGAAACTGAATCTTGTCAGTAAATTTACTGCAAAACAAATATCTGGTCAAATATTGTTAGTAAGATGCACTGGTGCCCTGATTGCACAATGATATAGAGTTTCATCACCAAGAAACTCTTCATCTTTCTTTTGAGATCAAACTAAATCATCATTTATGTCAAGTGATCTCATAATCATTGGGGTACTCAATGAATGCGATTTATCCATATAAAGTTGCATCAAAACTTTTCAGTGTATGTGCAATTGTTAGACAAATATTTCAATTGTCAAATTATCAATCTGTAGGTCAAGACAAAATTTGTCTTACCAAGACCTTTTCATAAAAATACAAGGACAATTAGGGTCATTCTTTTGTACCCTTTCTCTTCCTTGACTATTTCAATCCATATAAGGATTCTTGAAACTTTATTGAAAAAGTTTCTTTCAAACTCTTATATGCTTCAGACACCTCGATTGTTTCAAGGATTTTCATATAACCTTCATTGTCTAGCTAGACATTAAAATTATTCATTACATGCATTCAAGTTTTCATATGTTGCCAGATCAAAACAAACCCCATTGCATCCATCAAAGGAGAAAAAAAAATCTCCAATAATGTCAGGATTTTTGCGATAAACCTTTATGCCCCAAGGCACAAACCGTATTTGATATCTTATGGTTATACTATCACATAATAATTTATTTGTACCCCACTGACATTAAACTTTGATTTATGGACTACCAGTCCAAAATGTCACTTTTCTAAGTGAAACAAAACATACTTGAATTGTGCATTTTACTTGGCCAACCATTTATCTGTCCACACTATATGACAGATTCGAATTCAAGATCCTCGCCACAATTTATATCATTGAGCGCTACCTCATATCAAAGATACCGTCGACGGTTATTTGATATCGATTCCAACAAGACATAACTTATCGAGATCTCTTCATTTTTCATTATTTCAGGTACCTGAACCTTTTTCAAGATATTAGGAAGTGTTATGTCAATGTGCTATTTTATAGCACTTGCCTCATTATCATGACCATATTGATCATTGCTCCTTCCTTCTTCAAGGAATTTATATTTGGAATCGATTGGTCTATTACGCTTCGGCGTATCATAGACTCTGTCCTTCAAGGACTTCACATTGGAGCATTTGCAGCTGAATTATATCATAGGGTCCGTGCATTCATCTGGCAACTGATTTGCAACATTATGCAACTGATTATCCCTTGAACTTTAAGTTCACATATTATTTAACGAGGATCTAGATAATTCATAATTAACATCACACATAATTTTCAGCTGTCAATCATCTCTCCCCCTAATGTTAGAAAATCTAACATTCATTCCAACCTTATTTGGAAGTTCATCTTTGTGCGTGGTGGAGCAATTAAAATCATAACCGCACATTCAACATTTTAGATGAAAATTATATGGTTCCTGACCCTGAACCAATTTTAATGGGGAAACTTTGTTGGTTTGATGCATACATTTGTTGCTACATGTTAAATAAAATTATCTCATACCAAATCTTATTTGGGAGTTTTGTTCTCATAACCATGATTTAGCTATAATTGGAGGCATACAATTTCTGCTAAATCAACCAGCATTATCAATATAATTTCATAGTTTGGAACTGTGCTCTTAATTTTAACAATTCGAGCAAACAACCTTACAAAAACCAATTTGTAAGTTGACAACAAAATACATGTGACCATCACATAGATGCATTAATCATACAGTTGCAAATGATCCACATGACAGGTGAACGGGCCCATATTCACCCTTTTATATGTTCCAAAAATTTTAGGGGATTACAGTCCCAACCTTAGCTGGTGCAATGATCATTTTATCAAGAGAACAAACAACACAAGAGAATTCTTGAAAAATCTTTATTTCTTCATCATATAAATCACCTGAATTCTCAATCACGTTTGCGTCACATTTAATCGGAATGGTCAACCAGTCATGCCTACTCATCTTTATTTTAGTACACTTATAATTTACTTTTACATGTGATTTCATCAGCATGTACATGTTCGTATGGAACAAACAAGAGGAAAAGTGGGATAATCTTTTACATAAACATTTATAACCCTCTTTGGTTGTAGTGATTTATAGTCTCAATATTTATTTTTAATTCATCCGAAACTTAAAAAGTTTCTTTTGAGACTTACTACAACCCCAATATTATTCCTCTGATAATAGCACAACTCGTTAGAGCTTGCAATTAATTTTGTGTACTATCACATATTGCATGACACCATCCTTATGGTGAGCATATCCTTCAAGGAGGAAATTATATTATTATTGTCATGGTCAAAATCATTACGAGCAAGACATCTTTCTTGCTTTACTTTTATTGTACCATAGGTACACAACCAATGACAAATTTGTATTACCACACAATAATGACCACAACCCTTTTAGGCAAGAACTATTTCTTTCTTTTGCCCTTTCGGTAGTTCATATCATAGTGACGTATAAAACGTACAATCCAATTAGCCATTTCTGTCAAATAAAATTTATTTCCTCTCAAATCTCCCGTAGAGATGAGAAATGACATGTATCATTTTTTTTTTTCTCAAACCTTCCATAGAGGTGAGTTGTGGCATATATCCAACCCATAATAATTTTATCACATCTGGACTCATTCTCTTATAGAATGGTCGAGCATTCATGATACTCATCACAAGTCACATTCTCTTCAAGGAATGGACTAATTATTTATTAGTATTTCATAAATTTGTATTATAAGCACATTGTCATGGCTTTAAAATTCATCATATTTCCATGACACACCTCAACATCACTTTGAAAGATTAAGTGTACCATCACTTTATCTTCTTGTATCATGATAGAGGATTTATAAATTTGTCAAATTATTGGGTTGACAACATTCACAAGTCTAATGACCTTTCATACCATTTTCATAATAAAAATTGCCTTCACATTTGGAAGAACTACTGAAGAACCAATAGTGTTCTTGCTTTTATAATTACCACAATGATGACTATTATAATTCCGTTCCTCCACGCCTTTATTTATATCATTAATTATTTGTCATCTTTCAGACTAATCATTCACACCACATTCATATGATTGAATGGAGCAAGTCAACAGGCGGATTTCAGAGTTATCACATGTTGCTACCACATTCTTTTCAAGGAATGGAGCAAATTCAATATGATGAATTTCAAGACATTTCATCAAAAATATATTATTTTTCTTAGTCATCATTTATCATCGCTATGGTGCATTGACTCAAACTCAATGTCTTACCCATATAAGGCGTGTTACGCCATAATTCTATGGGACTTGAACCCAATCACGGTGCATCAAAACTCTAATTGATGTCTTACCCTTTTGGTTGCGATAGAACTTAAATCTATCGTCTTATCCTCAAATATTTTACATTATGGTGCATCCGGACTTTAACCTGATGTCTTACCCTTTTGGGCGATGAAACTTGAATCCATCGTCTTACCCTTAACCAACGGTATAATAAACCGAAGTACAACATCATTTATTCTTTGAGTCTTTCAAAACAATCAAAATAATATTCAAACTCGTGCTATTAAAATTTTATACCTTCTTCCATTTAATAAGTTTTATATAGCATGTCATATTCAACTAATAGTAGTATATGTCTTCGGTTCCTGATAATTGTTAGTGACAGAATACTATTTTATTATAAATCATAAAATATTTTAGAAAATACATACCTGATCTTATGCAAATAATACCTTGATTCTCATAGCGAGATCAACCAAAACATGAGTTAAAGAAAAACTAAAACTCACTCTCAATTGACTAGAGACTCGTGCTGATAACGTGTTATAAAATCAAGCTCATGACAATATAAATAAAGAGACGAAAACAAGAGAAGTAAGATGGAAGAGAAGACTTTCTTCTTATTCAAGTCTATCCTACAAAAGGTGAATGATATCTCTATTTATAGAGTTGAGATATCAATCCAAAGGCCACTATGATAAATGCCCAATTAGTAGGTACATAGTTATCCAAATGGTTCTTATCACCTTGGAAACATGTATACATGAATACAATTAAGTTTTGAGTATATCTAAAGGACAATCCACACAATTTAATGGATTTATAACAATTATTGAATATTAGTTAATGATGGATATATTTTTGGTAGCTACAAATTATATTCTACACGGTATGGTTGGACTTGTGTGTGAAAAAAGGATAAGAATTATTGGAGGATGCATGTGCGTTTGTTCCCAAGTGAAATGACACCAAAATGTCCTGGCTAGCTACTATATATTTTTTGTCTTTCTTATTGGACTTCATATTTCCATTAAAATCAATTATCAAACTATGCTTATGGCAAAATACCTTCATGCTTGTCTAAGTAAAAAAAAAAATATTCTTGCCATTCCATCTAATTTTTTAACAAATAATATATAACATAGATTGCCTTAGGCTCCAACATATCTTATCTCATCTATTTAATTAGTTTCTTGGTTTCCCAAATATATTAAGTACTAGTTAAATATAACACCAATGTTGAGTGCTAATTAACTTTTATCCTATCAAGAGAATAGTCAGTAATTAGTGTTCTCGTTAAGGTGTGGGAGTGGCCTAAATACGACGTTGAAATGTGAAGAGAAAATGTACAGATATTTTAATAAAGAGGTGTGAGAGGTTGACTACAGTGGTTATAAGAAAAAATGTACATAGATTGAAAAGATTTGAGGGAGAGGAGATTAGATAGACATAGCACAATATATACATGTAACTTATCGAGAACATGCATGAGTTTAGATGGAAAGATATAAGATCCGATTCCTCTTCATTACACTTTCTCTCTATTTTCTCAAGTACATATATGAGTGACACTTGTCTAATATAATTTTTAAATTCAAGATTAGATTAATTTAACAAGCATCCTAACTACTATTAAAATATTAAATTGATAATATGCAATTTTCAATCTCCGCACATATTTTGATACTCATTAATTTCAATTTGTAAATTTTGGCATTCATAAAACAAATTCAAATTTTGTTGATTTGTTCAAGAAATCTAATTATTAAATTGCATCAAATTTATATTACTACTATCACGGTACGTTTCCCCATTTTTTTTTCTCTTTCACATATGTTCTCCATCTTAGGTAAATTAAATTAAATGGAAGAGAATGAATGTAAATACTATCACAGATAATTTCAATACTCGAGTTTACTTTTGATATGTCAATTTAAAATTAGAACTATTATTTCACTCCCAAGTGTTACTTCCCTCATATGTTATTTAATTCAATTTTCAGACTAATTTTAAAATCAATTTCCCTCATATGTTATTTGATTCAATTTTCAGACTAATTTTAAAAACAAATTCCTATTTTATGATCACAAAACGTTTTTCTTATTTACACGCATGTAGGGAATGATTTAGGGAGTCCGGAGCTTAAAGATTATAAAATATTAATAAAAAATTCAAAATGGTATATAAAATTTTATATTAATCAAAACGGCAAAATCGCTAAAACAACAGCGATTTCCTCCACCGGATAAAGTAAAATTGCTGCTACTGTAGCGATTTTACAAAATGTAATTTTTTTTAAAAAAATTAAATCGCTACCTAAACAGCATGGTCTAACTTCCTTAATTTCTGTCTATTGAGGGTGTAACGTGACAGTTGGTTTTGTGTTCAATCCTCCACAGCCTATTTTTTATGTTTTTTTTAACCTTATTTTAGCAATTATTTGGTGCTTTGTTTGTATAAATAAAATATTTAATTTTTTATGTTTTTCTTTTTCTTTTTTTTTAACTTTTTTGGTTAGTAATTATTTGGTGTTTTGTTTGTACAAAAAATATTTCGTATTATATTAGTAAGGAGATTAATTTAAGTACATTTCATATAAAAAAACATCGAAAAAATTATAATATGTTTTTTGTTTTAGTTTTTAGAAAAAAATATAATAATATACATAAATTGTGTTTTAATTGTATTTTTTTTTTTAAAAATATGGTTTATATTATTTTATTTATTTTTCTATTTTAAAAGTAAAAATCCTGCCACTTATTTTAGCATTACTCATTATTTTCATTGTTGCCGTTACCATATTATTTGTTGATTACGTTGCTACTTGTTGTGTTCTCTAATTGTTTCAGGACATGGATTCTTTCCTATCATATTTACTTTACATATTTTGCTTTTATAGATTTTACTTAAGTCGAGAGTGTGTTAAAAATATTCTTTCTATCTTCATAAAATAGATATAAATAAACATATACACCACACTCTTCGAATTTTACAGGAAATTAAACCAAGTGTTCTGTTGTTATTATTCTTGAAGCAGTCTCCATATACCTAAAAATCAAGTTGTTGTTGATTCTGTGCTTAATTACTGAAAATATTACCAATTAACACAACTAAAAACAAGTCGATCCTGTGATTAGTTTATCGCACATGATGGCAAAAATAATTTTTAGCAGCAATAAGTATACTGCTAAAGTCTTCAATGATATTAGTTATTAGCCATTAAATCCAATGTCGCTTTGAAACATTTGTGGTCGCTAAAAATGCATAGTAGTATTCTACAACAATTAAATTATTAACGTAAAAATTACCGATTAAAATCATTTTTGATATAATAGTAGAGAAATAACATCATTCACACTCGTGTTAAAACTTATATTGGATGTATATTAATGTCCCTATATATCCTTTTTAAATTGTTGTATAGTACTTGTTCTTTTGTCCAAACCTACTCAATTTAAGCTCTAGAGGTGAGTAAATCAAATTTAATTTGTTATCAATTTTCACTTTATACTATCGTGTTTGATTGAAACACATGCTTGAGAAGGATTAAATGCATACCAAAAGCATCTAGATTAATTTTTCTGTAGTAGTAGACTAGTAGCCCTAGATATCCCTATGATTATAAATTATGTTTGTAAATGTAAAGTTTGAAATTAATAAAATAATATCATATAAATTAGAACAAACTGTCGATAGAGTTGAATTAAGTCTGGTAAGTGATAACTTAGAGTGGTACATAGTGCAGTAAGGGGTTGTTTGGTTACTGGTTAGAGTTATGTAGGTATTAACAATGCAGGATTTAATTATGCAGGTATTAGTTATGGATGGTTTAGTTATGCAGGTATTAGCTATGCAAGGTTTAGTTATGTTGGTTTTATTTATGCGGGTATTACCTATGTGGATATTAGTTATGTAGATATTATTTAATTACTAGAGAATACAATTCATGAATTATTAACTATTTAATATAAAAATTGTTGTAATTATTTATATATATTATTTACAAAATAATAATACATGCTAATAAAATGTGAAATATATTGAGTAATATATAATGTTAATATTTGATTAGCATATGTACCGTTAAAAAATATACAATTGGGTTCTAATATTAAAAAATATTTATATTTGCATAAATCAATCAAAATGTTAAGTATATAAAAAGAAATGAAATAATCTATATATAATAAGAAATAAAAACAACACATGTTGATAGGAAACAATAAAGTTTCCAATTGAAAAAAATAAAATAAATTAAAAGAAATAAAAATGGTCTAAATATAAAAAAGAAATAAAAACAACAAACCTACATATAGGAAAACAATACAGTTTCCAATTAAAAACAATACAATAAATTAATAGGGTAAATATGTAATTTATCACTTTAATACATATATAACTAATATCCACATAACTTATTTCACCTTTTACCCTGCATAACTTTATACATAGATTTCCTCATTATGTTGATATTAATTATGTAGGATTACGAAATGCAACCAAACATTGTATAAGTCATGCTGACTTTTCAACCTAATACCAAAACATTATAAAACTAATATTATATTTATACATAAATAACATGTTCTGATATATCATAAATACAATATTTATACATTAATAACATGTCCTATTATATCATAATCAAATGACCCTAAAGGTATTTTGTATAGAGTGGATCATATATATATATATGTATTGTATATGTTTGTGGTCATGGAAAATTATGTACAACCAAACATTGTATAAGTTATGCTGACTTTTCAACCTAATATCAAAACATTATAAAACTAATATTATATTTATACATAAATAACATGTTCTCATATATCATAAATACAATATTTATATATAAATAACATGTCCTCTTATATCATGACCAAACGACCCTAAAGGTATTTTGTATAGAGTGGATCATATATATATATATATTTACTGTATATGTCTGTGGTCATGGAATCTAAAGTGGGCTTTTGCACGTGTAATTTGTACTCTATTTTATCAGAGATTGGTCAAAATCAATGTGTCCTTATATGTCTTGGTCCCAAAAAGAAAAAAGAAGAAAGAGAATACTAACTTGCTATAATTGTATAACTTGTAACAATAGAATTTATTCACTTGTTGTTTTGAATTCTTCAATAGTAGTGAAAATCACCGATACATTCGTACAAGTGGCGGTGAATGGACGCAGTGAATTAAATTTGAAAAGATCGAAACTGAGTTGAATAAAATGATCAAAATTTAATTCAATTATATTCCACGCGTTAAAAGTTGAGAAATCTTTAAAATATATGTTGTAAAGATTGAGATAGAAGTATTTTTTTCATGTTATTGTATTCATCAATATTTCTCTGTCCCACTACCATATTGTTCATAAACACGCGAATTCTCCAACCTTTTTTTTCCTAAAATTATTGATGAAATAAACATTATTTTGAAATGACTTTTTAATTATCGTGTGATAAAGATAGCGTCTTTTCGAATTGAAAACATGTTTGATGCGCTCGATTGATTATTATCAATCTCACACAAATGCAATTTCAGTAAACTAGTATTTATTGATCTTATCTTTTATCGAATTGATCATTCTCACTCACTTTCGATTAATATCATGAAATGCTTAAAATAAATCATCACCTCAATATCTTAATAATATTTTACCAATTACATTCATCACTAAACGCGTCAACAATAAATAAAGCTGTCATTTCCAAATGTATCTATCTACACGATAATTTAGCCGTCCAGAAAGAGCAACATGTTCCTCAGTCTTATTTTATGTAGCAATGTTTTTACTTAGACCTTTTAAATAAAAGGATTTTATTTTAATATTATTAAAAATAATTTAAATTATAAAAAACTCTTTTATGTTTAATGAGTTGATTTTCAGCCACTCATAAATCTAATATTGTTTTAAATCACGAATTTATTTTAAAATAGTTTCTTAAACATCAATATCAAGTCAAATGGTACTACGTAAAATAAATGGTGAAGCATTAATCAACCATATAGTCATATTCCTTTCAACTCTCTTTTCATAAAATTAATAATTTCATTCTTTACGTTTCCTTTTGCGTGGGTCAATTTACTACTGTCGCCACTTACAAACAAAATATTAAATTAAAGCATCTATATAAATAGACCATTGTCAAGTCCTTGTCTTCCTTATTTTCATTTTATTTAAGATGAACACTAGATTTAATTTTTTTCTTATATTCAAGAATTAGAATTTAATTTGTAATTTTATACGGTAATATAAGAGGTGAAGTTGATAAAAAATACATATAAAAAACTAACTTAAAAGTGAAAATTGTCCGTGTAAAAAGATAAATAATCATCTAATATTGAATGTGTAGTAAGGGTGTACAAAATTGAACTGAATCAAATTAAATTATAAATTAGTCAAATCGAATTTTTTTTTGACTTGGTTCGATATTGAAAAAAGAAATTCGACTATACTCGAGTTGGTTTGATTTTCACTAAAATAATCAATCTGAGACCAAAACAACTCAACATTATGTATATAATTTTTGGAGTATATTTTATACATAAAAGTATTTACTTTGATGTAGTTTCTAAACCTTACTTATATGTTTTCATAATTTTTATTTTTCAATATATCTTTTCAGGTTTTTTTGAGAATTAGAATTTTGAATAGTCCAATAAAGGTTATAGTCTATAAATATTAGTAATTATAATAAATCTCAAGTCAAAATCAAATAAATACATATGCTAACAAAATAAAGTGATTCAACACTAGGAATGACAGTAATGTTAGATAATTGTTCTTTAGTTTTACATTGATATAGACATTTAAAATACATATCCTATTTAAATTTTTCTTTAATCATGTAATTAATATTTATTCGATTTATTTGACATGATTGGTACTTCTAAATTATGATCACTTTCTTATGACTTATCAATTTACAATATTTATTTTGTATAACTTCATTATTTTTTTTATTTGAATATTATAGTGTCATCACTCATCTCATATTTGTATATTTTCTTAAGAAACAACTTAGATAATTGTATTTTGGTTGGACCAAAGAAATACTTGGAGCACAAGTTAATCACAATGTTTGTATGAATACTTTATCGGAAAAATTCAAAAATTAGAAAAGTAGTTTGGTTTGATTGAAAAATTTAAAAATTTGACACAAACAATTTGGTTCGGTATTTGAAAAAACCCAAACTAATCAGAAAAAATCTAAATTTTATCAGCTTGACTTTATTTATAATTTTCACAAAAATAATTGAATTTAATAGTTGAAAAATCCAAACCAATCAAGTCATGTATATCCGATCATATGCTAGACAACTAGTTATAAAAGTCAAACATTTCAATTTTCAGAAATTTAAGAGTTTTTTTCTTCTTCTAAAGATATATAATTGATTATGAGAGATATAAAAGGAAAAAATTGAAAGTGAGAAAAGTTTGTTCCATTTTGAATATGAAAAATAGAAAACATATGATAGAAGATAATATCATAAATAACTCAAATTAGCAACCAAAAAAAGGTGGGGAATTATTGAATTGCTTTTCTTTATTGTGAATAGTGAAATTGAATGGCAATTTGAGTCAAAAACTTAGATCAAACTGCCACAAATGCATGCAAGTGAGAATTTTGACAAAAAATGTCGCACATGTGTGGTGTTTGGCGTGAAATAGTAGGGATCGACGCAAATTTAAAATAATCAAACTTTAATTTAAATATTAAATAATGAATAAAAAATAAATAAATTAAAAAAAGTGAATCAATCCTAAGTTTTGAGTATACCTCTTGAAGAAGTTCCAATTCTTTGAATTTGTCACAATTAAGCATTATTTAGTCACAATTAAATATTTAATAAACTCAACTTGTTGAATTTAATGAGAATGGGGACAAAATGAAATGCATAGAAACTCACACTTAGAGGTGCAATATTTGATGATATTTTCTATTTACATACAATGCAATTATAGAATGTATCTCTAGTTTCTACTATTTCTAGTCTATTTTTAGTGTGTGAAGCAAATTTTTTGATTGAAATTATTTTCCACATATTGCGCCAAGTCTTATAAGCAGAGTTTGTTAAATATATGATCAAAATCAGACAAAATTTAAAGAATTAAGATTATTTAAGAATAAACTTAAGGGGCTATTTTGACTCAATCTTTAACATACATGATCGTTTTTGTTATACTCCAAAAATGTATGTGTGAGAAAATGACAAATATTGTTAAAAAATCTTGACTGTTATGTATTATCAAATAGAAATACTTATGTTGATCACCAAGATTTCGATTAAAGCTTTTTATGAATGCCATAAGTTATTCATATATTTTAAGAAGCGTTTTACTCTAATATGATATTTTTCTTTTCAAGCTTGTTATAACAAAATCGAAATTGAGACGATAGACCTATAAAATTCTATTTGAAAAACCATCTAAGCCTTGTTATCTACGGGCCACTCAAGGGCCCGTAACTACAAAGGGTTGAAGGCCCCCACATATCCTACCTACAATCATGCACACTTCATATGAATAGTTTTCGATTAGAAATTCTGACAAATCATCATAAATTATCCCAACAATTTCAAGAACATGGTTGCGATTTCTAGCGTGAGTCTATCTTTTCAAAAACTATTTTTAATGAAATTATATTCAAATCATAATATAAAAAATAAAGGGCAACTTTCACATATAGCAAACATAAAATTCATATTTGCACGCTGTAGCAAAGTTTGCATAATTATACTCCATAGCAAATGTATAGATGTATAATTCGCTATACAAATACAATTAAAGCGAATTTTATAAAATGAAATGCATAAAACGAGAAAGAGAAAGAGACTTGGGCAGAGAATTATATAAAATGAATTGTATAATTATAAGTGTATAGAACGATTATATACAATTTGAATTTGTATAAATTGAGAAAGAAAGAAAGACAAAAGAGACTTGGGCAGGGAATATAAGATTGAATCGAATTGTATAAAATGAGAAAGAAAGAGAGAAACTATATACAATTTAAATTTGTATAAAATAAGAAAGAGAGAAAGGCAAAAGCTGGCCAAAAATATAAGTATTTATATAATTTTCTCTCGCTTTATACAAACACAAACGCATTTTATATATTTGTGTTTGTATAATGATATATAATTATTTAAGAAAAATCGGATTTGGAGAGAGATTTTAGCAAAAATTGAAAGAAATTGGGAGAGTAAAGATAGCTAACAGATTTGTATAAAAATAGAGGGTATGCCACAACCAATTACAAATATTTGATTTGGGAAGAAATTTTATGAATAACTAAAAAAAAATGGGAGAGAAAAAATAGGAAATGAATTTGGATAAAATTGAATCTCCCGCTTGATGAGTGGGTCCGAACCAAATGGCAAAATTTGTGCAAATTTACTACGGAACACAAATATTTTAAACAGTAGCTATATGATTTATTTTGATTTAAATATTTGTTAGTATTTATAATTTTCCCAAAAATAAATTTATTTGCGTTAATCATCTGAACCTTGTTAGTTTTAGGGCCGGGCCATATTGTACGGGCCGAATGACCCGTATCCCTTTTTAATCATGTTACACATAAATAGTGGAAAATTTTGAAATAATACCCTTTTCTTCTTAAATATCTTTTCCCTTTTTGCTTCTCTTTTTCTTTTTTCACTCAAATACTATAAAAGAAATTCTTAAAAATATTTAAAATAAGACAATTCAATCTGACTCACTCAGAGTAATTTGAGAAATAAGAGAAGCAATTGATCATAGTAACATATTTTAAATGATAATTGGTATAGTTATCAGTGTTTATTAGTTAAAAAATCCAATACAAAATGCTGAGCAGATTTGAGAAATTATTGGAGCTAAGAGAAATTGATTCTATTTTGCCAGTAGGCAGTAGGGTTTGCACCTTACAATGGATTAATGACAACTGGCAGTGATCAAATAAATTAAATAATCCTTCCGTCTCGATTTATAAGATATTGTTTAACTTAGCATAAAGTTAGAATAATAATATATGTTTCAAATTTATGGTTCTAAAATAAATTTTAGACATTTATATACGAACAAATCAATTTATTAGCGGTTAAATTTTTTTTTTTACTATTAAAGATGACATTTCTTTAGAATGAATTAAAAAGAAAAACGTGTCGCAGTTGCACTTGGATTGGACAGCTTTCATCAATTAGGCTGGGGACAACAATCAACATCGGCGTATCACAGAAAAATCTTATCTGTACAAACCTTTCAATTTCTTTTTGAGAGAAATGATAAAATTGTACAAATAGACGTGCATATTTTACGTGATATTTTACATAATAATTTATATTTTACGTAATGTTTCATGTATTTTATGTCACGTATGATTTATGTGTGTATTGTTTAATTTTATATAAATTTGAATGTTTATTCATACATTTGAATGAGATAAATGTGAAATGATGCAAAGTTGAAGGGCATATTTACATATTATGCGAAAATTTTAAATTTTTAATCGAACTTACTATTAATGATGTAACATGGTGTTAAAAGATGCTGAAAATTATTCAATTGTATACTACATAGTTTTTTGATAATGATTGTGTACTAATAATTGAATAATTTTGTATCCTCAATATGCTAACTAGCTGGCAAGCTGTATCAAAGGGAGATGTTTCATCAGTTTGAGGATTAAAATTCAATTATTACAATTATGATATTCATAGGATAGAGAATTTTGAAAAGTTTATAATGTCACTTTACACCTCTCAGTTTCTTACATACATTTTGGAATATAATTTCAATTTATTATGGTTTTGTAAGGTTTTAGGATTTCTATTATTAATAATTATGTTGCCATGAGAGTGCAAATCTGAGGCTTCTCAGGGTAACTAATCAATCATATTGTTATTTTAAACTAAAAATCATATGAAATCAACAAAATAATGTTTGACGCTCGATGAAATTGTAAATATATAACATGCAATCTATTGATTTGGTATAAACAGATCATGGATACATGATTTTACAGCCTCAGTTTTTTTCACAAATCCCCATTTTGATGTGTAGAAGAATTGTCATATATGATATGAGTTAAGAGAATAAATATTCATCAACTTGAGAAAATGCACTACTCCATAATGTTACCTGATCATATATTTTGAGTTTAATAAACATTTTCTTACATCTCTCTTTTTTATCAAATAAAATTAAACCCTTCAATACATGAAGTTTGATATAACCTCTTATCTCAAAATTGAAGTTTCAAATACACATCGAGAACTAGTGTTTATTCTGCTGGTCCTCTTATAATGTCACTTCTTCCATTCATAGGAGAGACGACAGCGAGAATAACCAATCCACCCAAAACAACAGTCAAGACACCCAAACAGTTCACTAGCAATGCCTCGGTGGAGTAGCGTGAGATTATGTGGCTTGCTTGAAGGAATGTAGCTTTCTCTAAGAAGCCAGTAGCACAGGTAGCAATAGCAAGGGCGTATATATAGATACCAAAAAAGACATGCCATGGTAGAAGAGTCGCTCTGCTGTTCCTTGAACCACCTGGATACCAGAAAGTTGCAAAACCGACAGCCCACTGTCCACAAGTTGTTGAAAAACCAAATTATGAACTATGACATATAGTAATAAGGACACGGCAAAAGAACAGGAAAAACGATACAACGAGAGAGTAGCATAGGAGCATTAAAGAGAAATACCTGGACGCCAAATAGAAAAAGGCAAAATAAGCCCAACCATGAGTGAAGACTGTAAAAGTTGTCGATTCCTTTGTCATTATGAAACTTCCAAGCAGCCCATAGACCAATTAGACTCAAAAAGAAAGCCAAGAACTGCAGGACAAGATGAACTGATTTCCGGAAGCTCTTTGTTCCTGAGACTGTCTTGTACGCCAGCATCGCTGGAGCAATCCACACCAAATTTGGAGATTAACATAATCCATGACACAAGAGATACAGAAGCTATGCTGAATTATTCTGATTAGGATGCAAGAACTGAAAATGTAACTCAACTTTATGTGAACACCTTATTTTTGACACTTTTAATTACTCCCAAAAAGGTATAATTTTTCTCCTATTTGCGCATTTTTTAGTTTACCCTTTTATTTTATTTTAGTTTTGCTTTTCTTATTTATGTATTTTTGAATATTTTTATATATATTAAATTTAAGAAGTGCAAAAAGGACTCAATTATAGTTTAATCTACCCAATTTGGTTAAATGGGTAGAAATCAATATCATCCCTCTATCCTCTTTTGACCAATGACCCTCATTTGACATCTCTGTCAAGTAGAAAACATCTCAAAAATCATATTTTTGATCTCCATTATTCTCCGTCTTCTTCCTTCTCCTCCTCTTCTTCTCCCCACCACCAGCCACCTTACAAAAACCCTTCAAGCTTCAATGTGTGCAATAAAAGGTGTGACGACTCTGACGACTTCACTAGGAAACCTAACTAGGATTCGAGCTTTGTTTATTGATTAATATTTGACTTTACTAGTTACTTGGATAAATATTGTGTTCATTCCCTAATGTGGTCTTTGTTGCTTTTTACAGCTTTGATATTGTGTGATTGTATATATCCACTATCTCTCTCGCACACCATCCTGAGCCTCTTAACACATTCACCACCGTTCATTGTGTGCGCGGATAATGGAGACCACATTCCTCAACCCTTCCTTTGCGACTAGGTACTAAGTTGAACCAGTCAACACCGAACTTTGGTGCAAGTCTAATGATAGAATTGTTCCAAGAATAACATTTGTAATATATATATTGCACCCTTCAAAGTAGGTAGCTCTCTTTTACACAGTGTCAATGCACAAAACATGTCTCCTAGAATCATGGGTATAAGGGTGGGGTTATCCATTGTTGTTAACGCCCTTACTACACCCAGACCTATGTCAATATGTCCATCCTGTTCTGGAAAAACAATAAGCTCAAAAAATGCAACCATGAAAGCAAAGCACCTATGGACTCTCCTTTTTTCTGGATCCCCAATATTGCTAAGTTGACCATGATACTTTCTAATCCTTTCATTTCTGACCATACCTCTAAACAGAAAATTTAGAGAAATCCATCTGCTTCTCAAACTCTATTTCTTCATTTGATTAATTTTCAAATAGTCCCGAAACTTATTCCCGTTAATCTTTTAAGAGATGATAGGTCTTTTCTTATGGAGATCAGAGTCCCGAAGACTAGATCCCATCCCCATAAAGCCTGCAATTTCTTCCAGAGTTGGGGCCAGTTCATAATCCGAGAAGCGAAACACATTATTCTTATAATCCCACAAATGAATCAATGCCTCAAACACATCTCTTCTAGAGTTGATTTCCAACATGTGCACTAAATTCCCCAAATGACCTATCTTTTTTTCAGCCATAGTCCCCATGTTTCTCCATCATTGCCACAGAAGGAGTTAAGTTGGTGAACAATATTCTCCAGGAAATCGATGTAATGAAATACCGATAGAAACAATAAAAAGACTACAAATAATAAAGAGCAAGCTGGTGATGGTATTTCTATCGTATTGTTTATGTATTGAGTGTCTACTTACTTTTAAGTGTGTGTGTGTGTGCGCGTGTATATATATATATATATATATTTTTTTTTCTTCTGCTAAAGAAGAGAAGTGCTCAGTAGTTAAGAATGGATAGAGTGTTTCCTCAGCTATTATCAGATTAACGAGATTATTTAATAACCTCATCATTTCACCTCTTTCTTAATCAAATTAGGCAACACTTATAAGTATATATATAAATTATCAAATAAACAAGTATATATAATTTTCCATGGTGTGAGATGGTGTAGTTGAAAGGAAGTAATGGATATATTCTCTTTTCTTTTGTCATTTTCATCTAAAGGGTGAAAGTTTATTTAACAATTACAATTACAATTACATTTCTCACATTTAAATTCTTTTTTCGTGGCCTTTCTTGCTCACAAAGCTAAGGAGAAAACAGAAAATCATTTACATTCATCTAGCAATATATGGATGAAACAATAATACATGAGAATTCTATCAACGACTTGTGACAAAGTAGCTCTCTGAAATGAGTCATTATGCATAAGTTTTTTTTTTTAGCTATATAGCGAAAAAAGTGGCATGGTAGAGAGCCATTTAGTCTCTATTTATATCCTCTCCTTATATATAGCATATAGTTTTAAGAACACTCAACAACAATGATTAAAATTAGTGTGACTGATAGTCTTAATCTGTTTTTTAATAATGTAGTTTGACTTATAGTCTTAATATTTACCTTCACCATTTAGAAGGACAAGGCCGATAACCATTAAAACAGGATGAACCTGCATGAGACAACATGGAAAACACAAATAAGATAGAGTTTGTTTCAGTCTCCGAAAGGCTCTGAAACTTGAATCACAGTAAAAATCAAGAAATAGATCTCGACTTTTGTTAGTAGGCAGATGTGTTATTTGTGGTAGAAAATGCAAAAATTAGAAGTGACGAGATTGATTTTTCTTGTTAGGCATATCCTATATGAAACGAGTCACCTAAGTCTCTTCCTCAAACATGACGCACATCAAGTTCACCAACTGGGAGAAGCAGCAATAGGTACAACTACAACTGTACAAGAGCTATGACTAAAGCATCATTTGCTGCCCATTTCCTTTAAAGGAAAAATGTTCTGCAATATCGGTAAAGATAAGAGAACCAAGTATATAAAGAAACCTTGATCCCAATATGGAAATTCAAATGACCGTCATCACAATAATTTACTTGGTAGCCATAATCCAATACTTTTGAGCTGTGTGATAACTGATCACATCCATCAAATACACCCTCAATCCCAATAAAGACGGGATCAACCATATGAATCCACACTATCAACAGTCTGTTCTATTCAGGCCAATTCATCCAATACCCAATAATTTGTTGTACGGACAGGAAAACTTAAAAGGGCAATCCGATATCCATTGGAAAGTTGAAGACATGCTAAACCATAGAGGGATCCGGGCTCTTGAAGTCCATGGGTGTTCCATACCACTACAATACACTTATCTATAATATTTCTAGTTTCGACTATATCTGGAGAGAGCACTGCACTAGGACAGAAAACTCACCTTTGCACCAAAACAATAAGTGCATGATATGTGTTTTTTAATTTACTGCTAATCAATACCTTAAAGTCGTCCATTATTGCTCATTTTATAGTGCTAACACAGTCACAGTGCAGGTAAACAAAATTAGTCGAAACAGGAAAATTGAAGGAAGCTTACGTTAAAGATGAGAGCTTTGTTGTCAGAGATGAGTGCTAAACCT
Source organism: Solanum peruvianum (assembly GCA_027705065.1). Taxonomy (NCBI): domain Eukaryota; kingdom Viridiplantae; phylum Streptophyta; class Magnoliopsida; order Solanales; family Solanaceae; genus Solanum; species Solanum peruvianum. The sequence continues at coordinate 35,951,192 of JAKWJD010001756.1, read as the reverse complement.
CCTCTGTAATGGACATTCCAAATCAACACCAACGCTGCCACCGCAATTCCGATTACTCTCACCAATAAGAAAATCGGAAACCTTACCACTGGCACCGCCATTGATAAATCCTCAGAATTAGTAGCCTCCTCAATAATGCGAAATCTGCAGGTTGTTCAATAATGTGATGATCGTCGAATTGGCAGAGCTAGGGTTTTAGGTTTTAGATCTCTTCTCGATTAAAATTCACAATTACGATCTTTTGACTTTCACAGGGAAGATAGGTCCCCACGTCAGCTCCATAAAATCTTTTTATTTTTTTTTGGTACAAATTGAATAATGTTTGGGGAAATGCTGAATAATCTATTGGATTATTGCTTTATGGCAAGGGTGTGTATTAATCTTATTTATTTTTTTAATATTTTCGATCTTGTTTTCTTTTTCTTTTTTGGTCATTGTTTGAAAATGGGTTAAAATTATCTTCAAACTATTTGAATAACTTATATATATCCTAAAATTATGTTTGAAATTAAAACGATCCTTGTTGTTTATGTTTTAGATCACAAATAACTTTAAAACGTTATCTTTGTCATAGAAGTTGACATAGTAGTCCACCTAGGCATTTCAACATGGCAAAATATATTTCTCTCAATAATGATGTTTTTCCTTATTCATCGCTATCACAAAAAGAAATCAAATATAATTCTTCCATTGTTCTGTTTGAGTTTGTTGTTTGGACTTTGAAACTTCAATTTTTAAGTGTGCTGAAGTTTATTTGAAGTTGTGATTGCATATTGAAGGATCGAGTTTATTGTTTGAATTTTTCGGATCATAATTCACAAAATTGATTTTAGATTTTCAAACAATTTTAGAACTCTTTCATATATTAATTTATATTTTATTGGGATTTCAACTCATACTAAAAAATCAGTTTTTAAATGTCAATTTCCACTCAATTGCAATATCCAAGCAATTTGTAGTAACACTCAATTAAATCTCTTCAAAAATCCAACAAAAGCTAGGAATTTTCCACCAACTAACATTCAAATGAGTAGTTATTCTAGAGTGTCAACACATAAAGAAGGACTTCAAGAGTTTTTTCAATATTTTTTAACTTTGAGAATTAAATTTTCAATCTCAAATTCGATGACAACAAAACTCAAACAATGAACTCGATAACACACAATTACTATATAAACAAAATTCAGCGCACTTCAAAATTGGAATTTCAAAATCCAAACAATAATTCTAACAAGAATAATGAAAGAACTATTTTTGACTAAAAAAATTTCAAAGGGTATAGAAATTGATCGAGCTAAAGTTGAGGTAATAGAGACATTTCCCCCACCTATCTCTATTGTGTAGGAGATGAACAAGGAAGAGTAGCATCATTGAGAGGAGAAGATTTTTGTCATGTCGAACTACCTAGGTGGACTGTCATGTCAGCACCTATGACAAAGATAACATTTTAACAGTATTTATGGTCCAAAACATAGACGACAGTAGCAGAGCTAGAATTTTGTGTAAGGAGTGTCAAAATATAAGAAATAAAATCGTGTAGAAGCCAAGGAGTGTTCATATTTGATATATATACATAAAAAATATTTGTATTCCTAGCTACACAATTTATTTTTAAACGAAGAGGTGTTGGTCGACACGCCTTAACTACGTGTGGCTCCACCACTGTTAGACGACATTTGATCCCAAACATAAATAAAAAATATACATGAACTATTTCGAATATTTCAAGTGTAATTTGACCCTTTTTCTGTTAATAGTTTGTCTTTCCTAACTTTGATTATAGTTTGCTCACATAAAATTCCAAAAGAACTCCAAAACATATAGTCTTAACTAGAGTAAGGATAAGGGTAGAGAAAACCACTTAGGATGGTTACCCTCCTCTCCTTATCCTATTAGATATCCAGAAACTCAACTACCCATATGTTGGAAGGCACACTCTACTCTATCAGACCAAAGATTTCATTTATGCCTGACCAGGTAAAACTTCTACAGTAACTTTTAATTGACTTCATCATCTTTGCTGAGTTAATGAACATTTGTATTCAATAGGATTAGATTTCAAATATCACTGATTTAATCAACAGTATTGTGCTAGCATGAGATACCTTTTTGTTAGTAGTGGTTGTCACTCCACTATTGTCAGTTTCTTGAGGCTGAGATATGAGTCGATCGATTATTTGCACAATGTCATGCAATTTGAATATATACAATGTCACATTAAGACATTATTATGAACACTAGAGGGATGGATATCAACAGATTCCAGGGTACAATAATTGAAGATTAGCAACAGCTTCTTTTCACCATCATGTATAACCTAGAATTTAACTGGGAGGATAAAACAATGTGCTGCAGAATTAGAAAGGGCTGATCCTGCGAGCTAACTTTATCAAGATTTCTGGAGCAAGCCGCTTTCTAGGAGGTACCATAGCATCCTTAGCGAGAGCTTCTTTGTCGTTAGCATGTATATATGCTACTATATAGTCAAAAAGGTCATCTTTACCACCTCTTAGAGGATCCTGCAGTTAAATGTACAGCAAGACACTCAAATTTCATCTTTTCCCTAATGATTACAGAAAAATACTACCACGATAAGTAGACTACATAAAAATGAACAAAGAGTGCATACATGAAGGAATAAATCCAGGTGAGTTCTTCCATCATACAAAATTGATTCAGCTTGAACTCCCACTCTGTGAAGTGTATCTACAAATGCTTTGCTGCAGAGTAAGAGCAAGTTCAACATGTTATTGTACAAGTTAGCACTTAAACATGATAGCCATTCTTTATGTAATCCACTAAAGTAAAAGTGGTGGATCATCATGGCCCTTCAGAAGGAGTTCAGACCTTGAATCCGATGGAATGGAGCAATCTGAAGAACCGTGAAATAGGATAATGTGAGGCAGCAAATGGACAGCAGCTTTAGAGCTCCGATCCTGTACCATAATTTCAGGAGAGAATTTTTGCAATGACTCCTCCCCTTCCATTATACTGTAGATGACAAGTTAAAATCTCAACTTCACAGTAGGTGTGGTAACATAAGCTGATTAAGGTTTTGTTTAGCATGAAGGAAAATATTTTCTTGGAAAATGTTCTTTTAGGAAATAAGTGAGTTTCTTATTTGTTTTCTTATTCGTTACATTAGCAAAAGATATCTATCTTAAAGGCATTCGTATGTAATCTTAGATAATACTATGGGAGGGTGGGTAGGGTAGGGGTGTGGATGTGAGGTGGTTGGTATGGTGGTGAAGATGGAGTATGGTGGAGGGTTGGGAAACACAATCAATGTGGAATATCACTCTTGAAGCTTGTTTTTTCTACTTACACTAGGGAAGTCATTTTGCTCATTTATAAGGAACTTGTTTTCCTAGAGAAAGTGTTTATCCAAAAAATTTGGCCAATCGAACATGAGAAAACTTAAATTGTTCCTCCACACCGGACACACCCTAAACTTTTGCCTGTTACGTGAGATAACGCTGTTAGCCGATATTTACCTCAAGAAAATTGAGCGATATAACCCTCTGTTATTGAAATGATCAACTAAATTGGGCAAATTATACCTGTCAAATCAAACAGTGGAACACCAATTAGCAAGAAATCTAACACAAATAAAATAAAAGAAGAGCATACCAACTGAAGGAAAATAAGACATAAAACGCACACATTTTTTTGGTGAAGCATTTGCAGCACCAAAAGAATGCTGCGGGGAAAAAGAAGGATATGAAAGCAGCAGAAGTTTAGTGAAAGAAAAAGAAGAAAATCTAATTCCTTTTATCTGATTTTGATCATGTGAATTGCAACTGTCCAGATGGAAGACAATAACCGATAATAACTTTGCTATGAAACTGGCCACTTACGCGCCTGACAAACCAAAAAAAGCTTTTATTTGGGAGGTGCTCCAAGAAACAGTTTCTCCTCTAGATTCTTTGATCGCCTGCTTCACAAGAACACAAGAAGAGATATGTGCACCAGCAGATTGACCCATGAGATAAATCCTGGAAAATACAGACAGCATGACAGAGTTGAAAATATCAAATCTTCGGTAAGTACAGAAAGGCTTCTTAGGAACTGTCCAGTTTTTCTATTTCATATTTTTCTGCTCTAGTTTGTATAGTGAATAACTAGACTGTCCGTCAAGTCATCTGAGTCCAGAAGGACTGTTATCCAATGTCCTTCACATCCATAAATAAGAATTACGAAGTGTCATACAATCTAGAACTGAAAATAATCTCAATCATCCTTTTTAGTGATTTCATTCTTATTCAATTCTGCTCAAAATGCAAATCAGGGGAACAATATTAAACCTATTTGGGTCACCACCAAGATCAGCGATGCTGCTGCAAATAAATGAGATTCCCTGAGACACATCTTCCACCATATCTCCTATTGTTCCCTGTGGAAAGTTTCTGCAACCAAAGAGTCCATAAGAATCTTGAATGTGGACAAGAAAAGTGTGATAGTGTGATGGCACTGCTGACCAAGGAAAATGGGAGGGCAGGGAAATTAGTAACTGATGCAGTGTGTATCATCCTATATAATGATGTTTTTACCCCGTCAATATATTTTTGAAAAAAAAAAGTTACTTTTTCACGTAGTAATACTAAAGGTTAACGCAAAGCCTTAAAGATAAAAGTGGGGCCTGTCCCATATATCAATGCATAACAGATCAACTAAGATTGCCTTATGGAGAGTGAATAGGTTAAACAGAATTGTGTTCTATTGATTCGCTATAAAAATCATGTGTTGGTTCCCCTCTATCTAACGAATCATCCAGGAGAACCAGTAATATAAACACAATTACATGCAGCATGAAAGTGGACGACAACCTGTAGTTAAAGAATTCAATCAGTTACCTGTAATCAATGCATGCCACTATAATGTCATGTTCTGATAATTGCTTTCCCAACAGAGAACCCCAGGCCTTGTATCTGCATGAGTATGTGAACTTCAGATCAATGTTAATATTCAGATAATCACATCATCCATCCAATCCAGGATTGAACATGCCATGAATAAAGTAGAACTTATTAGGGATATATAAGTGCTAGAATCTATTCAGAAGGACCTGCACATAACCAATTTTGCATTTAGTTCCAGTTATTGATCTCATGTGTGTTATTATGGAGATGTGCCTGTGAGGCTAATAAATCACTGTTCGGAGGTAACTCAGTCATGCAACATGTTTGAATCTTTGTCAAGGCAGAAAATCTGAGGAGAAGGAAGTTCTTATTGCTGACGTTTGTTTGTGCAACGAGAGAGGAGAAAGACCACTGTGTATTAGCATCTTAATGTTGCTACTTTAAACCTCATATTTGATGTTTCTGGAAGTCATGCAGAACATGCCCCCATACAGTGAAGGAGCTCTTTAATGCTTCTATACATTTCATGAGTAATGTCAGATTTGTAAACTGATGAAACTTAATGAGTTCTTGATGGGGTTGAAATTTCAGTGTCAAATACTCAAAACCTTTATTTGATTGGGTAATATCTGACTCCGACAGGAATTTTATTGGGTAATTCTTTCATCTAACCCAAGAAAGGGGAAGTTGCAAAAAAGGTGTTTATCTACCAGAGCCCAGGTTTTATTCCAGTTTAGGATACAATCTATCCTTCAAAAAAAATCCTTGGAGGCTTCCAGCACTTCACAGATTTATTCTATCTTGTTGATGCCATCCTAACATGCATCCACCTAACTTGCTACTGAAAACATGACTGAGATATCTTGCCAAACACACACATTAGATTCTCCATATTTTTTTTCTTCAGAAATCATCACTAGTAGCTTCATGTGAACTGCAATAGCTTGAGAAGCCAAAAGACTGCTAAAATCTATTTATAAAATTGATAATTCTGGAATTTGGAAACCATAATCAACTGCCTGCTTATCCCAGGTTGTAGATAGTAGTAGAAGAGATCTGAGATCATTATACACAATTGAAGACTTGTAATTTGATGCTATTATCATTGTTTTGTAATTAGTTGATAGGGTCTCTCAGATACACACAATTTACAAAGCTGATATGACTGCATCACCGAAAATAATTTCTCCTAGAGGAAATAATATAGGAAAACATTCTCTTATATTGTTCAAGCGCAGGAGTGGCTACAGCAGTCTTAGTAAGTTAGAAATACTTTTTATCAATTTCATGAAGAGAGCAGAAACCTAATATCCTATAAACAAAGTTAATAATAATAGTTCATAGCACCAGAGAGGTAATTAATTATACAAAAAAGATTACATACTAGCTCTCTTGTATCTTACATACTAGAGGAATTTATAATGTAGAATGATAGAAAGAAGAAGTATCTAGATTTCTTACTCACCCAATAATCCATGCTCCACCTGTTACAAATACCACAACTGGCTTTGGGCTGTCTATCTTTGCTGGTAGATATAAGTCCAACCTGAAACATAATGTCAGTTCGAGTCGACCTAAGAAACTAGGTCAAGGAGAAAAGGAGGACAAATGACATACCTATTCCTCGGCTGATCACCATAGACAACACTTAGCCGGACCAGTGGTGAAAAGAAATAATAAAATGCAACTGTCACAATTGACAGAACAAGTTAAATTTGATCGCGTTGTGACAGTTATAGACATATATAGTTGCTGAATAAAAGAATAAAAAATGCACGTCTCTGACAGAGGTGGTCCTAGGTAAATGTGACACATAAAAATGACTACAAAGACATCCTCTCCATGGTAACCTTCCTCCAACACCCCAACCCCAACCTAATGAGAAAATATGCCACAACAAAAATATTGTCACATGAAATGTTACAACCATTAAACAGGCTTTTTCACGACTGATTTGCAGTAGCTATTTACTTCTAGTGGAAAATGGTCACAATATAATCCCAACAAGAATGCACCATCCAATTTCCTGGTTTTAGTTTTGTTGTTTGAAGAACTAGACTAGAAAAGTGACTTTGCCAGACATGTGAATGAGAAATATTAGGGATTTCAGGCATTACTATTTATACCCAGCTCTCTAACTCTTTAAGAAGATAGGCATGACACTATTCCATAACAAAGAATGCATTAGCTGTTTTACTGATTCTGGTTCTTCTAATGGAAGAACTAAATTAGAAGCAAACCTTGGACATATGAATGGTTTATTAAAGGACATATTGCTTAGCTTTAATTAGACTGGTTTACACCAGAGAAGGTATCATCAATTCGTCATTCTTTCAATATGAATGGATTGGAAAAGAGCATCTTTTTTATACTCACCTTGGATAAAACCAGGCATAAGTAGCATTGCATATAATGCAAGACCCAAAAATCTTGTAATCCATTGATAACCTAACCTGAATAAAGGAAGTAATAAGAAACCACATCTTATTGACAATTCCTCTATATCTTGTTCAGTCGCAACTCAAAGCAAATGAAGCAAGTAATAGTAATACAAAATGATGAATTATACTACTAAGGCTAGTCCCCTCCCTCTCCAACATGACATATGACACTACTCACCTCTACTCCTAATCATCTACCTCTGCAGCCTCCTATCTAAGATCATGCATGGTATAATCAGAAATCTCGAAGAAGGCTCTGGAAATTCTACTAGTATAATTTCACAAACTTGAAATCCAACTAATGCTCATTCATTCATATACCGGTAAATATAAAGGATTCAAATCAAAGCAAAAAAAGTAAATGTTTACGAAAAAGCAACATTTATATCATCGTAATTCCAATTTCTTCTCCGATAAAACCTAGGAAAATGAATGAATCCTCTGTATCCATTTGAGCAAAGTTGACAAGAGTAAAATCGGAAATCAGAGCTAGTTACCCGAGATAACTAAGAAGGTTGAAACTTAATCGAGTAATCAAATAGGTCTCAGCAGCAGCGTGTCCAATTTCACGACTAAAGGATCCTTGACGATTCAACATTGGAGGCCCGGACTTAGTTTTGGTCAATGGTTTTCTCCTCCGCTGGTAATTATACGGAATTGAAGGCAAATTTGGTAAAGTAGAAGCCCTAGCTAGTAACTGACCAGTATCGCCTTGATTCTCCATATCGGCGGCGAAAGCATGCAAAATTCCGATGAGATCTCAAATTTTACCAAAAAGGTAAAACAAGTGAGAAGATGATTGTAGCCTGGTGAGCCGGAGAAGGTGAAGTTTGGCGGGATATATATAACCCTTTAATTATATAAAAATTCAGATGACACATCATATTCACTTGCTAACGGTTCTATGACTGCAGGCATACTACTTTTCCCTGTATCTATTACTGCTACAACTCACTTGCCTACGTTTATTTGTTCATTATATTAAAAAAAAAATAAAAAAAATGGGATTAGTTTATTTAAAATTAGTTATGTTACTCGTTTTAAAATTTAATTTATTTTATAAAGCTTATATATATTTATTTTTTTGTCTCATACTAGATTATTTGTTGATCATTTTTCTTTTACCCAAATATAACATAAATGAATTTTTCTCAATTTGAAATCGCATATAAGATCCCAATTTTTAATATGGCACAAATAAAAATTTTCTCAAACTGAAAATTCAATGACATGTTTAAGTATTTTTAAATAACTTTTAAAAACAACAAACATTTAGTCTTTAATACGACTCTATAGCTATAGTTTGTTTAGTTACAAATAACAACAAAATGTCTGGGGAGAAGAAAGGAGAGAGACGAGCAAAATTGAAATAGAGAGGAGAGAGGAGAACGAGATTAAGAGAGGGAGAAGAGATGCAAGCGAGATCGAGAAAGGGTGGAAATAGGCAAGGAGATCGAGAGAGGGAGGAGAAAGAGAAAGAGAAAGAGGAGAGAGAGGATCGTATTTTGTATTTATTTTGTATTGTATTTTATATTTATTTTAACAATTGTATTCTTTATTTATTTTAATTGTATTCTTCTATTCCTTATTCTCTAATGAGTATTTTCACGACTCTTGCTTATGTATATATATTCTTTGTTAACTATCTCGTGAATTCTTGCACCTAATCTACGTTTTCTTGCGTATTTGTTTTAGGTTAATATCAGATTTCATCTCAATCTTTTTCTCTTTAAACAGATTTTTATATTAAGTAACAATCTATTTATAAAATATCTAATTTACGCTTAATGAAATGATTTGCAGTCACACAAATTTCTATCATTTATTTTGAACCGCAAGTTTTAAAAGTCTTCATTTCTTTCTTAAACTTTATGTCAAGTCAAATTACAAAAAAATGGGACGGAGAGAGTAATAATTTAACTTTAGAATATTTATTTTAATATTAATGAAATGATTTACAGTCACACAAATTTAAATTATTCATTTTGATCTGCAAGTTTTAAAACTCTTCCTTTCAAATAATATATGTTTCGCTATATTTCTCATTTACGTGACATACTGACACTGATGAGCCTCAACAATTTTTTTATTTAGTTTTACACATTTTAAGTTGTTAATAGATATATATGTAATTTTTAAATAATATATATTACACATTTAATCTCAATTTATGTTACGGTATTAAAATTAGTGATTTAAGTACTTCTAAAACCATTTCAAAGTAATATATGTTATATCTAGTTTCTATGTGCAAATTTATGTGACGTTGGCAGATTTTTGAGATCTTCTTTTAATTAATTGATATATTTTAAGTTGTTCCAATTTATTATGTGACGATAAAATATTTGTAGATTTTTTTATTTAATAAAATATTTTAAATTGTTAATTGCCATAATATAACAAATAAATTAACATGAAAAACATATTTATTTAAATGTGCAAGAATACTCTCAAGTAAATAATTACTTATACATTGATTTCATGGTCCATTGGTTAGCAAGCTGGCAAAGACAACCCCCAGATGCTTGTCCAGCCACTTCTATATATAGAAAAAATATATATATAAAGAGAAAATAAATAATATATATTACGTAAAAGATATATTTTAAAAAATAATTTTGGAATATATAGTTCAAAATCTCAGCTGTATAACTTGGACTTAGATGTGTATATTAACGTTATTTCTTGTTATTATTATACATTGTTCAAGCAATAAAAGGTGTCATTGGAAATTTGTAGTACAATTTTCCAAATATTACATCTGTCCCAGCTGACGATGATAAAATTGATAATTATAGAGGAAAAAGAAAACTCATCCCCAAAAAGAAAAAGATGCAATAATGACTTGTATACCCACCAAGTAATTAGAATTATTGTAATAATACTAGATGCAAACAAGTATTAGTATAGGTCCAATAATTCAATTTTAAAAGTGGTCTCATGTATCTTTTCCTCTTTTAATTAATTAATGTGATACTTTTTTTAAAAAAATAAAAATTTACCTAATGTAAATTTTATTATTATGTAATTTAATAAAGTAAAATATATGTTAATTAATTATGGCTAAGTAAAGTGAACTACAAATTTAAACACATAAACATGCATGTATTGATTTGATATAAATACTCGATGTGAATAAGTTTCACCCGTTTTTTAATCAGTAGTTTTAAACAATAATTTTTTTCTATTGAATAATTATGTACGTGGATGAAGTAATTTGATATTTCAAAAATATTTTTGATATAAAGTAGACACATCAATGAAAAAAATGAAAAATTTCAAGAATATTAAATACGTTGATAAAGATGTATCTACTTCTAAGTTCTACCGTCTCAATAGTATTGATATTGATTGATGTTGGGGTTTTGTGGAGGATCTGTTTTGTGGTTGCAATTGGTGGATGTTTGTCCAAGATGAACCATACGTGATTTTCAACACCAACATCATATTGAAGAATAAAATTTAATTTTGATCGCTGTCACTTTTTAGCAGAGGTGTCAAAATGGGCTGGTCCAACCTAATTCAATGCAATTTTAATAGGCTAGAGAGTTAAAAAAAATTGGGATAGGCTGTCCCTTTTAATTAAAGGGCAAATAAAATAGCGGCTCAACCTAACCCTAAGCGGGCCACGGGTTGAACGGATTGGCCCTTCAATCAAAAAATAAATAATATTACTCTCTTAGAAAGAGTATCGAATGTTGACACTTATGAACAAGACATCAATTCATAAAGAATCTTTTATAAATCACACATTCAATGAATACTTACGAAAATACATTTATGAATCACACACTTTGATAAATACTAAAAAAATACATAATAGTCAACATAAAATTTAGCGGATAAATGTTGATCATTCCATCATTTCTCCCACAAAAAACTAGCTGATTTAAAAGATTTTCTGAACACAAGGCAGCCTAAATACTTAACAAATCTAAATTTTTAAATATTACATGACTCATTGATTAATGTTTTATAACTCCGCTTCTACTCCACTATCGATCACATTTGAATCAACATGTGATATTATTTTCTTAAGAAGTTCATCTTCATCTACGGTTCACCATTCAAGATGATATTTCAAAATACTTGATTTTTTATTTTTCAAAATATTTATTCATAAAATGTTTACAAATAAAACACTATTAAAAATTATATATATAACTATTTTAAAGTATTAATAGCCCACGGGCTGGCCTCTGAGGCTTGCGGATTGGGCCTAAGAGGCCAACGGGGGGCGGGCTAAAAAGCCTCATTCGTAAATGGGCCAAATAAGTCCATCCCCACTTATTTCAAGGATTGGGTTGGATCGACCACGCAAGTCAAGCCTATTTTGATGGCTCTACTTTCTAGCAGTGGCGGAGCCAAAAATTTCTTAAATGATGTCTAGAAATAGTAACTTGTAATGTTAAGGGTGTCCAAAATAAGTTATTTAATCATTTTGTATATCATTTTACTTGTTATATATGCTAATTTTTTCGACGAAGGGTGTCCAATGTCAGAATGTGGCTACCACTGCTTTCTAGTTAGAACATACGTATACAAAATTACAAACTTTGTTTGTTGATTTGTTAAAACTCAATTTATTGGAGTTCTTAAATTTTAGAATGATGCAAACAGTCTTTATCCTCCAATGATGTCCAGAAACGTCTAATGTCCATATTCATATTCGAAAAAAATCACAAACACGTAAATTCAGAATTTAAACTTATAGAATATGCTCTTTATATATAAAATATATATATATGTGGAACTCAATTTTTTTTTTCTCTTTTTGAGATTGGAACTATGTGAATTAGTGACAGTTCATTTTCAGGATATCATCTTTAGTCATACGAATAAATACTATAATTGAGCACACTTAAACTCCTTTCCAATCTCCAATATAGAAAGAATTATTTACTCTAAAAATGGTATAGTTGAATATGTATAAGTTCAAAAGTATGTGTCTTAATGAGCACTTTTTAGGTCCGCTTATTAGTGGTTGGAATCAAAAGAAGTCAATATATAGAAATAAAATGTTGTAAAGAGAAAAGGAGGTGAATTCAACTATATTTGTGTATAGGTAAAAATAAACTATGTTTAAGAAAGTGGTAAATTATTGTTGTATTATTCTGTTAAAATATGTCCTACGTCTAACTCACTATTAAAAATTAGCTCAAACATAATGAAACTGTTCAAACCTTATAAAAAATAGGGATAATGTCCAAGTACCCCCTCAACCTATGCTCGAAATCTCAGAGACACACTTATACTATACTAAGGTCCTATTACCCCCCTGGACTTATTTTATTAATAATTTTTTACCCCTTTTTAGCTTACGTGGCACTATCTTATGGGCCCAACGATGATTGACTTTTTTCCGAACTAGTGCCACGTAGGCTAAAAAGGGATAGAAAATTACATATAAAATAAGTTCAGAGTGATAATAGGACCTTAGTATAGTATAAGTGTGTCTCTGGAATTTCGGGCATAGGTTGAGGGGGTACTTGGATATTTCCCTAAAAAATATATTCATCTTATTAACCATTAATATAAAACTTTTATCGTTCTCTAACATGATCAAATATAATATATTACTTTTGTATTTTTTAATAATGTCAGATATAGAATGCTTTTACAAGTAAGTATTTTTTTAATAATGTCAGATATAGAATGCTTTTACAAGTAAATTGAGTTAATATTTATATGTTACAAAGGTGGGGAACAAATCAAAAGAATTTCATTAGTGCCTAAAGGTACTAAGGCCAATTGTAGTGTCCCATGTGTTATTAGTGCCAACTAATATTCTTTGACACTACGAGCTTGTCCAAGCACCTGTATTTTCGAACACATTTGTCTCTTTACCCATGTCATCACTAGCATATGCACCATTTCTCAAGAACACATTTATTTATGTTGTAAAAATAATTCTGATATCTTCAAAAGAAAAATATTCAATGTTATTATCTAAGATTGATTCCTTAATTTCTTTGCTAATGACTCTTTATTGTATGCCAATAATACTTTAACATACTATAAATAGTAACATCTTCCTTATTCATTCTTATTCAATCTTTAAAAATTATGACAATTCTTTAATTCCGAGTCTAGAGTCTAAAAAGTATAAAATATTAACAAAAATTTCAAAATGGTATCTAAAATTTTATATCAATCAAAACGGAAAAATCGCTGGAACAACATCAGTTTCCTCCACCAGAAAAAATATAATCGTTGCTACTGCAGCGATTTTGCAAATGTGAATTTTTTTAAAAAAACAACGATTTTTTTTAAAAATAAATAAATGGAAATCGCTGCCTTTCTAATTTTTTTTTCTTTACAAAAATGGAAATTCTAAAAAAAATTAAAAAAAAAATGAAAATCGCTGTCGAATTTCTTTAATTTTTTTTTAAGATGGAAAATCGCTGCCTCTAAAAAAAAGTTCTTTTTAAAAAAATCGAGAATCGCTGCCTATGTAGCAATTTGATTTTTTTTTAAAAAAAATCACATTTTGCAAAATCGTTGCAGTAGCAGCGATTTTGCTTTTTCAGGTGGAGGAAATCGTAGTTGTTCCTGCGATTTTTCCGTTTTGGTTAATATAAAACTTTATATACCGTTTTAAAATTTTTATTGATATTTTATACCCTTTAGGCTCTGGATTCCTTTAATTCCCATATGTATATCATCATATTCATGGGTTATATATATATATATTCTCTGTGTTACTACATTGAGAGTAGAGAAGAACACAGTATCACTAGTGAGAAATAATATTATTCTTCTTCAATTCCTAAGTGTTTAGTTTTTTTAAAAATAAAATTTTGTTAGTTTCTGACTTTAAATTATATATATATGAAGAGTTTGTTGAATCTTGAGAGATACACATATATAGATACTCCAGCTATACCGGTTGAAATATCCATAAAGGATAGTATCCTTTGACATGTCTTTCTAGAAGAGTTCGTGTGAAGGTATTTTCTGTAAAATTTCCAACAATTCAAAGGGTCAATCTTCCGAGGCTTCACATAATCGACAAGTTTCTTCGGTGTGTATTTATTTTTAATTACCACTGCCACGTGGCCTACAAAAGTTTTGTCTCAATACATGTTCATTAATTCGACTTGAATTGATATTTTATTTTAAAAACAAAACACTTAAAATATAACCGTTGAATTGAAACTCAAAAATTAACTATATCCATGTCAAACAACACTATTGATCTTCTTTAAATAAAATCAAATCAACAATTAATATTCATATAAAAAAATTAAAATAAAAAAATCAAGGTACAATTTATTTATCTTTTTGCACCTTATTATATTTGAATATTTTCTTCAAGAGCTCTCCTTCCCTCTAACTTCAACATATGAAGCAAGAAATCACTCCAAGTATCAATAGGTCCAGGCAAACACCAATGCACACAATCATTATACAAAACCACATTAGCATTTGGCCAATGTCCATATTTACTAGGATGACCATCTGGTCTCAACAACATTGCTTGTGTCATATCCAATAATCTAAACCTTTTCCCTTTTCCCTTCCCTTCCTTAGCTGCAACCTTAAATTCTTCAACTTGTGTCCTATAAAATTCCATACTTATACCATCCAATGTTGTCTCATTACTTCTAAATGGACCTTGTCTCACACAATTTCCACCTTTATTCCATTCACCACCTTCAAAATGAGAAGGTGCAATTGTCCTAACAAAAGTAACACCTTTAAAATTCTCTAAACTATTTATGGCTTTTAGGGTTGTTTTAAGCGCTTTTTGATAGCCATAATTTATTGAGAGATCAGTAACATTTGGTAGTCCACAGTAATGACATCCAATTATTTCATTTTTTTCGTAGTAGACACTACACCTTGTGTACCAATGAGCTGAATTGAGGATCAAATAATTGAATTGTTCAATTTCAGTTGTCCATTTTGGATCAGGTTCATCTAGATAAAGATTGAATAGTCCTGTATGGCTAGGACCATCAGGGTCTGATTCTTTAACCGTGACCAAAAATGGTGACCAATATGCTGCTAGGGTGAAATTATACGTAGTGTATTTCCACCTCCTGAAATTTTGATCTGTGTCATTAGAAATATCAATCGGATATTCCACCTGTAAATAGAAAAAAAAAAAGTATTTTAAGTATGTGATTAAATTAGCATGTACCTAAGTTTACTAATTAAAGAGATATAGAAAGGGACAATTATATTAATTTCTTGATTAAGAATTAGGAACCGACGCTCTTGAGGATAGGATTCTCTAACAAGTTGTCATAATAATGTGACATTACATTATTTAAGTAGTATAACTTTTTTAAGGGATAAAGTTAAAATTAAATACGACTATATATTATAAAAAAGATAGGATACGACAAGTTATATATGCTGGCATTCTATATGCTTCCAATTAAAGTTGTTCATTTTGTTATTTAAAAGTTGTAAAATGATTGCAAAAATATAAATTATGGTGGCCTTTGCTTCATATGGAAAAAGAGAAGTTTGATTAATTGAATCATATGCCTAAACAGTATCATGTCACAAGCACACAGCTAATATACATATAGAAAATATCGAATACCTCTAACTTCTAATTAAGAGTTAAAAAAAATAATATAAAAAAATTATTTTGATTTTTAAAATTGAATCACATATACTCTGAAATGAAATATCTTTTCTTTCTCTGTAGGCTAAGTAATATGAGCCGATATGAGACGGACAGAGTAGTATCTCTGCTATTTTTATCATTCACATTATATTAAAAATAGATATTTTTTCTTTTTCTATATTACACTTAACATAAATTACTCATTTTTTTCAAATTATTTGCTAATATCTTATACTAAATATTAATTAATATGAGTATTACGATAAGATAAAGAACATTTTATTTATTTTAATGAACCTATCCGACATGGATTGGATTGATAAAACAAACCCGACGTGACTAAAAGCAGACATAAAAAAAAAGTCTTGTTGCTTTTATGAGGCTTTAATATAATTTCACCTAAACCATTCGTCAACTACAAGCCAAGTGAAACTAAAAAGAAAATAATATTTGGAACTTTGATTTTAATTCTTGTTATATAAAATTTTATTTTAATAAAAATAATTAATTTTGATATCCTTCGTGTAGAAAATATTTCACATTTAGTTTACTTTTAGAATTATACTATCGATTAATATAGAGTAAACTTAACACAACACGTAGATAATTAACGTGTATATTTCAATAGTAAAAATTAAAATACTTGTTAATTAATATCACAAAAACTAAAATTATAATTTATCAATAATTGAAGCATCAGAATACTGTTACCAGAAAGAAAAAGTAAGAGGTGAAATTGATCAATGGTCCTGTCCTGTCCAATGATCATTAGTTCATGTAAATCAATAAAAAAAAATTATGAACATCAAAACAAGCAGAATTAATTAGCAAATATTTTAAAACCAACATCGAAACAAAAAGAAAATTAAAGACATTAAGAATAATTAATAATTAAACAGACGAAAATTAGATTGATTTCACCAAAAAAAAAAATCAATAATATAACTATTAATTGATTGATCATCTGAAAAATTTAAATAATCTTACCCGAGATAAGAGGCAAATTAAAGACTGCATTTGATTTCTTCCGACTGAATCTCCAATAAATGCCATAGACTTATTTCTCATCATATCCAAAAATTGATACGGGTTAAAAATTGGTAGATCGCACCCTTTAGGCTTCCATCTCCATTTCAAAAAATCAGTATCCGGCCTTCCATATTTCATACAATTTTGGTGTTCGTGGATCGCCCAACATGTCATATTCGTATAATATGGAGCATCCGGATTACGAACCCATTCTCCAATAAATACATCACACGTGTCTTCATCGTCCTGTTTTATTATCTTTTGGTACTTAGTAGTAGATGATGTAATTTTAGAAGAATGATCTACGATTAAATTCGCAGGGTACCTATAAAAAGGATGGTAAAGAGGAATAAGACCAAGAATAATTAATGTTAAAGAAACAAGAATTAATATTCTTGGAGTTCTCTGAGCTGTACTGAAATTTTTCCAAAAAGGAAGAAGCTCCATAGTTTTTTTTCTTTTTTAAATAATAATTCTGAAATGGGATTATGAGAGAGGAAGGAGAAAATCTTACAATTGTTGGAACTTATATATGTGATAATATATAATAAACGTGCTAATCACTAATTATAAGGTTTTAGTTAGACTAACTCCAAAAATCTTTGCAATTATGCAACTTTTTAGATGCTATGTCTTTTTCATTCAATACAATAATGAGTTATGTTAAGTTTTTCCAGAGTCAAGATTACATTAATTAGATAATTTAAAGTTAAATTTTAGATATTTAAAAATAATATATAGAAAATTTTATAAATTGCGATTTTTTATATTAATATTACGAAAAAAAATATTGATCAAAATTTATATTATTTGACTCTTTAAAAGAAATTAGGACAGCTAAAAAGGAAATTATGATAAAGCTAAAAGTTAGTGACCCAATCCTTAATTCACTTTAATTGGTGACTCTGATTTTATCAATTTCTGTACACGTCTAATCCGTAACCACCCTTTATATGTAATTATTATTATAATTATTAAGGGGAGGAAAAAATAATGGAGCTGCAATAATTGTATGTTAACTCTTGTAAATTATATTCAATATTCTTAATTTAATTAGTCAAATCACCGTATATACTTAATTAATATATGGCATTATGCTAATCATATTAATATTATTTCACTACAAAAAAGAAAATACAATTTGTATAATCTAGCTATAGATTGTAACCAGACCATAGCCTAAACTTAAAAATAGATCAAGCATAATTAACGTATTCATATTTCGTAAATGCACTCGATTTTAAAATTAAAATGATTTGTATTGTTCAATGGATGATTTAGTTATAATTTTTATCTCTTTTTGTTTTCTTTGAAAATGCAAATTGAACTTAGTGCTTCTATGCATATATGTGGAAAGTCAAGCAAAAGATGAGAGGGAGAAAAATAATTAGCAATGTAGGGTGAGTAGTGCTAATAATTTTCTGTGACTATATGTGGCACATTGTAGTACGTGATAATCATATCGTGTGTAGAATAATATACAACAATTATTAATTTTTTGATGTGATCATGCTAGTATGCATTTCCTTGAAACGTAGTAGTCTAAGCAATTATAAGTATATATGTAAATCATTGCGAATAGTTTTGATATTAGTCTAGTTATAATTTAGTGGATCTCTTCGTATTTTAAAATATTCATATGATATAATAATTAATGTCAAAAATTAAAAAGTATATTTGAAAAATTTAATCACAATAAGATTATTTAATAATATAAAAAATAAAACTAAAAAATATGAAAAGACTTCCACACTCATTGATGAAAGATAATAAAGTAATTGTTATTATATTTGTTAAGACGTACTTGGTGACTAACAAGGTTGAATAGGGGTAGAACACACAACTTTTGACACAACTCTATTTTAATTTCTAATGACCTAGAAGAGTTAAATTAATAAAGAAATTCTTGCTTGAATGAATTTCAAGAAAAAATAGTGTCCTGAACAGGGTGGAACTATTTAATCACTTAGAAAAATTCTTGCTTTGAATTAATTTTGAAAAATAGTGTCTTGAAGTATGTTGTCACCTTTCATTATAGGAAATAAATTTTTGGGTTACGTTTCTAACAAAGCAAACATTAAATTTATTTATTTTTGAGTTGATAAAGGATTATTTCATGTGGATATAATTCTTTTAGAAAAAACTTATGAAGAAATGCTTATTCATACTGAATATTATTCAATAAATTATCAATAATATAAATATTTTTAATTTTGTTATATTGTTGAGTGAGCAAAATTTAAATTTAACATATTTCAAAAATATCATTAGTAAAAGAGAAAATTGTACATAATAGTAAATATTTAAATCAAAATAAATCTTATACCTACTATTTAATTTATTTTTATTGCGCACTCCAATTTGATGGAACCCACGTATCTAAAAAAAAAACAGAAAATTTATTTTTATACAAATTCATTTTCTGTCTTCTCTTTTCCATTTTCTTTCAATTTTTCCTAAAATCTCTCTCCAAGTTAATTTTTTTTCAATTGATTGGGCCCACCCTCTATTTTATTACAAATTCATTAGCTATTTTTACTCTCCCAATTTCTTTCAATTTCTCTTAAAATCTCTCCCCAAAAAAAAAATATAGTTTCCATTGATTTAAATTTTAACATACACAATTTTTTTAAATTATAATGTATAGTTCTACTAATACATTAATATTTATTGTATTAGTAGTGTCATACATCCAAACTACGGACGAACCTTCACTGTATAAATAAACAAATTTGAAAAATAGACAACAATTTCATATACTTATTCAACTAAAAAAACATCAATAGGTATATGTATATAAACTACAACGGTTTCTATTTTTTTATTTATATACATATTCCCAATATACACTTATATAAACAATTTCTTTTGCCTTTCTCTCTTTCTCGTTTTTTACAAATTTAAATTGCATATAATTTCTCTCTTTCTCGTTTTATACAATTTATTTTATACAATTCATTTCAATAGTATATGTATAGCGAATTATACACATATATGTTTACTATAGAGCGCAATTATATAAACTTTGTTATAACATACAAATATAAATTTATGTTTGCTATATGTGAAAGTTACCCTCAGTGACAATGGAAAATAGCATTACACTACTTTGGTTGATTATTTTTCTAACTAATTACACTAAAATGTATCTTCTTTTGAAGTGTAGAAATGCTAAAAGAAATATTTCCAAAATTCAAATCAAAGGTGAAAGTCAATTAAAAGGTGGTAATTAATGCTAGATTCAGATGATTGTTAATTAATATTTTGTAAAGTATTATATTTATTGTATTATACTATAATATTTTGAAAAATGTAATATTTGAACACATTCTATTATTTTTATCATTACATAATATGGAATATTTATTGAAGAAAAAACTTATATTATTGTTTAAAAGTATACCGATAAAGTTATTATAAAAATGTTATAGGATAAAGAAGAAAATAAAGTTATCAAGTAATAAGGAAGGTAAAATGAAAGGGGCAATAACCACAAGTCCGGAGCTTAAAGGTGAAAAATGTTTTTAAAAAATTTAAAACGCTATATGAAACTTTTTTTAGCCAAAACGGCAAAATTACTGACGAGAAAGTAAAATTGTTGCTATATCAACGATTTGTTAAAATTTTTAAAATAATTCAAAATAAAAATATTTTTGAATAAGTTTTTTCATATGTATATTTTTTAATATTTTTTTCATATGTCGCTGCCTCAGCAGCGACTTAAAGTGATTTTTTTAAAATTATTTTTTGCTTCCTTTTTTAAAAAAATGGTTTAAATCATTTTTTTTATTTTTAAAATCATTTTTAATTATTTTTTAAAAAAAAATCAAGTAAATTTTAAAAAAGATTTAGCGATTAAATTGTTTTAAAAAAAAAGAAACAAAAAATAATAATAATAAAAAATTTAAACTTAAGTGGCAGCGACATATTAAAAAATTATAAAAAAAATTATTTTGAAAATCGCACCGATTTTGTTTATTTTTTTTTAAAAATAAAAAATAAAAAATTTAATAAAATCTATGCGATAGCAGTGAGTTTTTTCTTTCCGGACAAAATCACTACTTTGTCAACAATTTTACTGTTGTGGTTTTAAAAAAAAATCATATACTATTTTAATTCTTTTTTAAATATTTTTCACCCTCTGAGCTCAGGACTCCGATAACCACCATCACATGCACCAAGCATGTCGTCATATAAAAAGAGACTTTATTGTTATACAATGACAATTTTAATGATATAATACAATAAGATTTAAGCTTATATTTAGACATAATTTAATATCACGATTTTAAATTTCTAAATTCTACATTATACAAATAAGATGAATTGGGTTTTTAATTATGATTCAAAGCTTCTTAATGTAACAAATAAAATAATCATTGCATTAATATAACTATACAATGCGTAATAACCATTCAAACAAATCGTTAGTTTCTCTGCATGTTGTAGTTCTAGAGTTCAAAGAACTTGATTGTATACATTTCTATACTTAGTTGAATACAATTTTCAGTTTTAACCCAAAAATAAAATAAAATTGAACATGTCAATAATTGGTCAAGTAAATGATGAATATTTTATTGATAAATTCATGTTAAATTTGAAAAAAAAATTAAATTTTTGATAAATTGATCAAGTCAAATATTAGTTAACAAAATTTGATTAATGTTCAAGTCAAACTTATTAGACTTAAATAAAGTTCAAATTATATTGGGCAACTTTCACATATAGCAAACAAAAAATTCATATTTGTATAATATAGCAAACTTTGCATAATTGCGCTCCATAGCAAACATAAAAACTGTATAATTCGCTATACATATACAAGTGTATAATTCGCTGACCTAAATTGTATAATTCGCTGGCCTAAATTGTATGATTCGCTGGCCTATTTCGCTGCAATTGTATAATTTGCTTTGCATATAGTTGAATCGAATTAAAATGTATGTATATTGCATAATTATAAGTGTATAGCAAGAAGATATATGTTTTTCTCGCTTTATACAAAAACAGAAACACAATATATACACTTCTGTTGTATAAAGCTAGAGAAAATTGTATTTCACTACAATTGTATAATTCGCAATTGTATAATTCGTTGGCCTTTTTCTCTGCAATTTTTGAAGTAAAATGTTTGTAAATTGTATAATTAAGTGTATAACACGAAGATATACATTTTTGCATGTGTATATACAATTTTCTCTCGCTTTATACAAAAACAGAAACAAAATTATACACTTCTGCGTATAAAGCGAGAGAGGCGGGCGAGAATGGAGAGTGGCGAGCGAGATTCCTGGGAGAGAGACGCTGGCAAATTTTTAGATAATGTTTGCTATGGAGCACAATTAAATCAAACCCTAGCTATTCCATTTAATTTAGGTTATTAGTTTGCTATTTTATACAATTTTCTCAATTATATTTGGGTCAATTCATAAATCTATTCACAAGACGAGTCTAACCCATGTTCTTCAATTTCAATGTCCTTTAAAATTACTTGAACCAAAATAACCCCTAACCCGTAGCTCACACTTAAAAGACTAGAAAGACACACATAAATACATAGAGAATCCTTGCTCTTCAGTGGTGATCGGACAAAAGAAGTCTTCGTCTCCAAGTGTTGAGTCATAGCTATATCATCAAATCAAGATCAAAGTAAATTAAAACTCTTGAGTTGATAACCGTGAAGAGAAGAATCAAAGGATCACATCTATTTTCTTAGATTTCATAAAGATCGTATCATTTACAAAAACACTCAAATATAAATATTATTGTTATTTGCTTGCTATTTTCATTCTTAATTGTTGTTTTTCATAAACAAAAAATTTAGTCACATACAGGTAAATTTCGTTATTTCATGGACTAATATTCATGAAATTGTTTCCTAAGGAGTTAAGAAAATGATAATCAACTCAGTTATTACAAATTAAACTACATTTACTATGAGAAGTTACCTTAGACAATAGGCATATCAATGATTGCATATGATTTCTTGCAACTGAATCTCCAACAAAGGCCAATGATTTTCCCCTAACAAGTTCAAGAAACTGATGTGCATCAAATATTGGTAGTTCACATCCATCAGAAAGAAATCAGTATCAGGTCTACCATACACACTACAAAAGAAACGGCAAATTACATGGAGATTTTTCTGGGGATTACTAAAAAATCCGTAGAGAACTAAATTTTCTAGAAATTTTCATACTGATTCTCAAAAAAATCTCCACGTAATTCACAATTTTCTTGTGGTGATATTTCATATAATTTTGATGTTCTTGAATTGCAAAACATGTCATATCATATTTTTTATTTGTATAATATGGAGCTTCTTGATTTTCTACCCATTCACCTGAAAATAAATTGCAATAATGTTTTTCAGTACTACTATATGATACTTGTGACACCAATCTTTAGTTTTTTCTCAGAATTATAATAAGGATAGAAAATTGGGAGAGTTATTAACTCGTAACTATCATTTTTACTTGTCTACTTTGAATTTTGCATATTATTTCAAAAATAATAATTAATATGATTATTTAGGAACCAAAGTATATATCTATATTAATTTACGTACAATTTCAGCTTTTGAAAATTAATTGAAGGAACAAGTAATTAATGTCGAAAGTAAAACAAAAAAATTAAATAATAATTGAAGGAACAACTAATTAATATTGAGAGTAAACATGAAAGATTAAATAATAAGTGTATGTTAGATATGTTAAAAGTGAAAGTAAAAAGTGAATGGAGTAAGTAATTTGTTTGGCATATTTAGACATTTACACAACATTTAATAGAACATAAGAATTAATTAAAATTTGTAGTCTTTTACATTCCATAATATTTGTTTAGTTATAAAAGTTTCTTCCTAATATAAACTATCGTAAGTTCTGTTGAGTGTTGACCATGGTGCTGGATGGTGTATTCTCAAAATATAAAGTATATGTATAATTAATCAATGTATAATTGACGTATTTCATTTCATACAATGATTATATGTCTATTATACATAGTAGTCATTGAGATTTACCTTGAACATACACAAAAACTTAGCTTAGTATATATATAAGTAGTATGTTCCAATGGATAATATTTAATTGGTTCCAAAGATATTGTATCGTCTCGCATATCGTTGGATTAAAGTCTAATTTTTCATGAATTTGAGTCAACCTCATCATTTATCTATGAAGAAAGGGAAACTAAAATGTGGTGAAAAGGAGCTAATATACAGATGTTATACACTGATATACAGGTCAAGAATGGGCCTATGTTCATGAATTTTAGCAGATCTTCAAGTGGGCCGAAATTGATACTCAAACCCAAACTCCTGGACAGTAGCAGTTTTGGGCGAGAAGCCCAAGTTCATTTCTCTATTTAATTTGTTGAAAAAATTAGTAAAGTAGTCACAATTCCTAACTTAATTAGTAAAAAAATCTCTAAAAATGAACCAATATGTTGATTTACTTTACGATGATTTTATATATCAACTCTTGTTCTCTTTTCATTTCTTAATCAACATTTTGGTGAAGTCTTATTTATTCGTGATTTATCAAGTTGTTTTAAGTTAGCTCTTTTTTCAAATGAGTCAAATGCTTTCTTTACTTTAAATAATTTTTTCAAAGTTAGTTAAATGACCTTAGTCAATACGACGGATAACTGCATGTTAACAGATATTATATGTGTTAATTAACACCTTCTTGAAATGGAAATGAGTATCATCACTGATCCTAAACTTTGAATTTTTTTAAAGATATGTCTATTAGAATCTTAAATATGAAAATACTTAAACATTTCAAAAGTGAGTTTTTCCCAAATAAAAAGAAAGTAAAATCACAACATAAAAATTTACATTAATCCTGAACAACCATTATTAAAATAAAAGTAAAGGTCCAAACACATTAAAACATAAAGAGATGAACTATTATTATTCATGCAAAATACTACCTTTTCAACAATTGTAGAAATAAATCATTCCAAACATCAATAGATCCTGGCAAACACCAATGAACACAATCATTAGGCATTACAATTATTGGTATTTGACACATGACCATATATTTACTAGGATGACCATCTGGTCTCAACAACTTTGCTTGTGTTACATCTAACAAATTAAATTTTAAACCTTTTTGTCTCCCTTCTCTTTGAGCAGTCTCAAATTCTTGCAATTGAATCTTGTAACACTCCAAGTTAGAATCCTCCAACACCTTCTCATTCCTCCTAAAGGGCATTGTCCTTGGACAATCTCCCATTCTCAAAATGACCCGGTGAATACGTCCTTAAAAATGTCACACCCTTATAATTTTTGAGACTGTTAATGGCACGAAAGGTTGTTTTAAATGCCATTCGATAACTAAAAGATGATATAAAATGGGTAATGTTGGGTTCAATACACCAACGAGGCGATGATTTAAATAAAGCATGGATGGACGGAAGAACCAAGTGTCTGATGAGATGAATCACATAATCAAAATTTTGAATTTTGGTCACCCACAAGATTCATCATGTTCATCCAAATATAAAATCCACTTGAAATCTCTTTGTTCTAACTAAATTGGGTGACCAAAATAAGGACATGTTGAAGTTGTACTCTTTGAATTCACAATCATTGATTTCTTCAGTTGTAATAGGGTTCACAACCTGAACAAAACAAGAGTCTCATTAACTTTTAAATAAGAGATTAATTCAGTAATATCGCTTAAGTTACCTAAAAAGCTAATACAATATAATCATTTAAGGCAAAAATAACAAATATACCCTTAAATTATCGTAATGGTATGCAGATATCCTCAGTCATACTTTGGGACAGTCCAGAAATTAGAGCATATATGTCCTTCACTATAACAGAAGACCAAATAGAGTCCGATATTTTATAAATGTCAGGTCGGTGAATAAGATTATGACACGCGTATGTATGTCCGTTAGTATAAATGGTGTATATATATATATATATATATATATATAATATATATATATATATATTATATATATATATATATATATATATACACATATATGCTTTTGTTTTTGGATGACAGGGGTAGAAATATCCCAAAAATATGACGATGGGTATCTGCATACTATTTAGGATAGTTTGAGATATATTTTTCCTTATTCCCATCATTTAATATAGAATTATTACTTTAAAATTTTTATTCTATCATTATTTATAACTAATATTAAAAATAATGCAACAATATTTATAGGGTTAACAACAGCAAAGGAACTAATGGGATATATCAGGTTAATTAAGGTCATTCTGACAAGAGCTCTTCTTCTTCTTTTATTAGACATTTTAAATTATTATAATAACCAAAATCTATAAGAAATTCTAACCAATTAACTGCATACCATTTTATTTTTTCAATAATATTTAGGCACATGTATAATAATTAAGGTACTGAATTAGTTTGTGATTAAAAAATTAAAATAAAGTTGGAAATTAATTAGACTTGAAGCAACCATAACCTTAATTAAGGAAAGAACTTATGTACCTTCCCTAAACTTCTTCATTATTAATATTTCTTGATCCAAGACAATCAAAATCGTGACTACTTCAACCAAAAAAGATTTAAATTAAAAGAAGTATCTCATCTCAATTACGAAAAAGTTCAGATAGGTTCACTGTTACGCCATCACTCAATTTAATAACCAGCTATAATTAAGGTGGACATGGTACGATAACTTTTTTAAGAAATGTCTATAGGTAGAACTATTAATAACAAAATATAAGCAATACATCATAAAATATAGCTATAGTTTTGACTATAGTACTACATGTAATTTTCTATTGCAAGTAAGATTTTTAATAACGTGAAAAATAAGATGAATTATCATAAATAAATGCATAATAGAAAGGAAGTACAGGACATAAATTTTAGTCATTTCCTTCGGTCTAAACAGAAAAGAAACTAAAATATATTCGAAGTATTGAAAATGATATAAAATTATCCTTCATCCACCTATTGGCTTAAAAATGCCCTTTTCATCTACCTATTGACTTCAAAATATCCTTGTCATCCACCTTTGGGTTCAAAAATGACCACTTCTTTAATTGTTTTAAAATTAAACTCTTTAAAGATTTTTTAAAATACTTGGCGTTCAACTGTTGGTTATAATTTAACTTTTTAAATATAATTTATTAATCAACCCACTACCGACTCATTACTAACTAAATTCCACCCAATTAATAATCCAATTATAATATCAAAATCGTCATAAACACTACTAAAACACGATGAAATTATGGATTCCTGAAAATGACATCCAAAATTATTTGAGTTCGAATCGAAGCCCCAATTAAATTTAGGTTGAGCCGCTTATTTAGGAGGACACTTTCAATATGATTCTCTTTCAAGATTGAATTAGAAATTTATGATTAAAGGTAAAAAAGCAATACATCCCGAATTAATTCATGTACTTTTTTTAAAATATAATTTTTTAAATATTTATGATTTGTTTTAAAACCTTTAATATATTATTTTGAAAAAAAGTTACTTATGAAGTAACATCACATAATTCAGACATAAGAATAATTAAGATGAACATAGTCAGATTTTTAAGTTTATCGGTAATTTTTATTTAGACACTTGAATGTATGATAATTTATTTCTATAGATATTTTCGCCTCAAAATTTTAAAAACACTTAATTGGCAGTAGATTTTCTGCTGTTGTATTAATAATGTGACAGATTTATTAATTTAGAAAGGTTTAATTAGTAATGGGTGGGTAATGGATTGATTTATAAATAAGTAGTCAATTTTGAACTGGATGACAAAGGTATTTTGGACCCAATAGGTGAGTGAGAAGGGTATTTTGGAGCCAATAGGTGGATGAAAGGTGGATAATGTTATACCATTTTCAGTACTTTGAGAATATTTTAGGCACTTTTCCGTCTGTTTAAAAGTATTTGTCATTTTAAAAGTCTATTTTTCTTAATCAAAGATTCAATCAGCCTAATTGTGAAAAAGAATGACACGTAACTAGAATATTTGATATATTTTTAAAAGGAGTGCAAAAGAGAAAACTGAAAAACACGATAAATAATTTGTGAGTCATGACGTGACGAATGAAATAACCTTCTATATTATTATTATTATAATAATTGATTTCTGAGATTTTCTTCTCAAAATAAGGATAGTAAAGGGTGATGATGATTGTAAACAAGAAGAAGGTAAGGCCAACAAGAGTAACAATTTTGGTAAATATCTTACTCTGGATTTTTGGTCTCATGATGAAAGCTATAGTACTTAAAATTTCAAGGAAATACTTCCATTATATATATAAAGAGATGTAGTGAGTGAAGAAACATTAATTTATACCACTCTCGTCTCAAAATAAGAATCGTCTTAACAATTAAAAAAAATAAAGCATCACATAATAAGTGTCAACTCTCTTTTCAACTACTCTTATACTCCATCTTTATATATAATAGTGTTCCAACTTTAATTCCTAGATATATTTGTTAAACATGATAGTTTAGTAAACTACACATTATATTTATTGATGATTTTCTTAATAAATGTGATTTTTGCTTAGATGACACTTATTTCTTAATGTTCACAGATTTACTTTAATCTTTACGAGATGGATCATGGAAAATAAGAAAGAAAGCTAATGTAAAATTAGTATCGCAACAAATAATATTAAAACAGAACTAGTAGTGTATAATATTATTATGCATTCATTTCTACCTCTAGGTCAAAACTCAAAAGACACTCTAAAAGAGAGATATTTTATAGCAAAAAGGCAAATAAACGGAGGGATCTTTTTTTAAAAATTGTTATTTGTAATATCACATATTTTTCCCTTTCTTTTAGGGTAATTTTTCCTTTCTATTAAAAAAATGAAAAATTGTATGTAATAGCAAATTAATAACCCAAAATTAAATGGAATAGCTAGGGTTTGATTTAATTGTGCTCCATAGCAAACATTAGCTAAAATTTGCCACCTCTCTCCCAAAAATCTCGCTCGCCACTCTCCATTCTCGCTCGCCTCTCTCGCTTTATACACAGAAGTGTATAATTCTGTTTCTGTTTTGTATAAAGCGAGAGAAAATTGTATATACACATGCAAAAATGTATATCTTCGTGTTATACACTTAATTATACAATCTACAAACATTTTACTTCAAATATTGCAGAGAAAAAGGCCAACGAATTATACAATTGCAGTGAAATACAATTTTCTCTAGCTTTATACAACAGAAGTGTATATATTGTGTTTCTGTTTTTGTATAAAGCGAGAAAAACATATATCTTCTTGCTATACACTTATAATTATGCAATATGCATATATTTTAATTCGATTCAACTGTATGCAAAACAAATTATACAATTGCAGCGAAATAGGCCAACGAATTATACAATTTATGCCAGCGAATTATACAATTGTATATGTATAGCGAATTATACAGTTTTATGTTTGCTATGGAGCACAATTATACAAACTTTGCTATAGCATACAAATATGAATTTTTTGTTTGCCATATGTGAAAGTTAAAATGACCATAATTACTCTTGACGATTCTGAATAATAACTAAAATGAAAAACATAAAAAAAAAAGATTATTATTTTTTCCCTATCAATTTTTCCCTTCTTTGTAGGGTAAATTACCCCCTTTCTGTACCACAACAAACAAACTAACAATTGTGAACAATAATTATATAAAAAGAAGTTTACCTCTAGAAAAATGTCAAATAAAAAAGATAATAAAATATTATCTATGACTTTCCTCCCTTTTCATGAGTTCAAGTAAGAAATCACTCCACACATCAATTGGGCCTGGTAAACACCAATGAACACAATCATTTGAAAATGTAACATTTGGTTTGGGCCAATGTCCATATTTACTAGGATGACCATCTGGTCTCAACAACATTGCTTGTGTTGCATCAAATAACCTAAATTTCAAATTTCTCATTTTCCCTTCTTTTTGAGCAATTGTAAGTTCTTGCAATTGAATCTTGTAAAACTCCAAGCTATAATCCTCCAACACCTTTTCATTCCTCTTAAATGGGATTTTCCTCACACAATCTCCTCCTTTATCCCAAACCCCGTCTTCAAAATGAGCCGGGGCAAATGTCCTCAGAAATGTCACACCCTTGTAATTTTCCAAACTATTAAAAGTTCGAAAAGCAGTGTGAAAGGCCTTTTGGTAGCTGAAAATGATGTCATTTGGGTAACATTGGGTTGCGAGCAGAAAAGGCAGCCAACTAGGGTGTGGTTTAAGTAGAACATAGTTGGACGGGAAAACCAATGACCAGATGAGATGATTACATAATCGAAATCTTGGATTTTGGTGCTCCAAGATTCATCAGGTTCATCTAGATATAAATTAAAAGGTTGATATATGTTATTGGGCTCGGTTTTATTTGCTTTTATCAAATAAGGTGCCCAAAATATGGACATGTTGAAGTTGTATTCTCTATATTCCCAACGTCTATTGTCTTGGTCTGTTGAATTTGAAACATCTATGGGGTATACAACCTGAAACCAAAAATTACAACATAGTATTTAATGAATTATTATTATAAGGGTGGATAAACAACAATAACATATTCCGTGAAATCCCACTAAATACAGTATGAAGATAATAGATTGTAAATAGACCTTACCACTATCTCGAAGAGGTACAAAGACTATTTACGGAAGACCCTCACTCAAGTACATGAAACTCAAGTAAAAGATAAAGAAAACAATAAAGAAAGTATATCCGCTAATAAGAAAAGCAAAATAAATATGAAAATCAAAATACAATACACAACCAAAAACTACGAGGGTACGATTAGTACTACGACATACACCACCAAGCCTAAACGGCTAAACCTATGCACGACAAGACAAAACTTCACCCCTATACCACTAAATTGAATATGATTTTGTAGCATATTGTAATATAAAATAGACAAACAAAAAAGGACCACTTTATTATACATCACAAGTAGAGTTGTCAATACATATCAAAATCGAAATCGAATATATATAGAGTTAGCAGTGGACAACTAGTTGATTTGGACATCAACCCTTTACTCCTACCACAACTAATGTAGCCAACAATATGATTTAAAATGGGGGTATTTTTTGTGTTTCCAAATTTTTTGATACGTCATTGTTTTGATAATTATAGTAAGTTGAAAAACCTAACCATTTTTCTTATCCATTGTTATTATCGCGTATTCGAGATTTCAAGTCTTGGCAGGTAGGTATATAGTTAGGTATTAAGAGTCTCATATTGCTTCAAAATGTGAACGATCATCTCCTTATTATATGATTTTGGACAATATTCACATTTTATGCGATGAACTATAAATTTGAATTAAGCAGCAAGTTCCACTTCATTAGAAGTAACAAACTAAATGTCCATTTCCAACTAAAGGTAATTAGGACAATATACTTAAAATTACAAATGAAAATTTTTAGTCTAGTAATTAAAAAGTAAAAAAGTTAAGAGAACACTTCACCAAAATAATAAGTGAATCATTAATTAGTACGTAGATTATAAGATACGGTTAATTGATTAGGTGTTAATTAGCTAGTGAAGCAGTTGTTAACTTGTTGGTTTGTTCTTAAGCTAATTAAATAGTTATAATATGCTATTTTTTTATTTTTTAAAATTTCGAGTCAATGTTAGTGGTTAAAACGTGGAAGCTAGAAAGTAAAACGTTCTAGATGACCCAATTGGATCTTTGATTTTTAGAAAAATTAAATAAACGTGTTAGTACTATATAATATTGCTGGTGGAAGAAGCATAAAAATGCCTTTTTTTCCCCCCAAAAATATTCATCAAGAAAAAATTATTTCCAAATCTGACTTTAGTATAGTCTTTAAGAACAATCATGTTGTTTTTTTTTTCATAATTGATTTTCTAATTTTTGATTTATTAATGCAAAAAAAAAAAAAAAAAACCAAGGATAAATAAATGAAAAGTCAACCAAATCTAGAGTTCACCAAATTTGAATGTAGAGGTGACTTTCTAATTATTTAGACTATTATAAGTATATTTTCTATTAAAAGATCCAATCACGTGGAAATTAATTTTAGATCTAATTAACATGAATTAGAATATTATCAAACCCTTTTTACATGTGGAAACTGAAATTATGTCAAAAAAAAATTTAAAGTCAGCGAAGAAGAGTAATTCAAAGATTTATACACACCAAAAACACGTGGAATTTATTTTAAAGAAATTCAAAGGTCAGACAATAAATATGGAAAAAAAATTTTAAATTCAAAACTTTTCGTGATTGGCATTTGATTTGTCACTAAATTATTTTTAAAATGCTAATATATACTTAAAAGTAGATAGTAAGTTTCTAAATCATAAATATTTTCATGATTATTTATGTTTACGATAGAAATCTCATCGAAAATTTATGTTTTTTTTGAGTACCTCATAATTAAGAATAATGGCGTGCTGACAATTCTAATAACATGATGCAAAAAAAAATAATCAAGTACTTAGCTAGAATACGTGATTTAAATTAATTCGTGAACAACTTTTGTTAGTACACTATTAACTTTCTTGTACTCCTTATGCCCCAAATTTTTTAGTTGGTCACATAAAAAAATATTAGATTTTTATATTTAAAAACAGTTTGACTTTAAAATTCATATTTACACTAGCACTTAATATAATCACACAAAAGTACTAAAATAATTTGAGTAAATTTTTTTAAAACAAAAATCTCTTAAATGTTGTAGCAAATAGTATCACATTATTGAGAATATCAACAATTCATATTATAAACTTTCGCAATATACTTTTTAGGTGTAGGGAATCCAATTAACCTTTCTTGCCTTCAATTCCACCATTGATTAAAAAGTAAATTGATCAGCCGGCCTCCCTCTTTTGTTTTTTTATCGAGCGTCCGATACTCATATTAAAGTTTAATTAAATTCAATTTCACATCGAAGTAAAGTATTTTTTAACAGAGTCAAACATTCGACTTCGAGACTCTGATTAAGCATGAAGGAGTACTTACCACTCCGTCATGACCCTCACTGATAGCCATTCAATTTCACATTGGAGTAAAGCATTTTCTAATAGTCATAGATTCAAATTCGAGACTCTGATTAAGCACGAAGGAGTACTTACCACTCCATCAATAGCCTCGCTGGTAGCCGGTCTCACTTACCTACCCCATCATCCCACCCCACACACGCACAAAAACAAAAAAATACCCTCTACGTGACAAAAAGATATTGTTAATGAGAAATTACCTTAGACAATAGGCATATCAATGATTGCATATGATTTCTTGCAACTGAATCTCCAACAAAGGCCAATGATTTTCCCCTAACAAGTTCAAGAAATTGATGTGCATCAAATATAGGCAGCTCACATCCATCAGGCTTCCATTTCCACTTCAAGAAATCAGTATCAGGCCTACCATATTTCATACAATTTTGATGTTCTTGAATTGTAAAACATGTCATATTTGTATAATATGGAGCTTCTTGATTTTCTACCCATTCCCCCGAAAATAAATCACATTTTTCATCAGTACTATTAATAATCCTTGCTTGTTGAGGCGCCACAGAGACGTGATCATCATCACTTTTGGTCACGTTAATTTGTTGTGTTGTACTACTACTACTACTACTATTACTACTATTGTTGGATTGGTGTTGTGTGTTAGAATCAGGAAGTGGTACCAATGAAGAAGAAGAAAGAACTTGTGAGAGTTTTTTAGGGTGCATAGAAGGATAGTATATAGGGATGAGAGTGAACAAGATGGCGAGAGCGACGAAGGGGGCAATTTTTGTAGCATTTTTCTTTCTTGTTTGTAGTTTACCTAATGAATGATCAAGATCTTGGAAATTCATGGAGAAAGAAAGAGGGATAGAAGGTTGAAGAAGAAAAGGAGATGTGGACTTGTGAATGAAGAAAAAAGGAACTTTTAAAGTTACTAATATATGCTAAATCTAATAAACAAATTATGGCCATGTGTAAAATTAGACTTAAGTAAGACATGAGGAAATTCGTATTGCCGTCCTTCCTTCCTTTATTTTTAAGGAAAAACTTCCATAAATATACTACAAATAAAAAATATTTATCATTTATAGCAATAAAAAAAATTCACAATAATTAATCATTCACATATAATACAAGTTTTATTGATAGATAACACATTTATCACACATTTTAATACACTTATAATACAATGTGTCAACTTCTTACGAAACAAACATAATATATTTTTAAAAATAATCATAATACATATATATTGTGTACTTAATTCACTTTTAATACATATTGCAGATTTAACATAATATTGCTATAAATGATAATAAATAA
The DNA here is from genome assembly GCA_027705065.1 of Solanum peruvianum. Taxonomy (NCBI): domain Eukaryota; kingdom Viridiplantae; phylum Streptophyta; class Magnoliopsida; order Solanales; family Solanaceae; genus Solanum; species Solanum peruvianum. The sequence goes on along the minus strand of JAKWJD010001756.1, from coordinate 35,916,988 downwards.
AAAGTATCGCTAAAATCAGTAATTATTTATTAAAAAATATTCATCCAAGTAATTATTCCTATTTTTTTAAACTACGAATGTGTGTAGACTGTTTAATATCATCAGAGTGTGTGTATATATTGATTGTATCAAAGAGGAAGAAACATTTCTTTAGTGAAGTTACTCTAATAGCATCAAGTAGGAACATGCAATATTTCAGTGAAAAGACGGTGTTTGATACCATTAGAGTATATAGATATTATTAGAGTATATATATATATACACTTTGATAGTATCATGGATGAAGAAGCAATGGTTAGTGAATAAAACAAGGTACAATTCGATAAGTAGTTTGAACTATGAATCCAAGGTAAATATATATTGAGTTCAATTTTGGATAAATACTTTGTCTAATAGGTCTAATTTATATAGTTTTTCTTTTATAAAAGGTATAGATTGTATATATTTACACACACATTGTATATACTTTAACCATTTATATACCTATTTTACAAATTAATTGATCGAACAATACATATGATTAAGTATTTCCTAATTTTGAAAATTTAGTTATTAAAAAAATTATTGCTTCCTCCTTATTTTGTAAGATATGACAAAATTAAAGGAAAGAGTCATATGAAACGTAGGGACTCACTAAAAAGCACAATCCAAAAGGTGTTGGGCATTCAGATCATGCTCTTTTTTCATCTTTTGGGTTGGACAAAGTCTTTTCCTTCTGCATATTTAAATAGGAAAAATTACTCCAATTATTTCATTATTATTCATCACAAGTAAGAATTAAATATGTATAAAAGAAAGTAAGCATTACTTTCTGTGATAAAACTAAATAGAAATCTCAACTAACAGGGAAGTAAAGGTGGTCCAACTTTATAATCATATAGTTATTCAATAATAATTGGAATTCTGATTCATTAACACTATATTATAATATGTTTTAAGTTTGTATCTCAGTAAATAAAAAGGAAGATTCAAAAGAAGAAAGCAGAATAAAATAAAGATTTAGTATGATTTTTTAGAATATTTATAAATTTGAATTTGTTCCTTTTCTGTCTAACCAATCAATTCCTTCAACAAATTTTTAATTGGGTGAAGATAATGAAAGGTAGAATAATTAACAAAAGAGACAATAGGAGGGATTTTTGTTTTTAGTAAAGAGCCATCTGATCGTGGTCCAGTTATTAAATTGGTTTGATTATATATATTCAATTAAATTGTGTTGATAGTATAAACATTATTCAACTTCTTATTAAACGTAAACTACTCATTCATATTGTATTCCTTTAGTTCACTACAACAACAAAAAAAAAAGAAGTAAGAACGAGTGACAAACAAATTATCTTGCCAAAAGAATCATATTTTGCTATTTAGTGATAGAATAATGATGAATTTCTCAAATTGGTATTCATTCAACTAGTTGGTTCTTCTTTTACAGGTAACTAACAAAATTTAATGGCGCAAATTACTAACCGAGATGCCAGTTATCAAAAACTCCAAATATATTTACCACTTAACCACATAATATCCGATTGGTCTTTCCCAAAACCACAAAGTTCAATTGCCTCATAAAATCTTTTTGTATCTCAAAATTCAGGAAAATATATCCTTTAAATCATGCGAACTTAATGAGATCATAAACAAATGTAGACTGTTCCATATACGGCTAGATAGAAGGCTTACAAAGAGTCAAGTTGATGAACACATCTAATCATCTTAAAAAGACAAATTAATAATGAAATGTAAAGCAACACAGATAGAAAAAATTCAAAAGGCAAATCCTAATTAGTGAATTGATTGACTAGGTACAGGAATATATTGTAGACAGTGATATATTTTGTCAAAGTTTCTCATGTATAAAGAAAATGGTAGAGAAACCAACTTATGGGAAAAAATGATTTACCATAAACTGCATGCTGCCTGCAGCCTGTAGGAGCCTATAGTAATCTGCTGATTATTTGATGAAATTAGCTTCAGAATAATAACATGGTTCGATCATTGTGCAGAAAAGCAAGAGTTTAATATCATGAGCAAACGACTAGAGTTTTTAGTATTAGACACCAGGTGAGAAAAATGTTGTAAATCATAAAAATGAAGTCTTAGCTTAGGAGCTTTGTCCATCGAATGATTTCTATATAGTTTGTACTGTTATAAGTGGACAAAGCATGTCATACATCTCCAAAGTCATCCTATCCATATACATCCCAAGAAGAGGGGGGGGGGGGGGGGAGGTTGACACCTTGGTTTTCCTTTTCTTTTTTCATATGGTAGCTTCTAGTTTCAAGATCAGCTTATGGCATGTGCATACCTCCAAGCAAGCAAATTACCAGTTACGACGGTAAAGCCTTTGTAGATCCTTGCAATGTGTACATGTCCATGGAAACAATGGAGGATCCAGACAATAGGAATGGATACAGAGAGTCTCGCATAGATGGCATTTGACTAGTAGGTCCTCTGGTTCTCGACAAGAGCATTGACAACAGACTGGAGTTCTTGATGACTACATAAACCAAAATAACAAAAAAAAAAAAAAAAAAAGTTGAGCTCGGGAAACTGAAACGCAAGATGCACCCCTGTTCTTCTCTTCTTCATGAATGTTTGGATAGACACGAGTTTTAGCAAAACGTTAAAGCAACTCAGGCAAATCATCAGAACATGTAAATAAATAACACATTGACACAAATTACTCAACAGTGTTATCATACTGTTGTATCGCATATTGAAATAAATAACAGAGCTGTTTTGCTGTTCAATTCTACCCAGACTACCTAAAAGGGCAGCTTTTTGATGTATCACTCTGTTACTCTTTTTATTAGGAGATTTTAACCACAACAGCCAATAAGGATGGATAATGACAAATACATATGGAACTCAAAGCAGGTGTCAGCACCAACATTCAGTGCAGATCTCGTTCCATAATTTCAAGTGAGATATTTAACTTCCTTCATTTGCTTTGTAATTCTTGCTATTTTGCAGTCATTATTTCCTTTATATCCTGCTTTGATTACACTTCTTTTGAGCCAAAGGTTTATCAGAAACAATCTCTCTATCCCATAAAAGTAAGGGTAAGGTCTGTGTACATCCTACCCTCCCTAGACCCCACTTGTGGATTTATTCTGGGTTTGTTGTTGTATACTTTACCCTACCATCTTTGGCCTCAACCTATATTAACTGGATAGAAGTTTTCAACTGTTCAAATTGTTTTATAAAATTACTGGTTTCTGAAAAGTCAACAGTGCCAAGGGGAATAGCTCTAAGTTGGTTGTGGAAAGATATGCCTACAAGTAACCATGCTTCAAGAACAGTGCGAGGGCAACTCTTTAATACTAAATTGAAGAATCAGATGACCATCAGAAGTAGTGGAAGTAAGAGACCTACTTTGATCTATAAAACTGAATAGCATGATACAGGCAACTCAATGTCCCAGTCACACTCATTACACCAAATATGGAAATATTTAGGCTATTCATGCATCCGTCTGAAGGCAGTCAAATAATACTTCAAGTGTGACCTTTGCCTGCACCTGTAGGAAGAGAAGGCCCACGGATGCAGAAAAGGTATCCAATAGTATGGTAATACATGTTAGTTGGTGACAATGATGAGATATAGATATTCACATCAATGTACAGAAAAAACAAACAGTAGGTGATGTTCTCCACATAACAAAATAGAATGGAAACTGTCATTGAACTTACATTTGAAGGCAACCTTGGTGTTACACCCTCAGGAAGTATATATATGTCCATTTCTGGATTCTGCTCCGGAATAGTTTGGGTGTATATCTTTTGATCAGCAGGAATTGCATCATCAACCTTTCTAATGGCAACAAAACTAGCCTTGCACAAAGGGCATGTTGATACTTTTCTGCTTGATGCCTACGATGAGGGCATTATGAAAGGTAGATATTAATTGAAACAAAAAGAAAAACCCAAGAAATCACAAGTTGCACTTGCATGCATAAATAAAATTACACATCTCATCAGGATGACATGCGAAAATTGGAAGTGAATAGAAAAGGAAACTTCTACAAGACAATTGAAAAGACAGATGGGAAGATTTACCATATGATTGGCCCACGTCTGGATGCATGAGAAACAAAAACGATGACCACAGGGAAGCACCCCCCTGGATGAACTGAAGTCTGTCCAACATATGACACAGGATAATGTGGTTGATGTAGACACTTTGCAAGTATTATCAGTCTCATTTTGGACCTCATCAATAGCTGGGCATGGCTCTTGTCGGTTTCCAGTAAGATCAGAGGAGGCACTTTCTGTTTGTAAATTCTGATTACCACTATCAAGAGGTCTGTTAACTTCAGTTTCCTCAATACCATCCAGGTCTATTCTAATTGGCTCCGACTGATAGCAGCTAAAACCAGATCCATGCCGGTTGTTCACAGAGATTTCTGGCATTTCAACATCCAAGTTGTAAAATTGTGCCGAAGTTTCAAGTTCCTGACGAGCTTGTATTTGGAGACTATGTTTCCCTGAACCCGAAGTAATCTCCAGAAGATCCCCACTAATGTTCTTCTTCATCAATCTACGACTTCTGCGAGAAGTTTCACAAAATTCAGAACTTCTCTTATTGGATTTACGGGAAGCAGAAGAGGCCAAATTCAAATCTTCAATCTACACGAAAAACATTAGGAAAAGAAGAGTATCAACTAAAGTTTCAAAGTAATGGAATAATTAATCACAATCTGAATGTTATTACCTCTATCCTATGTGAGCCTTGTAAAGAGTGTTCATCGGAACAATATTTGCTGCTGGAAGGGTGATCCTTATTTTTAATATTGACATTTGATTTCCTCCTTCGTCTATCCTTGTATTTACCCATCTCAGGAAATAAATTCTGCAGCCAGTAGCATACAAGCAAGAAATGAAGCTGTGTTTTATAGATCTTTTATATAGATGTGTCTCAGCACACATTTTGCAGTATAATATATATCCAATACTTAGAGACATAGAGATGTCTGAACGAACATTCTAAACAAAAAATATTATAAATTGGGAATGCAAATGTAAGAGTAAACATGCACACTTGATTTAAACTGAATCAATGTGTTGTTTCCCTTAATTACCTAAATCTCAGGTGCAAATTTAATGTAATTCTTCCATTTACTTTTTACTTTTGATTTGCGACTGATCTTTCAGCTCTTTACTGAAAGAAGAAAGTGAAGTTTTTGTCTACTGCTCAATCAGACCAAAGTTGAAAATTGTATATGTCAATTGAAATAGATGGAACAAAGAAAAGAATATCTCTATTCAGAAACACAAATCTATTTTACATGAAAATGCTAAAGCAACAGAAAGATGTAATCAGCCAGGTGAACGCCAAAATATAATGTTTTGAGCAAGAAAACCATCAACATAGTAGGAGAAATGAAAAGCAGATAATATTTCAGAAAACTGCCACTCAAAAAATGTAAATGTGTTTTTAAGGAGTTAGTATGCAGTTTACAAAACATGTAGAGCTGCTACCACTAGACCGATCTCGTTTTAGATATTACACAGCCCTTTGTTATAATCTGGTTAAGTTGTTGACACCCCTACCTACATTATTTGATCACTGCATTTGTAAATTCTCACCAGTTTCACTGAAAGAGCCTCGCAGTTCACGGCACATTGAGATATGTATTCAAATGAGAACCACACAAGAGATTTCAAACTCGCACATACTGTAGTGCTGATGGTGCATGATCAACTACTAACCTACATTGACCAACTCTTTGAAAAATGACCCGGATTACATAATAACTAGCCAAGGGCCCAAGGCATGCAACATCTACGACGTGCATAGATAAAAATTGTCCTAGACAAAATTTAGCTAAAGGATGAAGTTTGCACTGAAAAAATTGGTTCTAAAATCCAGGAAGAGCAGGCTAATGTGAATCATTTGTCAACCCGAAGGCACATCTTTGAGCTTGAACTGTTAAACAAATGCAATTTGAACTACCTCTTTGAAGTGCAAGATCTATTTTTAAAAATGATAAAGAGCATTGATGAAAAATGAATGCACCTCTTTTAACAAAGTTGAATCCGTCCAAGAGTTGAAATCCTCTTCAGATTCAATATGAATAGCTGGTTTTTTGGAGAGATTCAATTGCATGGTTTCTATAAGAAGTGTACTATCCAACATTAACGGACCCACGTCTTGTCCACTGCAAACAATTGAATGCCAAGAAATTAGATTCCAGGGACAGAACTGAAGATATAATTGATACTAAGCAAGCTATACAACCAAATTCCAAATGAGCAATACAGCAGCTATCAGACAGGCAGTCACAAAGAAAGAAACTGCTACATTCTGCTAATAAATTAAATGTTGATTAATAAATTCTAAAGACATTTCGGTCCATGACTTATGTACTTCAGAAGTAAGAAATAAAATTATTGTGATAAAAGGTAAATTTGTTGTTATGAGAAGAATGAAAGAAATAATACTACAGCTAGATATTTTGAGAAAAGACTAAAAGGATAATGCAGTCATGCATATGCATTTTCTCTTCAGAATTTTTATAAGCGCAAAAAATATTGATTAGCTAATTTTTTGTCTTTTCTTGATTCATAGCCATTAGATGACTAAACAGTAAGCTTTGTGCCAGTAGGCACCAGAAGCATAAATATCTCATCAAGTAAACAGCATCAGCATAACATCTTTTTTTTTTAGAATGACGTAAACAGCATCAGCAGAACATGTCTGACAGTAATTCTAGATTTCAGAGAAAAAAAGTATGTTTTTTCCATCAAAGTTCCATATTATTTTATCTAGTTCTCTCCAGCTGAGGGGGGCTGCATTTGTTATGAGGAAAACCCTTCTGCAATAGGCACCAAAGGTCATGTCCAGTCCAAATAAGTTTGCCTGGCAAAATAAACACTAGCTATACAAACCATGAGAATCTTTAAAACAAAAAAAAAACATTGCACTAACCAGTAAGCCAGTATTTAAACTTCCTCCATTTCATTGTGCTTGTTATAATTTGACTTGGCACAAAATTTAATAAAACAAGAAAGGCTTTTGACACTTGTGTGGCTGTAGAACTTTTGGAACTTGTGGTATTAAACATGTCATAAAATCAGTATGGCTACAAAAGCTACTTCAATAAGGAAATATAGGAATGTTCCATTTCTTTTGGAATGGACTAACAAGAAAATAGCGCCAAGAAAAGTGGAATGAAGGGAGTATACCACTGAAATGTGTAGGGAGCCTCCGGAAGACGTCTTCCTTCCTTAATACAATCTTCAACCCACTTATGGTTGATTATTGACATTTTGAACTTTTTTGCGAGCTCATATTTCTTCCCTTCAAATCTCCAACACACCTAACCAATAGGAGCAGCACACACATTAACACCACATGGATTCACCAAACAACTTGTCTAGCTTTTAGAATTATCCCAAGGACTGGCTCTGACGTTATGGTGACAGAATTGAACTATGTTGCTCGGTGTTTTCCAAAATGTCAACAGGTGTGTGTCAGATTCGCCAAAAATAGTGTATATTTTTGGAAAATCCGACATGAGTGCGGCATCAAAAGTGAAGCTTGGCGCAACTAAGGCAGAAAATACAGAATTTATAGAAAATAAATTGAATGTTAAATACTCAAAGGACCCGATAATTGAAGGTGGGGCAGCAGAAACTTAGTGATATTTCTTATACTCCAATTGGCAGAACCTTTGACCATATAGAAACTGTTCTCTGAATAATCTTGGTAGATGGCTTATTTAAAGGAATCTTGCAAGGTGAACAAACCACCAAAGATCTAGGTTTAGCACAAAAAATCAACTTAGGCAGATTATACTCATAACTGGATTTATTTTAAAGATGGTTGAGCTCACATATAGTGAAGGACCACATCAGGCAACAATAGTCACTGAGATTAGTTTAGTGACACCAAGGTTGTAATTGTGGCTTCTTTCCCATTACACCGTCCATTTCCCCCATTTTTCGGATTTCAGTGTCGCGATTTATTAATCCAAAATGCTATGTTGTGTCCTACTATTAATGATATATAACATGCTTTGTTCAATTCTTTGCAGAGTCTAATAGAATTTCAAGTATTTTACATAACAAAGAGAGTAACATTATGAAATTTCCAGGATTATGATTGAATTCGAATAGTGAAATCTTCACATACCAAATGAGTGATCGACTGGTTCATTGAACCGACATAACTTGCACCACTCTTATCAATCAACTTGATAAGATTAAATCTCTCGGTACCGTGGTATCCACTGACTGTAGCAATCACCGATTCCATGCCTCGGATAGGTAAAGGCCGGCGCTCTGAGTACCAAAAAGAATATGAAATTCAGAAATATTGTCTACCGGATAAAACAATGAAACGCCTAAAATTAAACCCTATATATCAGATAAATGTTGTTCCGCAAAGCACAGAATGTGATTTTACCTTTATTATGCCGTCGATTTGCCTCTTCCTCTTCCATGGAAGCTCTGCAAGTTGCCGGGAATGGGAAATTTTTTGAATTTGTCGATTTGTATGCCGCGGTTTTGAATAAAAGTACGAAAATGTTTTCGGGTCGGGTTTCTTATGGTCTTAGACCTTAGTAAACTTAATTTGAGAAAATGAAATAAGTGGTCCTTAAACTATTACAGTATATCTTGCATTCTAATTCAATCTTTTCTCTATTATCTCACTATTTCTTCGCTTTATTGTTCAAGTCTTTTATCTATTATCTTACTATAATCAGGGGCGGATTCATGGGTGGAACCCATTAATCTCAGAAAAGAAACTTTATATATATATATATATATATATATATATATATATATATATAACAAAGTAAATATATATTTTTTTTTGCCACCACGGTGAATAATCTAATTGGCAAAGCAACCCATTTGCCACTCGGATAGTGAGGGTTTAATCCTCGTCAATAACATTAATTTTTGAAGCTTTCAGCTTTTTTCTTCTTTTTTCTCTTGTTTCTCATTTTTATTCAACCTTTTTTTTTTCTCTGTTTATTTTGTCATTTCTTTTTTCCCTTGTTTCTCATTTTTATTCAACTTTTTCTTTGTTTCTTTTTTTCTCTTTTTATTTTGTCATTTTTATTAATGCGTGAAGAATTTTTTTCCTTCCATTCATTCTTATTTATTCATTAATTCGAATTGACTTTTATTCACCATAATTGATTTTTAAGTTTTTTACTTTCTCTTTCACGAATTATTAATCTTTTGATATGAGTGTTGCGTGTTTATTCTTTTATCAATTAATGAATACTGAATTATGAACGTGACATAAATATTATTAAGAATATATTTAAATAGTAGTTTTAAAAAAAAAAAAAGTTTTTTTAAAAATGGTGAATATTATTACTAGAGTTCTTTTAGTTTGTAGGTTCTTTCTATTTTCACCAACGTTCTTGGTAAGTAGAATGACTAATTGAACTAAATTTTGTATTCTTTTTTTTATATATTGCAACAACACATAAAGTCGATACATTAAGTTAAGTTAACAGTATTAGATAGTTTGTAAAATCTCAAAATTTAGTATGAAAATTCTTTTCTTTCCTAAAAGTTTTAGCGAATAAAGCCACTAATTCCTAAAAAGAAATAAACATTGAATTGTTTAATTAGTATCTAAAAGAAAATATTATTAACATGCATGTTTAATCGATTTGTTTATAAAAATAAAAAAAATAACTCGATTGTAACCTAAAATTAAAGCAACCGACTTGCTTTACTTAAACAATGTGGCACCCAGGAACTTGAAATCCTAGATACGCCTCTGACTATAATAGTGTGTTGATCGTTATTTTATACGAGTTTGACTCAAATTACACAAAAAAAATTAGCATCAATGATCAAACTGTACAGAACACAGTACAAGACAGCAGCTTCAAACCATTACAAAATCAATATCAAACTACTACTACATCAGACTACCAAAAATTTGCACTAAACAGCAGCATTCGAGCACCAAAAATCAGCACCAAACTGTACAAAATATAGCACAGAAACTGTGCCAAACTGCACCAACAAACATCACCAAGCTACCCCAAACTGCACAAAAACAACACCAAACTTGACAATTTTTTCTTTACAATAGCAGCGTCAATGAAGAAAAGAAGAGGGAAAAAGAAAATCAAGAGAGAGTAGCTGAATTACGACATTTGTTAACGGTGTGTACAAAAATTGGACAGGGACCTAGCTTTACGAGATTGTAGATAGTTAAAGGACTATTTCCGTTGAGTGTATAGTTTAGGAACTGTTTTAAATCTACGATAATAGTTTAGAGACCATTTATGTCATTTTCTCCTTAATTTTCCCATGCTGTTGTTTTCTAATTAGAATTTACATGCAATGCGATATGAATGGTGACATCACATTCGAAATATTAGATTGTCTTCTTGCATATTTTTATGTTTGTTTTGCAATGCCCATACATCCAAAAGGTCACACTTCAAGGTGGAGGATTTAATCTTGTACGAAGAGAATAACACCCTCAGGTAGATGATTAAATTGGTGAGTATTTTTTTTTAGTCATTATCGCTGCTCGAATGTGTTGCATGAATAAATAACAATAACTTTTAGGACAATAGAAAAGACGAGAGAATCCTGTCTTTATTTTGAGTACCCTAGGCTAGAGGACTTGACGGACCACATTAAATGCTTAAGAGAATGTACTAGGCAGATTAAAAGATGATTCAACAAGAGCATCGACTTTCGATGCAGACTTGAGGCTCACACCATAAGCTTCTATGAACTTTTTCATCAAGTAAAATGACCTCAATTTAATTTGGTACTAGATAATATTTCCAAATGTGAGATATGAAATCTTAAGACTCCTAAAAGAAACGTCAAATATGGTTAACTTGAACCTAACAACGCAGCTCATCAAGATGCAAGATTTCCTTCGTTTACATGAACCAGCATCAAGTCACTTGATGCAGTGAATTTGATCTTTAGGGACACTCTCGAGATGTATTCCTCAAGAAATAACACAAAACTGGAGCTGGAATCATCTACGTGCTGGATTTCCACCTTGTGCTGATGCATCATATCCAGGACCAACATGACCCGGTGAGGGAGCTGCCACAGGAGGAGCATTTCCTATAGGTGCTACCTGTCCTTGAGTTGCAACACCGCCTTTGGATGATGCGTCGTAGTTAGAGGCCTTGCTAGGATCATAAACAGGGGGCCCATATGCATCATAGCCAGGTCCTCTGTAAGCTTCATAACCCGCTGCCCTCTGAGCATCATACCCAGGTCCCCTATCATACCCATGCCCCCTCTGAGCTTCATAAGCTGCTAAACCAGATCCTCTTTGCGCATCATAGCCAGGACCACTTGATCCCATTTGTGCTTCATAACCATGTCCAGCGGGGCCTCTAATTCCCCTTTGTGCATCATAACCAGACATATTTGATGTATCATAAGGAGGCCTGTTTGACGGAGGCACAGACTGAGCTCCAACTTGTGGAGAGTCAACAGCAGGAACTCCTCCAGCATTAGTCCCTGTTGGTACGGAGCCTCTACCCTGCCATGTAAAATGTAGAGATAAGGTCAGTTTTGGCACTTGCCACAAATAATATCAAAGGAGAACATTCATCTTATCCAGAATTTGGACAGGATCCCTCTTTTAATAATTGAGTAGTTTTTGGGTATTCGCTTTTGCACATTGTACCTGTTAATGAATACATAATTTAAGAAATTATATAAATATTAGTACTAAATAATGTGGTTTTGAGTTATGCAAAAAAGTAAGTCCCTGAAAACTATAAATGTTTATTCCATTCAGCTAGTAGCTCAATACAACAATAAATCCTGCTCCACATTAGTCCACAAATGGCTTATTGTGATTTCTGAGAGACTTCTACAGAATATCTTATGAAAGTTGTTATCTCTCAATTTGACACTGAGAACAAATGAGTAACACAAAAGATCTTCAAACATTTGTGCAATTACAAAAATTGAGAATTTGAAACTTTTGGTCTTTTACGGAATTGGGAATGAAAAGATTAAAACCTATAGCTTATAGGGCAAAATTTAAAATTAAATAATATCGAGTTAATATTATAGAGACTCAACGATTATTAAAATATAGAGACCTGTCATTTGTTGTAATGAATCAAAAAGAAAGAAAATTAATTCAGACTACATTTTGTATCATTGTTGCTCCAAGTTTACATTTTTACAGTTTGATTCTTAATACCATGCATAAAGTATTTCTGATTTCATTCACCTTTATGGAGACAAATTTACGTCATTTAAGAGTTTCATCAACTTGAAAAATAAGTGTGAGTTTTTGGAGTTGGATGAACTTTATTCCAAGGAATATATTTTTAGGCCTTCTTCTGTGTACAACTCGCTTAGATGTGGATTTAATCCCTTTCAAGGTAACAATACTAATTTGCCATGATTGTTTAGTTAACAGTAAATGTAATTCAAATAATGAAATTTCAACTGATCTAGGCATCCTAATAATTAGGACTAAATGTGTAGTTCAAATAAGAAAAAGATCTAATAACGAAAATGTTAGTTGATTTCAAATTCCTAAACATTAGAAAATTATTAAATTACAGTTCTGTCTAACAGGAAGTCCAGTTGTAAAGGGTGAACGACATTTTCCTAAGGTGTTCTGTGCTTGATGATAATATTATGGATAAAGCGACTTCAATTCCTCTTATGCACTTATTTTGTAGTTCATGCTATTGGACTACAAATAATTGAACCATACATTTCTGGTCAGCCAAATAAGTTGGGCAAAAGAATGAATACAATAGCAAGTTTCGAGTTACACTATTTGGTTAAGAGGTAGCTCTAGTATTCAAGATAACAATCAAATGAGTTATCGCAGAGATCTGGATCATCTCTCTGAAGGCATAACGTGGTTTCAAGAAACGTCTGAGTGCATTTATTGGAAAACTTCAAATTTACATGGCTATTTGATTAGGAAATGTTCAAATGGAAAAGGAAATTCTAATCTAAAATATCCATGAGTGATGAATCCACAGCAATTATTAAGGCACTTAACAGAAGAGTTACTAATGTTATGAGGATAGGTTCATCCGAGAAATAAGAGTCAAAATCCATGTAGGTAAACTAAGTATTCAAATTTCACTTCACAATTATTCCCCTTCTATTACTTTGTTTTTCCCCTGTTCTCCCATCCTTTTTATCTTCAAACTTGTAGTTTTTTCTCAAAAAGAGAACACAAAGACCACACCCATAGTACCAATATCTACCAGCTCAATTTTGACGAATATAATTTAGAGAACTTGAAGCATAAAAAGGTAGCATTTAAAACCACAGAAAACTTTTCAACTTCCTCGATTCAGAGGGATTCATTGTAGAACTAACGAATACATGAAGAATAACAGATTAAACCTGATAAACTCCATAGCCGTCTGCATAGATGTTTTGCCCAGTAGCATAATTATTAGTGGCATCATTCTCATTGTATCCAGTTGAACCACCATAAGGTCCACCTACATATATATTACAACAAATGTAATACTAAAACTTTCAGCAACTGCTATGGCCATTACCAAAAAAAGAGAAGTGATTGAACCGATGTGCTACCTGTTTGTCTGTCAGAGTTAGAAGTGTTCGCTAACTCTGCCCTAAGCTTTTCCACCTCTCTGGACATAGTCATGTAGTTCTTCTCCATCACTTGAAGAGATTCAAGATGATCACTGTATAACTTCCTCTCGCACTCATAGGTAGTCCTGTCAACCGATTTACAGGAAACCAAAAATCGTTAACAAGAAGTTAGCACTCATTGAAAAGCCTTACCAAACATTACCTCCTCTCTCCTCTCCAATGCTTATAAGCTATGAGCCTGATATCCTTGAAGTGTTCCCTAAATGAGTTAACCTCAAATACATACTATAAATTCAAAATGAACTAGCCCACATACCGAGTAAAATCCTTTAAAATCAAATTTGTGTAGGACCACTACAGTGAGAGATCTGCACAGTTTCTCTATATATCCATTTGATTCTTCAGTCTACACATACTCGCCTCATCGTGATTTGTTTGTCAATTCTTTCAACTGGAACAATCTATTCCAATTTAGTGGAGGGAATCTTATCCATGATTATGATGTGGGCTTGGTAAGAGGAAAAACCTATGGGTAAATCAGAATCATGATCCTTTGAGGGAAACTAGTATTAGAACCAATTCGCAGCACAAGTTGATAAAATTGCTCATATTAGCTTTGGGGCTGAAAAAAGAAGGTGCAAATTTAGCAAGCCATATCACAACGGGCTGGATGGGAGGAGTGAAGCAGGTCATGGGAGAGAGAGCAATTATGCATTGTATATAATGTTTATGTACTCCTTCCTTTCCAATTTGTTTGTCTTAGTTACTATTTCTATTGGACAATCAAAGAATTCTTTCTTTGACCACGTTCTTTTTCAAATATTTCAATTGTTAGCTATTTTTCGACCTATAGTTCATTTTATGTAGTTTCTAATATGTAAGTTTAATTTCAAAAGAATTGAAAATTCTATGTCCGAATTCACACCGAAAATTAGTTAGTTTGACCCTTGTACTCCGAATCAAGCCAAACAAATTGAATTGGGGGAGTAACTCAGAAGCACTGTCTAAGTGCCTGGCTGTTTTTATCTATAATATCACTACTTACCAGTTTCAAGAAAATATATACATGTTCACACCTGATAGACAGAAAATGGACAGCTTTAGATGTTTCTTAAAAAAATGGAAGTCCCTAAATCAATCTTCATATTAACTGGAAGTTGCTAATCTTTAAAGATATTTAGACCCAGAAGAGAGTCATAGGGCATTACTTTTGAAAAAAGACACATACTAAACTATATACATTGTTAAATTTTCGAAGGAAGTAACCATTAGTGTACACTAAAAGGTTTCTAAAGGAGAGTGTACTATGAATGTATCTTAGCACAAAGGGTAACTTTTCCTTTCAGGTTCTGAGCATCCATTACTCTAATTACGTCAGAAGACCCTTTCTTGTTAAGTTGCATTTCATCCCAATAAAAAAGAGAGTTACCAGAGAATTACCGGCACTGCTGATACTCCTTTTTTAGGCTCTCCAACTCAGCCAGCAAACGAGGAATATGTAGCACATCAGCGTGAGCCCTTTGAAGATCCTGAGTCAGCATTTGTATTTTAGTAACAAGATCTTGCCTTGCTGCAAACAAAGTGCGAGCTTCCCCTTGTGCTTGCGGCAATTCTTTTTTGATAGATTCAGCAGCTTGAAGTTCAGCCTCTATCCTAGAAATTTTATCATTGAGGCCTTTAGTCTCTTGTTCCCTGTTGGCCTTGACTGTTTCTATCTGAACATGCAACATTTGTAGCTCATGTTGTGCAGCAGCTAAATCTCGCCTCAAAGTTACATGGGTGGCAGCAAGCCTCTGATTTTCTGTAGTAAGTTTTTGCATCTCAAGATGTTGTGCACCAATCTTCTGTTCCAAAATCTCTGGAGGAGGTAGCCTGTCAAAAGGGGGGAAATCAACTGGTGGAGGGTTATGCATAGGAGGACCAAAAGAATCAGGATACATCATGCCGGGTCCAGGAGGCGGACGCCTAATGTTGGGAGGTGGCCCTCGACCTTTGCTTCCCATTGAGAGATTGTGCCAGGAACCTGTAAACAAGAAGTACAATTACTTGACATATAGAAGGCATCCAAAGAGTACCTCAAATAAAATCAAGAAACATAAAACTTGTTTCACAGGATACGTTGGAGATCATAGAACGCAGCAAAAGAGGAGTAGCATTGCCACATGGTTTCAAAGAAAAAAAATAGAGCACTTGGAATCAAATGTTCCTCTAGGGATTGGCATTGCATTTGTTCTATGCCCCTCCATTTTCTGACCAATTAGCAGATCAAAAACTCAAAGGCCGAAATCCCAATAGTCAAAATGCTACATCCCCTTCACTTCAAAAGGCGAAGCAGACAATTATCCAAGAAAAATTATTACATTCCTATGACTTTAAGAAAATTATGCCACACAATCATATGCAACTTTGATTTCTCATAAACCTTTCCTATTTCCAGGAGAAAACCAGTTTATACCTCCAAGTTTCATAGTATATAAGGCTAAGGCAATTAGTTCAATCAACCATCCAAAGATACTGCACTATTCAAAGACATTAAGGAACCTTGGAGGTGAATAGCAAAACACAACATCCCAAGTTGTCAGATTGATAAAGCATTGCTTTCATACAAGACAACTAACTCAACCACAGTCCTCACACTTTCCTTGATAATTTGTTCAAGAAAATGACCAAATAACCTTAACATACGGGGATACTTTGTTTTGGTCCTTGATTTATCACTCTTACATATTCTCAATAACCTGTAAAGGCTATTCACAGTCAAAAACACTAGTTCTGTCAATAAACCTCATGCCCTAATTTTGTAGAGAACCTCTATCTTCATGTCTTTCCCTTGATTACCAAAAAAGCAGACTTCGCAGTATCAATGAGTCCATCAGAATACACTCAAATGCACCAGATTTTTCACCCAACTTTGCACCAGATTCTTTTACTCTAAAAAGGGCAGCAATGAGTGCAGCATAATTCCCGATTCAAATGACACCAAACAGCTAATAATGGTAAATGATAACTACAACTAAACTTTTCAATAGCTAAACTAAACATGACTGGATAACCAAATTAACATAAAACACCAAAAAGTTGTACAATTACATAAAACCAAAGATTATCCAATCATAAGGATTGAGGATCAAAATTAGATTACCTTTGAACAAATTGAACTTGCTTCAATTAGGGCTTCACCTTCCCTTTCGAATCGGAACAATCTAAACAATTGGGGCTTTTTGGAGTGCTAAGAGAGAAGATAAACGAATAGGTTCGACAGAAATCTCGCAGAAACGAAGAAGATAAAGCAACAGTCAGCTAAGCTCAGAGAAGAACTAGGGCTAACTGAGAATTTATTTTTATCGATTTGCTTCTGAAACGGCGAACCAGGGACTAAACTGGAATAACAACTTCAAATAATAAACACATTGTAACTGCTTATTTCAAAATTATTAATTCACTAGTCAATCAATAGGTTTGGTATCGAATAAGCTAATAATTATAAATTACAGTAAGACACAAGAAAATTTAAATTTTGAGGGTATGTACACATAAATACTTATTTAACAAAAATAAAATATGATAATTTTAATGGATTAACGGTTCATCTAATAAAAAATTGAGTAATTCGTATCTGCACCGATAAAAAGGTAACTACAAAATTTTGATTTATTCACCAATGGTCAATCCAGTGATGCCACATCAATAAACCAATAAGTCAATTTTGTAATTGGCTTATCAGTTATGGTTCGATTATGAACAGCCCTACCGTTATATCATTTAGTTCGATTAATTTAGATCGTCTCAAGTGGGGTTCAAAAGGAGTAGTCTTTTTTGTGAAATATTTATTCATACTCAAGACTCGAAATGAAATTAAAAAATGAGCAGTCTATCGTACTAATGTAAGTATTTCGAAAATCTAGAAATTATAGAATCAATTGATTTTATCTTTTTCTTTCGTGCCTTCAGAAATATCTAATGAATTTCATAATTGAGTAATCCGGATAACCAAGGGAAAATGTTCTTTAGTGGAGCTTCGGGCTCGTCAATTAATCCATAGTTTCTTGAGTTGTATGATGACATTGTTGGGTTATTGTATCCTAGAGAGGACAAGTTCAGAGTGGTACTTCTCAATCCGTGTAGATTATGCTGGATTGGCTTGAATCTCTAAAAAAAATAGCGAATTATTCGTGCCTCATTCTAAAAATTTAATTTATTCCTTTTTGTTCATTTTATTTCAGTTGTAATTCGTTGCGTCTGTGGTATATTACACCGACACACATTATCTTAAAATTTCAAATCATAGAATTTGAATCGCGAAATAATTTTGAATTTTCAATTATTACTAATTAAATTATTCTTAGTTAAAATCAATGGAAATTAAGTTGGAGATTGATGCATTTTCTCTTCATTCACTCTATTTTTATACGCACGTGAAGAGAAAAAATGAATTTATTGAATTAATTTATTTTGAGTGTTTTAAAGTCAAGGTAGTATTTAAGCACATTAGAAGCTAAATAAAAATAAGAAGAGGAGAAGCGACAATGTCATTATACTTTCTAAACTGATTTTTTTTTTTTAATAATAGCTTATTTGATCAATTTCTAAAATTTGCTTACTTCGAAAAATATGTTTCTTTAGAGATTTTTTCGGGAAAAGTATTAATCTTTTTTCTGTAAATAGTCGTTTGTATTTGATTGATCAATTTTTTATAAAAAATTAAAATATTAGAACAATAATTTATGTTTGTGTAATGACTCGATTGACCGTTTTGAGTATTACAGTTCTTATTGCATAAAAGACTCTTTCGATAGAATTTAAATGAGTATTTTGGACTATTGGTAACTACATTATAGAATTAATGGAGTAATTTTAATAAATTATTTAGTTGATAGTTAAAGAAGATAACATTAAAATTAATAGTGGGTTATTTTTACCACTTCTGATAATTGGTTACTTATAATAATTAGGGTAAAGAAATAATTTGTTAGACAAAGAAAAAAAATGAAAGAGGAGAACAACAAAAAGTCGGCACAATCTAAAGGCACGACATAATTGTCGAGGTAAAAGAAGTATATGTATATGTAAATTTGATGAATAATGTAGATATAGAATTTATTATTATTTTTATATTTTATATGGGTAGATTGGGTTGCATATAGTTGCAGTGCATATAAGATTGTAGAAAATGTTCAAGTACCCCCTTAACCTATATCCGAAATTTCAGAGACACGCTTATACTATACTAAGGTCCTATTACCCCCTGAACTTATTTTATAAATAATTCTCTACCCCTTTCAGTCTACGTGGCACTAACTTGAAAAAAAAAGTCAATCAACGTTGGACCCACAAGATAGTGCCACGTAGGCCGAAAAGGAGTAGAAAATTATTAATTAAACAAGCTCAGGGGTAATAGGACTTTAGTATAGTATAAGTGTGTCTTTGAGATTTCGGGCATAGGTTGAGGGGGTACTTGTGCATTATCCCTTGGATAAAAAGTTAAAGTTAATATTGTTGAGGTCGTATGTTGTTACCACTACAACAAATATGATATATAAGTACGAAATTATTAGCTACAACATCAAATTCGTCACTAATTATTCGCTTTTAATGACAAAATTTACTTTTTATGCTTAAATATATGAAACACATACCTTTATTGGCGAAACATAAAAAACCGTAGCAACGTTTTGTCCACTAAAGTTTCCCATCAAAAAATTAATTGGCGTCATTTTGTTAAGCAGTGTTAGTCACGAATTTAAAGTTACCAGTGATACATTATTTCGTCATTAATAATGTATGTAATTCATGACAAACTACGACATCAAATTCACCACTAATTTTAGTGACAAAATTCACTTTTCGTGCTTAAATATATGAGCACATATTTTTAGTAACGAAACATAAAAATCCGTAGCAAAGTTTTGTCCACTAAAGTTCCCACCAAAAAATTACTTGGCGTCATTTTGTTAAGTAGTGTTAGTCAGAATTTAAAGTTATCAGTGACACATTATTTCGTCACTAATAATATATCTAATTCATGACAAAATACTTTTTGTCTTATAATTAATAAAATTTTGGACACAAAAAAAATTCATCTTAAAAATATGTTCTTACAATATCGACAAATTTGTTAAATATTATAGATTTTAGCTATGAAAATTTAGATTTAATTGTGACATTTATTTCGTCACTAATAATATAAATAATTGGTGACAAATATGTTATTGTCTCCAATCAATTTGTGATTTACTGACAATAAAAAAATTGTCCTAAAATATGTAGGGTGTTAAATAGCGACTTAAAATTTATAGTCAATAATTCAACTATTTTCTACGAAAAAAATTCATAGCTAAATACATTTTTTTGCTATAATTTTTCGCAATTACAAGTAACAACTTACAAAAAGAATAATACAAGTGCTTCATAAGAAATAGACAGAGTACATTTATTAAATGTCAAGTGAAAATTTTAAAACAAACGAATTCGGTCGATTTTGTAAAAACGAAAAAGTTCAATACATGAATTTTCTTAAATTACGCAATTATAAAATGCATCATTTGAAAAATACAATACAGGTTATAAGTAATTTGAGTGGGACACGTATCTACCACTAGATCACTAATATGTGTTGGTCTAGCACTTTTGCTTTCTATTTGATACAATTTTATTGATAAGCTCGATATAAAAAATTAAAAAAAATCTCAAGTATTTGTGCAAATTTTTGTGCTTGTGATTGGTAAACTATATAGACTAAGTCGATCTATTTTAATCTGTCTATAAATATGTACATTTTTAATAGTAATTCCACATACGTACGTAGAGTAACTATACAAAGATAACATCGACTTACAAATTTAAACTTTGCAAAGGTGCGATGTATTTCATGAATTTTTATTAACTTTTTTCATCGGTGTGAAAATTGAAATAAACTAAAAAAATAAGAGCACAAATAAAAGAAATGAACTAACGAGGATTTCAAATATATTATGATGAAGTACTATATTTATGAAATCGATGTTCAACTTGAATAGATTATTCATTTTTTTAATAGAATCAAAAGTTTAATTTAAAATAAATTTATAATTGCACTAAATATTTTTTAAAATTTACAAAAATAAATAAATAAAATGATGATATCGTACTGAATATATTTAAAGATATTTAAAAAATAGACAGTTTATTAAAATATAATTTATATTTGAATGAATTGTGGGTGGTAAGTTTCATGCATTTGTGTATGAGTAGAAGTAATCATATAATATATTGTTTCTACAAAATTAAATTTGAAGAAAGTGAATGATGTACAAAATGAAACAAAAATGTAGACAAGAGAGTGTTGATCTGATGATAAGCTCTCTTCTCTTTCAACCTTAAGGTTGTGAGTTCGATTCCCCGAGACAACGTAATATGCGAGCTCCTAGCCAACAATAAAATTTTGTCGGTAGTAATAACTTTTTTAGCGACGAAGCACGATTCATGAGCTCATGCAGATGCGCGAAAACCACCAGCGAACGTCCATCGATATTAGCAACTCCATTGATGAGCAACCAATCGACTAGGCAGTCTCTGTCCGCAACATTTGCAGTCTGCTGAGAGTCCCACAAACTGATTCTTGATGTGAAATTTCTACATAGCAGCTGCAACATTGTTGCACAAAATATGTGGGAGCTGAATAGCTTTGTCACAAATTACAACAAGAGCAAGAGTAATGCTACAAAATATTTGATTATTTATGTTTGCAGATTCTGATAGCTACAGTTCTTCTTGATGTGAGGATATTTGACGTAAGTGAATGCACATTAGCTAATAATAGTTTCTTTATATATAATTAGTTATGAATATAGTGATCTGATAACTTGTTTATTTTAGTGAATATTTGTTAATTATAGTGAACTCGATCTGTTATTTCTAATTTTCAATTTTTGTTTGGTTGCTAAGTGCTAATAATAATTCTTGATTCTCTTTAATCTCCCAGCTTAATTTATCTCAATTTCGTTATAATCTGTGTCATATATTCTTTTATGTTTTTCTATCGTGTGACTCGTAAAGAAAAAGACCTCAATTTGTTGAACCGACTTATTTCAAATATTTTAAATTAAAATAACATTTAAGCGCAAAAAAAAAAAGCAAGAAAAAAAAAACTAAAAGGAATAAGAAGAGAAGAAGCTACAACGTCATTATGCATTCTAAACTAAAAATATTTTGTGAACTTTTAGTAATACCTGATGTGATTTGACCAACTTTAAAATTTACTTACTTTGAAAAGAATTTCGAAATATCTTTTAAAAAAGTGTTATTTCTTTTTTAAAATAATCATTTATATTTGACTAATCAATTTTTTAAAAATATCTTTACAGATATAAAATTGTAATTACGTTTTACAATATATATACTAAAAATGCTTTTGAGAAAAAGCTAATATTTCAAGCTTTTAAATATAATTTTTTGCTATTATTTTAAGTCACTTAGCTTATTTTCTCCCTAAAAACTTGAAGGAACACTTAATTTTTTTAAAAAAATATTTTTGACTTTTCGAAACTTAGCTACAAGACTATCAAATGGATCTCAATTTTTATTTTTTTAAAACTCGATATAATAGCTAAAAGTTGTGTTTGAACAAAGTTATTATCTATTATCGGTGAACACTTCAATGAAAATTCATATACTAATCAATTTAATTACTAAAATTTCCTCTTAAAATAATTAAATTTACTTTCACAAATTTTCTGAAACTTCAATTACCGCAAAGAATACTCTAGCATAATGTTTTGAAGTTTGAAACATACAAGAAAAATTCAAAGGAATATCCTACAAGTTCTATTTCTTCGTTTCAATTTGTTAATAAAAAAATATATCTATATCATCATAGATGCATTAAAAAGAAAATCACATTAACAATTCCTTGCACTATTTAGCTAAGCACTATATATATATCTCTTGACATATCCCCTTCATAATATAACAATTCAAAAATATCATACAACTCAAAAAACTTTGAATTAATTAGCTGAAAAGTTAAATTTCACACACAATTTTTTTTTTTTCCAGTATAAATTATTCTCTTTTATATAGTGAATTAGTTAAAAACCTAAAGTATATATTTTTGTGTCAACTCTCTCTTTTATGACCCTAACCTCAAAATATAAACATGATACTGAACATCCACTTTTTCTTTCTATCCAACACAAGGAAGAAAACACTTTTTTATAGGTGTAGAATTTCCATCAGAAATTAATGTCAAGAAATAATTGACCATTTTTTTGTCAATTTATATAAAAATAATATAGTTTGAAATTACAATTTAATATTTTTTTCTTGTCAATTAATATACATTAAAATAAGTTAACGAGTGTACATACACTCAAACTATAGAGATGATTACCTCTGATGCAACAAACATAAGTACAAGTCGAAATATTAAAATAAACGATAAAATAATATAAGTTTGAACCCCAAATAACGTAATTCTTTTGAAAAAAAATAAAACAAACTAAACCAAACTATTTTCAAACAAATTATCAATTTATATCAATCTTTTATTTGAATTGATTATTTTTACCAAATTATGCATACCCTTAACGGAAAGAATAAGAAGCCAAATAAAATAATATTGTTGAGGTAAAACATTTTTCTTATAAGTCACGTATTGAAAAATATCACACGACAATAATTAGCCACACAACAAATTATTAGCAAGATGCAACTTCCTCCTAGTCTTAAGGGCCGGTGGATCATACTTTAACGTGACACAAACATTTTCGATCTATAACTTTACATGTGTCAAGCACTAAATAAATTTCGTCTACTATATATTATTACACCAGACGCATCAAATCAAACCAAATACTATTATTTTCAAAAGCAAATTAAACTAACTATGAATAATTCTCAGAACATTAGTTACCAAGCTGGCCAGGCCAAGGGCCAAGCTCAGGTTAGGATTATTGCTCTGGTCATTTATTTTAGAAAAAAAAAATAATCACTTAGTGTTAATTAGTTATTAAATTGAATTATCATTTGATTGATCTATTTGTGCATTTACAAGTAAATACATAAAATTAAACTCATGATATATATACATCTATCAGGAAAAGGGTAATCAAATGATGGAACAGGCTAACAATGCTGCACAATCTGCTAAGGAAACAATGCAGGAGGTTTTTGTCATTTTTCATTAATATCTATTTATCTATATTTTTTTTACATGTCAATCAATTAATAAACTCTCGTGTCTCTTTATTTTACTAAGGCATAATACATAAATATGCATTTTAACTTGCTTCGAATTACATTTATGTCCTACAACTTTGGGTGTGCAGAAGTAGACACTTAAACTTGTATAAAGTTGAACAAATAGACACACATGTCCTACATGTCATCCTACATGTCATTTTTCGTTCTACGTGTATTTTGCCATGTAGGATTCATGTGTTTATTTATTTAAAAATTGGATAGTTAAAGTTTCAGTTTGTGCATTATGAAAGTTTGAGGTCAAAAATAAAATTTGAAGCCAAGTTTAACGTCCAATATATGTATTATGCTTTTTATTTATTAACTCATTTAAATCGAATATAACTTACATACATCAACATCGTATAATTTATGTGTTAATTTTTATAGGCGGGGCAACAAATGAAGGCTACGGCACAAGGAGCAGCAGATGCAGTTAAAAATGCTACTGGAATGAACAAATGAAAAATATTAATCTGATCACATCATGAATTTGTTCAACATTTAGGCTATGAGTTCAACCTTCTTTTTTTGAATTCTTTTAATTGGAATTAGGGGATGATTCAATTATAGTAATTAAAATTTGAGTATTATTAAGAAGCTTTACTAATGTTTCTTAATTCCTTTTTGGTTTCTAATAATAATGCTTAATTTTCTTTAATCTTCTAGCTTATAAATTTATCATAGTTGCATTATAATTTGTGTCCAATTGTTCATGAACCTAACTCTCGGATAATGTTATAGCCTCTATTTAGATTTTGTTTTTGTTTTATTAAAATTGGGTAAATATAGCTCTTGAAAATAATATAAGATTCGGATTTATTACTTGTTCATAAATTACTTGATTTTAAATACAAAATATTAGATTGTCATCTGAATATTTTAAAAAACTTATAAATTTTAGACTATAATGATTCAATGGCAACTTGTTTCTTCCGAGTGTTATTAGAAATTTTCAACTGAAAAAAAAAACATGAGAAATTATCAAAAGAGGATAATTCATTGTAAATTCTTATCTAAATTGTTATCTAATTTGTACAAATAAATACTAATGACAGTAATAATTTTGCAGAAACAAAAACAATAAAATTTGAAACATGTACTTAGTAACAGGAATTAATAACATAAGCCGAAATTAATGACGGAAATATATACAAGAATCTGTAACAATAGTATGAAACGTGAAGGAAAGAAAATCTAGTTCACTTAATTCACAGTGTCCCCTTAAAGAAGTTATTCCCTCTAGTACTCGAGGTTTAAAGGGGATAGATTCTCCTAAGATAGAACAATTCTATTCACGAGTGTATTGATACAAAAATAATAGTGTCATCGAGTCACTCAATGACAACAAAATACACAAATATTTAATTGCGAAGAAGAAGATCATATTTTTTGTTTAAAAAAATATAAGGAATCACATGTATTTATGGTCAAGAAGCATTGTTTCTGAAAGCTAGCAACCTTACAGAACAATCATGGTTGTTTTTGAAAGGTTATAACCTTTCAAAATAGTCATCTAAAAACGATGGAAAATTTAAATAAAACGGGAAAAACGTTTTAACCAAAAGTCACGAGGATCTGATTGGTTGGATCATTTATGATTGACCATTAATTGATTAATAATTAACTAGATAATTAGAGAAATTTTATCCAAAAAAGGATCTCTCGGCCGAAGCAGAGCTGAGCGAGCAACAACGACAGCGTGAGGGGTCCCTCTTTTCAACCTTTTCTACAACTACTAAACGTGTATGTTTACTTATTTTAACACTTGAACTTTTTTTATATCTACCACCAATGAGGGAGAATTGTTTTCTACTAAAGCATAAAAGAACACTAGAAACACGTACCTGTATGTATCATGTGTGATTCGCACGTATCAGTGATACTAGATACATGGGAGAGGGGAGGGTGAGATTTATCTATGTATCCCGGATATATGTGAATCCACTGAGACATAGTGTATCTAGAGAAAATTACATTTAATTTTAATCTCATGTATCACAAGATGCATATATCTGGCCATATCCGAAGGTATCAAATTCTGATAAAATAAGCAAAACTAAAAATTACAATGTAACTAAATAATTAGCTCTTAAATCAGTGAGATATAGATAAATTTCTCAAATAAAATACAGGATGAATGAAGTCCACGCCGAACACGAGCCCAACATTATTTTTTTTGTTTAAAGTAAAGTTATAGTAATTTATTTATGTTACTTTTTTGTAATCTTGATGTTTTCTAATTTAATAAATATATGACCTTAAGTCCAGATTCTAGAAAATGAAAGCAACTAAAATAAAGGAAAAATTAGTAAACTAGTCAAATAAAATAACATATTTAGTAAAAATATCCATACTTTATAAATATTAGCAATAATGTCAAAAATGTCATTATTTTAAAAAAATTATGTGTCCCAATTTTCTTCCTATTTTATCTCTCTTTTTCAATTAATTCTATATATCCTTTTTTAAAAAAAAAAAATTATTCTCTCTCATATTTATTCAAATTGTTAATTCTCTCTCCCATTTAATTTTTTTCTCTCTCAATGTTATCTTTTCTGATTTTCCTCCAACATTCAAGTTGCAAATATTTTTTTGCCATATATTTTGTTTGTTTTTTTAATCCAAAATTGAATCAACAAGAATCCCTTTGATTAAGGTATCTCTAATCTTTATCCTATTTTCAGATTTCTTTTCTAATTTTATTTGTTTAAATCTTAAAAAAATGTTGTTTGTATTTTTCAATTTCCGTTATGATTTACTCTCCAATGGCTGAATCCAAGAGGCTTACTAGAGGTATTCATCTTAATCAACCAATTTCTGGTGATTTTTCATCCTTTAATTTATTTATTACTTAACAAATAGTGTATAATGTATGATCCGCTGCTAAAATGAGGGAAGAAAGAGGGTAAGAACATTTACAAGACTCATTGGTGTGCAAAACCTTCCTCAAATTCAGAACGCAAATGTAGAATCTTTGTCTACTCGTGAGGATCTTGAAAAAGACGACGAAGATCGCGAACAATTTTCTATTAGTTTGTTTTGTATTTATAGTTCTTTTTTAGAATTTTGTATGCTTTCTTAATTTGTATTCAAATCACTATGTATACTATCAATATTTGTATTTATTAAAAATTTCATGTTGTATGGTTTATGAATCTTGTATTTGTCCCTAGTTTGTATTCATCCAAATGTATGTCAACTAGTTATGTATTTTATTTATAAGAAGAACAACTTTCTATTAGTTTATTTGTATTCGAATACAAATACAAATAATAGACATATTGGAATGAATACGACTTAGAAAAGGAAACAAGATTTTGAAAAGAAAAATAAACACACAGTGAAAAATATATACGAATACAAATGTATTTCTTAAATAGCTACATTTTATTTGACATACATATTGGAATGAATACAAACTAATAAAGGTATGTCAACTAAATTTGACATTTTTTTCTAATTTGTATTTATTCTAAAGGTATGTCAACTAGTTATATATTTTATTTAAGAATGAGTACACCAAATATTCAATTATTTCTTTTCAGTTTTATATTTCATTCACTTTTTCATCATACTAATTTTTTGTATTTTATATATTATTATACAAAATTCTAAATAAAAACTAGAATAAATAGAAATACAAATAAAATACATATTGAAATGAATACATACAAGATTTTTGAATAAAAAAATAACTATATAGGGAAAAAATATATGAAAATACAAATATATTTCTTAAATGACTATATAGATAAATTCGGCATACCTATTGGAATGAATACAAACTAATAAAAAACTATAATAAATATAAATAGAATATATTGTGGAATGAATATAATTTTAAAAAGGTAAAAATTCTGGAGAAAAAAAAACAAAATTTAAATTTTATTTGAAAATGTTGAGAAAATTAAGGATGCTTGCCTTTTTTTGAAATATTTTCCCCCTTAATTTTCTCCTTTTTTTATTAAATAATTATATTCTTTAAATAAAAATAAATAATAAAAACATAACATAACAAACTAAAATGACATTTTTACTAAATATTGAAGTTGTTGCTAATTAGTCCTCTTAAATGCTAAAATATTGACATTTTGAAAAATTTCCCTAAAATAAAAGGTTAGCCCAACCCGACAAATCCTCAATTCTTTCTCTATGAAACGTTCCCATTAGATTATTACTGAACTTTTCTATTCCTCATATGTTCAGCCTTGGACGAAGCTTCAGCTCCGTCGATATCAACGATGTAGAGCTTATTCTTTACATGTCAAGACTCTATCAAAAATCGTCTCAAACACTAGGTTGGTGTTTAACCTGTTGTTTAATTATAATAGGATGATGATATTTCTTTAAGCTCCTGCTCCATCAACGAATTCCCCAAATAACAATCAATTAGCAAAATGATATACTCTAATTTCGATTTTTCATGGTAAAAATACTTTCATCTCCACACATGTAAATGATGTACTCTAATTTCAATTTTTGATAAACAATAAATAAACTTTATTTTCATTTTAGGTTTTCACATTTCTAAATCTCAAATCTAAGAAATTATGATATTTAACAAAGAAAGCAGCAAAGTATCTATATACGGATATTTTTATATTTATCATTTTACTACTAAATCATAAATTGGGTAAACTTAAATTTTGAATGAAGAATAAAGTTTTTCGACAAACCTAAAGTGTAATTCGCTAGGAAGAGTAAGAGAAAATAAGTAATTTTTTTCCCAATCATGCGAAATTACTACTTTGCCTTTAATCGTTCCATCCTGACATTTCTATATAATAGAATTTTATTTATTTATTGCTTTTCTCTCTTTTGAATATACATATTTTATTTTATTTTTGTTGTTTTCCTATAAAAAGAGACACATAACAATTCATATTGAATTTAAAATAACATTTCGTCTTTCGAATCAAAATATACTTTAACTTAAAAAATTTATATATTTTTATCATCACAATTGTTAAAAAAATATTGTAATTGATTATAATTTAAGAATTATTTTTTTCTTAATATTTTGTAAGAAGAGAATAAACATATATAAATTATTGTACGTTACATAACAACACACATTTTAAATCTCTTTTACTGATTATAGTTTTGAAAGCTTTTCAATAAAATCAATTATTACATAAATCATCAAAACTATTCTAAAAGAGTTTAAATATAAAATTAAGATTTTACTTCATTGAATATGTCAATTAGAGTATCATTTTTGTACTTATTGAATATTTCGTAATTCGAAATACTTTTAATTTCAAAAATTAAAATTGTAGTGATGATTATCTTTAGAAGACCTTCAAAGTTAAAAGACAATAATTTTTAAGATTTAATTATTTTGTTAATCTAATTAGGTTGAATTTGAAATGTTTATTA
The DNA here is from genome assembly GCA_027705065.1 of Solanum peruvianum. Taxonomy (NCBI): domain Eukaryota; kingdom Viridiplantae; phylum Streptophyta; class Magnoliopsida; order Solanales; family Solanaceae; genus Solanum; species Solanum peruvianum. The sequence continues at coordinate 35,887,829 of JAKWJD010001756.1, read as the reverse complement.
GAACATCTCAAAGAACTAAAAACAATTCATAAAATCAATATTAAAACTTGATTGATTCAAATTAAAGTAAATTAGATCAATTAAGAAATAAAAACTATCTGCAAATTTATGTTTGTAATTTTTTTTAATTATAATTACATAAATAATAAAATTTCAAAAATATGTGCGTAATAATTAATATAAGCAACAAACTATTAATTTTTTTTTTAATTATTTGTAACAAAAAATACATACTTTTTTTACGGTATTTTGTTTTTTCCTAGTGTTAAACACAGTGCTTCTTACAAATTACAATGGCTTTAATCAGAATTCAAATATAGCGTATCCTTCAGGGTGGCCCAGCGATCTGAGCTTGAGAATTTCATGTTTGAAGTTTCAAGTTCGACACATTTTGTAAACGAAAGCAAGGGATTTACTTTCTGATCGAGTCGTCGAACCGAACTTGCCTAGTGCGGGTTACTCTCATGTATTGTTTGTGAGCTATTGCATGGAAACAGAAATATTATCCTGTTGTTTGTGAGCTATATTGGATAGAAACTAAAGTTTTACCATGTGGTTTTCCTTGTCATAAAAAAAATTCAGATGTGGTGTTCTCTTTTATGTATGTTATGTCCTATCTTTTGTCTGCTCAGTGCTCATGGTTCTTCGTTTAATCGTTGCCTCTTGGGTAGAATTTGTCTTTTTTTGTGCGTATTTTTTCGTAACTGAACCATTTTCAACCTAACACAAGACTATCAATAGAAACCAACAGATGTTATGTGTCTTGAATCTAACGGAACCATTTTTCAAGGCTGAATCCATTGATGAGCCCTTAAAGCTGACATCAACGTTCAATAGACATTTTAATTGAGCTTTGTTTATTATAGACTCTTTATGATAAGTCCCATTGTGTAATTTTGATACTTTTAACAATCAGCATAAGTTAAAAAAATATGTAAAATATGTGTAATTCACTCGGGAATGACATGACATGACGGCGAATTATGAGAAGACATGTGTCAATTTGATTAAAAAATAAAAATAATTATAAGAAGAAAAAAGAAAAACCATTTAAACTTATATTTTATAAACATTTCAATAAGAAAAGACTTCATTTCTAAGAAGTCATTTCAAAGAATCATATCTAAATTTTTTCACCAGAAATTAGAGTTTAGCCGAAAAAATTGAGGAGATTTAGATTCAATTTTTTTCCAAACATGTCTCATATTTACTTTTATAACTTGTAATTCTAATTCTAAATAAAATATGTTTTAGTGAAAAGAGGGAGAGAGGGATAACAAAAATGATGGATCTCCATTTTTTTCGGTGAGGTAGTGATGTTATTTTTTAAATTTGATTTTTTTTTTTAAAAAAATAGCTTTTGTAAGTTATTTCAATCAATTTATGATTCTTTTTTAATCCTTTTCAATAAGTATATGATTCTTTTTGTTTTACTCAAAATCAATACATAATGGTGGTGAAAGGTGAAGGAGAAAGAGAGAAGAAGATGAAGTGAAAAAAATTATTTTTTTTTCACAAAAAAGGCTTTTCACACGCTTAAAATCAGTGCAACACATGCACTTTGTGAATTCAGTAAAAAGTGTCAATATGACACAACGGGGCATGACATGAAGCGTCTACAATGAACAAAACTTAGTTAAGGTGTCCAAGTGAAAGTTTGTGCCAACTTTAAGAGGCCACCGATGGTTCTGCCTTTTTTTTAACTGCCCCATTACATCAGATTTTTGCTATCTTTGGTCTAAGTTGGGTCATGCCACACAACATCAAGGATTTTGGAAGCTGGTCTCTCTAGTTAGTTGACAGCCCCTACGGTGAAGTCTGGCTAATGATTCTTACATTTTGTGGTGTGTTTGGACAGAGCAATTTGATGGGCTATTAACTCCAATATCTATCCTCAAAGCTATGTCTTTTTTGTAACAAAAGTAGACTAAATTTTAGAGTTCAGAGCTCTAAAAGATAGCTAATGAGGTGAGGATTGCCAGATAACGTACCAGACACAATCCATTCCCTCAATCAACATGGGAAATCTAAGACCCTCAAACGCTCAAGGATCGACATATAAAGTGTGGACAACTTAACATGAGACCCCAATATTGACTAACTATGCTCTCAGGATCTGGATCTGTTGCATCCATTCGATTAGGGATTATCCAACAAACCACAAACTAAAACAAACCCACATATTCCAACTCATTATTTGGCCATCTTTAATACCTTAAAGGCCAGGATGGATCAGACTAAAACATCATCCTTCAGCATGAGTATTTTATCCAAGTAGAAACAAACAAGGACTAGTCTTTCTCTAAATTTTGTCATATCCTGCACCGCTTCAATATTATCCTCTGTGTTGTATAGCATGGTTTTATTCACAGAACTATAAGCAATTCACAGGCTGCTACTGTCAAATACTGGAGTGTCACAACTCACGCCTAGGATTTGAATGTACGACCTAAAGCAATTCTTGAACCCCCTTAACCACTTCACTAGAATCTTCATTTGATGAAACATAATGGGCTCAACGATTCATATATAGCCCCAAAAAATCTCTTTTTGCCTTATTTGTACAGAAATGTTTTCAACAACTCAATTGAACCCCCTTGCCCCTCCCTTCAGCTCCGCCCTTGGCTGCCATTCATCTTAGCAAATTGCATCATAGGCACCATACAAGTTGAGTTGAGGTTAGAACAGACCCATGTAATAACGCACAAACTGAAGCCTGAGGTTATAACAGAGAAACCACCAGTTCACTAGACAGGGCAATGATTGATGATTCCTTTGTTTCATTTCAATAGTATTGACTCCAACATATCATAAAGAACTGAGAAAAGATTGAATCTTTATTCTAATTCAATATGAACAGGTTATTGGTAACATAAATTCAAAAGTCAAAATGCACCCAAATTGTTTCAAACATTCATCAATCTCTATAGTCTATAGTAGTATTAATGACTCGATAATCTTTTTACATTGTATCACTGTCTAATGGTACAATTACAGCAAGTATAAATTTCATACTGTCAAACAAACTGAAAATCTTACATGCATACATTGCAACCAAAGTAAAAGTTAAAGAAAAGAACAGTCTATAAAAAGAATCAACATACTCACCACTAGGGGAATATGCACATCCTATGATATCTGTGTATGAACAAGAAAAGGTCTCAGGGGACAATTTCAAAATTGTATCTAACCTGAAAGTCACTAATGAGTTGAGCTCCAGCACCGGGACGCCTTCCAATTTTTCTCCTCTCATAATCAGTATCATCCGTGGGTAACTCATGACGACAAACAGGGCATGTATTACGTATGTTTAGCCATGGTATAATACATTCCCAATGGTAATAATGGGAACAAGGAAGCTCAGTCACCTTCTCGACAACCAAAATCTCATCTTTACAAACAGCACAGGCTATCTTGTTCTCTTCATCCTTCAAAGTCACCAATGGAAGATTTTCAATAACAGATTTAGCTGCTGGTGGACTACCCTTCAAATTCCCTTCACTCTCCAGAAATTGCCCAAACAAGGCATCGTGATCAGTTTCGTTTACATGAGCAATCCCATCATCATTTCCATCAAGTTCGAGGCTTCTTTCGATATTATTAACGGCCAACAGAACTTCCCACTCTAGATTCCTCACAGGCTCATCAACTGAATGTGAATTTGAGTTCCCTCCTTCAGAAGATGAAATATCTGAAGAAACTGATATTTCTTCAATTCCATCAATTACAGAACTCAAATAGTCTCTATCTTCACCCCTTTCATTGACTTCTTCCCACTCAAACTCTTCATTCACATCCCTCTGATCATCAATCCGAAGACAACTCCAAAAATCATTGGCCTGATCTATCTCCCCAACATTCAGCTCCACTTCTTGCGAATCAGAGTCCGACCCAACAACACCCACAACCCGAATTCCATCACCCGTATCAACCCCGTTGGAATCTGAGGGCAGAAGAACCCCATCATAATCAGATCCAAAATCACCATACACATCCTCCAGAATAACCCTATTCCCATCATCAAAACCCGAATCTTCTGATACGTTTCCATCAGGTGTCACAAACAGATCAGTAACAAAATTCATTTGGTCATCATCCACAACAAAGGAATCCGGATCTGCAAGCAAACCCGAGTGATCCGAACCTGAATCTGAATCTAGGGAACCGGGTTCGGGTTCCGAATTTGGGCTATAGTTGAAATCATGAGAGTGGATAAAAAGGGTGTGATTAGGAGGAGAAAGGGAGTCGAAATCAAACGTAAACGGATGTGGATACTCTTCATCGTCATCGTCATCATCATCAACGACGGTAGCATAGATGGTAGACGGGAGGTGAAAACGGTGGATTCCAGAAACTTCCGCCATTGAATTGAAGAAACAGAGTGATGATTCAAACTTCAAACTTCAAACTTGAGAGAAAATGAGAGTTGCCATTGATCCAATTTTGCTGGTTTCACAATCTTTTTCGGTTGTCTGACTTTGGGTGGTAGAAAAGCAAATTAATTTTTCTTTCGTCGCTAAAAAAATATAATACGTCATGAAGAGTTAACATTAAAAGACAAAGATGAAGAAGATACCGATAAAATCACATAAGAGTTAATTATTTACGCAAAAAAATGAGATTTTTTATCATTATTTTATGATAAATAAATAATATCATAGAATAAAATTTAAATAACAATTAAAACAAATATCAAATTTAAATTGATAATACAATCCAATATAATGTCTTGAATTTTGAAATAAATGTAACACACCCAATATCGCCATTCCCACCATGGCACCATCCTACACCTTACAACATCCCCATCTTATATACTATTTCTTTAGATTATATACTATGTTTTAAAATAATATATTTTACATATAAATCGATAGATTATTTTCCATGAAAAACATGAACACACCTAAAACTTAAAAGCCTTTTTTATTTTTAAATCTCGTCTCAAATCAAATCTGAGTAGCAATTAAGGTAGTAATAGCAAAACGAGTGCTAGTTTACACAAGTGAATAAAATCTTACTATGTTTGCATATGTTAACAATGTTTTTCTAAAAAGGTGTTCTGATGATTATATTGATGCAACATTGATTTATTCATTTTTATAAAATGCTTCAGAATGTGCATGAAGTAGAAAGTGGAATCGCACAACCCGTAAGATATCCTTATCTATCACATCCCACGTACGAAATGAGCCTAAGCTGATTAACTACATAAAGAAATGAACTTTAAAGCACTTGGCAAGAAACAAGAAAGAGAGGAACAAGTAGCCTTCAAATGTGTACAACAAGTGCAAGGTTTTCTGTATTCTTCTGTTGGATGGCTGAGCCACTGTTTGTACTTTCAAACTTCTCCAGAACACTAATTTGTAAAGCTGACAAAATCTGAATAGCAAAACTGTGCATCTGTAAGAAACTGCTATTTTAGTCACGAAGGGGGAGGGGGGCTCGTTTAAGCCTGTTGAGGAGCGAGTTACAGAAGAGAAATGCGCAAAAACATCACTCTACACACTGATATCTACTCGTGATAAGCAGTAAGGGAGGACACGAACACGATGAAGGTAGGCCTAAAGATTTCAGAGAAGTGCCTAATACCAAGGGTCTCTTGATCGAGTAACAAAAATCTCAAGCACTATCAAAGCTGGATACTCTGGTTCTGCACTAAAAAGGTTACCACTGCAGATATCAAAAACACGAGCACTGCTGTAAGGACATACTTCCAACTAAGCTGCCTTGCATCTATGTCCCGCGAGGCATCAAGTCTGGTTGAAGAATCAGTCTCTTTTGACTTGCTCGACATAAAGTCACCATAAACATTCTCTTCCTGAAAATGAATTAACAGAAACAATGGTGCCACAACAAAGTTAGGCATCTTTTCTGCTAAGTTGTCAACCAGATAAGTTTAGCTTTGGGTAAAAACAAAGTACTCAAGATCTTTTCACTTATAGGCACAGGCACACAGCTAAGGTTATTTGGCTGATGATGGGATGTACAGCATCAAAATATAATAGTTGACTGGTATCTAAAATAGTAAATTCAAATACTGAAATAACCAGAAGAACATATGACTCGTGAGTCGTGTATAAAAATAAGCATAAGACCAAATAAAGCACGTACCACATTAGTTATTGATGAGAACTTTTCTTCCTTGCATTCATTCAGAGAAGTTACAGCAGAAAGCTCAGCCTTGGGAAGCATGGATTCCCTGGTATCTTTGCCATCACTTTCGGGAGCTGGCGAAGGAACTTTATCCTTTTGCTGAAAAGGCTTCTTCTGGGCCTTATTTTCCATTATCAGCAATGCTATCTGAACATTTTTTGCAGAAAAAACACTAATCTAGATGAGAAAAATTATACAATTACGCCCATGTGATAATAGTCTTCAAACAATGCTTTTGTTCTAACATTTAGTCCAAATGAACTCTCTTCCATGAAGAAGTCATGCAGGAAAGAATAACCAACTTTAACCACAAAAGGCCAAGCTGGAAACTGAATAACTTGTCACAAGTTAAGCACAACTCATACTCTACTTATAAAAACAACTATTTTGAAAATCTGACTAATTTTAATATAGAGCAAATTTTATTAATAATGGTCAAAATCGTCTTGTATAGCTTGTTCAACTCTTCCTTTTAAGCCAATTTCTTCCTACCATAAGAGCAAATGTTGCAACGAGGTTGCTGTAATAATTATCAACAAACACCATTAAAACTTTCAAGTGTGCACAGACTTGCGCTACTTCAGCCCACTTTCATTCCTTTCCTTTGACCATGACTGTTTTTGCTCAGTGAAAGAAGCCACTGGAAGTGGAACAAGTGTAAGTGTTATAGGAAGGATAAAACCCGAATATGTGAACCTGTAGAGATCATTGGAAACTCGAGAATACCTGACATTTAAAATACTTGTTTATCAAACAAGAAAATGTGTGCATGGGGTCTGTGTGCGCGTCTATGCATATACATTATCAGTAAGAAATACTTCTAATGATTACAGTGTGATCTATATGGTCACGAACTCTGAAAAGTTGACTAAATTCAGAGCGAGAAAATGTCAAACTCGATCGAATGAACAGATATTGCTGCTAAAACAAGTAAAAAAAGGAAAAAGACAAAATGCATCAACTATACAGACAAGCTTGCACACACAACAACTGCATTTTAGAAGTCATTAAATTAATGAAGCTGCTAAGATTCCACCAAAGTGCATGAATAATAAATATATATTTTTTTGACACAAAACTTCGTCTTACCCAAATGCCATCTCATAGTTAGGCATAATTTAGGCTGCTTCAGATTAGTAACTGGTATTCAATTACGCAGTCATCAATCGGCATTTAAGGCCATTAACCATGTCAATAGACAAAATAACTGGATAGATGGAGGAAAAGGGAAGTCGTACATGTTATCAAGATAATTCCAGTCATAACAGGAATGAGAGTCAGGAAGGAGTGACAAACCTGTTTTTCAAGTCTCTCTCTTTCAAGAGCCAACTGCAAAATTAGATCTGTTATCAATTTACTGCGGAAGTTAATATCTCGGGCAGTAGCCTTCTTCATTTCCTCAGCTTGGCGTAACGATGACTCCAAACATGCCAACCTACCCCTCACAAAAGTTAATTCTTCATTTAGATCTGAGTTAGATTCTGACAAGATAATGCACTTATCTTCAGCACTCTCCATCAAACTTTCTGCTTTAGAAACCTTTGATTTTAGATCCTCAATCAAATCTTCCATGTCTTTGATTGTAGAATTCAACATGATTTGCTTCTCTTGACTAGCTTCAGCAGATGCAACTGCGTGCTGAAGTTGAAGCTCAGAGTCCCTCAGCTGTTTTTCAAGCACAATTATCCTCTCAGAAGTAATGCTACTACTGCTTTTCAGGAAGTTCAGTTCTTTGTCAAGTTCCACATTTGCTTCTTTCAATATTTTACACTCAGTTTCTGCTGTATCAATTCTTCTCTCTGCTTCAGAATTCTTTTCCTTCAACGTATTGATTATATCCTCCATTTCAAGGATCTTAGATTCTAACTCCTGACTATTCCTTGCAGATGAGTCCTCCAACCGTTTCTCAAGAGATATAACCTTGTCCCCGAGCTCTTTAGAAGTGCTTTCAGACTTCCCTAGTAAGTTGTCTTTTGCTTTTAAAAGTTCCTCCATTTCTTGAAGTTTAGATTGTAAGTAGCTTTCTTTCTGAACAGTACCGTTCAGATTAAAATGTGTCATCTGGAGTCGACCCAGTAGTGATTTTGAAATTCCTAAAAGAACTTCAGCAGCATTCTCTCCCTCAAACAACCTTTGCGAAGCATCTTCAATTTCTTCCTCCATGCAGAAAGCTTCTTGCTGCAACCTGACTTCTAATTCTTCTTCAACTTGTCTAGATTCAGTAAGCTTCTTTTCAAGATCTAACTCTCTGGCCAAAGACTTCTCCAGCATCCGCAGAATGTGTCTCTGCTGCTCAACAGTCTGCATTTTTATCTTCGTCTTTGGAGTTAAAAGTGCATCACTGTTAAAATAGTCTGCTGCCTCGCCATCTTGCCCTGTCAAGATGCATCAGCATGAAGTATGATTATATAAGGATGATTAATGTCACAAAAGTTACTTGTTTTAAGTCAAGCACATAATAGCAACAAAACACCTCATGCAGAGAGAACCAATTCACATTTCCTTGTCCAGAGATGCATGGCTAGAAGAAATAAAATCATTAAATATTTGCAGACATTCTTCTTTTCTCCTCTCTCTTCCTTTTTCCATATATTATCCAAAGGGGTGGTCAATCAGCATCGAAAAGGTTTGTGGGATAAGTAAATTGCGTAGAGCATAAAACACTAAATAGTAAATACTGCTCAACATGAAAGGACACGCATCCACTTGGGTGTCGCTTAGTGATCAATGAAATGAATTGAGCACCTTGAGGTCCCAGGTTCAAATTTCAAGTCCAGAGACAAAAAAACACTAGGTGATTTCTTTCCATCTGTTCTACCCAGAGTTACCTAGTGGGAGGTGCCAAGTATCCATGGAATTAATTAAGGTGCTCAAAAGCTGGCCCAAATACCATGGTCATCAAAAGAAGAAAAAAATAAAATAATAATAATAATAATGATAATAATGACGGCAAATATGATAATAAACGTGCTCCCATGATGCATGAACATCTAAGTAGAATCTTAGTTCGACTGATCTATTCACTTTGCATTGGTTCCGCCGAAGCCCATCTTTGATTGCTTTGAAATGGACCGACCACACTGGATTTTGAGCAGCATAACCCAAGATTTCTTTAACTGAAGCTCCAAAAGCTATTCAGCATTACGCAGGATGTAAAGAATTTGTTTTTAATGATAGCAGGATGCTGTAAAGAAACCATCCCTTCAAATTAACATAAAATAAAAATAAACTCACAATCTCGGTCCCCCTGGGAGGTGAGCATAATTCCATGGAAGTTGGTACATTGCGCCCTCAATTCCAATAGGTGGTCCTGCAACTGCTTGAGGGATTTCTCACTGTCGTATAACTTCTCTTCTATCAAAATGAAAGCCTCATCCGCATAGCCACGTGAAGATATGACCTTCCGCACATTGTCAATCTCCGTTGCAACAGAGGATAATAAACCACTTAGCTCTGTCACCTCTGAATCCAGGACCCCAGATAAGAGATCAAACTCTATTGCCTTCTCAACAATGTCATTTGAAGTGCCCTCCTTCTCAGAGGCAAAAGCCTCAAAGTCACTTTCTCTTGTTTCCACATGCATCACAAATAAATCCAAATTAACTAGTTTCTCAGAGATACATGCCAAGTCTAGTTCAAGCCTTGTTAAAATCTCCCCGATTCTTCCTACTTCATGCATGACATTACCACCACTGGATGACAAAACTTCTAGAGAGTCTACTGTATTTGATTCTACCTCCACTTCATTGGTGTTAACACCTTCAGTGGAAGTAGTTGCACTATTCGCTGTGTCAGCATTCATTAGTCTAACCCGTTTTTTAACCTGAAAATAAACCAATACCAATATTTTTAAGGAAAAAAAATGTGAAGGTGCAGGAATCTCAGAGGTAAAAGGCAGTAAGTGAAACACACGCTTCTTTGAAGTAAGTGCACAGTTTATCGAAAATAAAGAAATACTAAAAGTAAAAACAGATGGTTTTAGTACATACAACAATCAAATCGCAATTGTTATTACTGATATCAGCATCCAATATACAGTAATGATGATATTAATCCAACTCCTCAGAAACATCATTCAAATATAATTCTACAAGCCCATCAAAAGATAACTCCAATCGTTAAACAAATTCTCATTTACAATTAATCAACCATTAAGTAAATTAATTTGCAGAATGCAATGTCATATTTGGTTACTTTAGTAAATGTACTATGAGAATAGAGGAGATAGGCAAAAGAGAAGCCCAGAATTAAAAGATATCAGAGACAAAGGACTTGCATACTAGAAGAAAAAGAGTCATTTATTTGAAGAAAATGAAGAAGGAAGAACAGAAACCAAAGAACTACAAGAGCATAAGTAGTGGATAGATAGACATTACTAACAAATGACAAACAAGATGGATAGGCATTACAAACTCGAGAAGAAGAAAAAAAGAGCACAATAACAATAACGAGAACGTGGAAACATACATGGATCTGAACCCTACTATTCAAATAGCAAAATCTCAATTTTCCTCTTCTATTTTCTCATATTTTAAAGTAAGATTCAAAGAATTGACTACTTCTCTTTGGGATTTCCAGTCTCACTCGTCAGAAGTGCATAAAGTGATACACCTAGTTCGCATCACTTCATGGCTTTAAGGGACGAGGCGTGACACTTTATAACACAGATGAACAACGCAATAAATAAATCTCTGGTAAACATATCCTCTTTGAAACCAGAAGAACCGAAAGAAACTATAAGGTTTAAAGGATATGAGAGTACAGATGCTTCCCACGACAGTTACAGCTAAAAAGTGATTGTTCACATATACTAAAAGCTCCATGGAGGTAAAACTATATTGCTTCTGAGATCAGCTTTCATAAGTTATGTAGATTGGGTATGGGAGTCCAAAGCAATTCTTACCCATAAAAGTTATATAACAAGTCGCGAATGTGCAGCTAGTATAGATAAAAAATTAACAGCAAATGTGCGACTTCAATAACTATCTAAGGGAAAGAGATAAGAAGATACAACAACACAACATATGGGAAACCATTTCCTCCTTGTGCATTACCTTTGATACTTGGAAATGTGTTTGAAGATATTTTCCACCAATTCAGTCCTTCCTTGACAAATATCTCAAATCATACTCCATAATACTCAAAATTATCATCAATACACTATCCTCACATCCACCAAATATTAGTTACTTTTATACCCAGCTATAAACAGTGGAAACTAAAGATTTCTCATCGATTACAGTACTATTAACACACACAACTACAATAATTAATTCAAATAAACCGTAAAATCAATCATTCCAAGAAAAGAAAAAGAAACCATTTCCACTCAAGATTCGCATCATTTGAGAAGACCCCTGATCCAAATCAGAAAAATTTAACTCCCAAACACTTAAAAGATGAAACTTTTCAACACCCATCTCAATAATAAGTAAAACAAATCAAACACAACGAAGAAATGATCAATTTTAACGATTAAAAAAACTACAGGATCAAGAAACTATAAGGAATTTGTCTACTTACTCAACAATTATGAATATCAATATTTACTAAGCAAAGATTAGATAAGTTCATCAGTCACATACCTTCCTTGCCGTAAATTCGCGGGTTCTACAGAGTGATTAGTCTCAAAATTGATTTATCTTTTTGGCATTCACTTAAAATTCTGTTTATTTTTGTATTTTTTTTTTATCATCTTGTATGCACGTGATGGTCCACGATAGGGCACGTGTTCTCTTGTCAGCTTTACCAAAAAGGTTTTAACTGGGCCGTCTATAAAGGAACTGATATATCGGCCCATTGAGTGCCTCGTCTGCTATTAAACCCAGCCCATGAAAAACCCCGCGGAACTTTATAAGAGGAAATTTCAAAAACAACTAAAGACTAGAAACATAATCGAGGTTTTTTAGCTATAGTTTGCTTGATTATGATTCGTTGATACATTTTATAGGAAGAAAAGAGGCAAGTGAGATTGAGAGAAGGAAGAAAGTGGTGAGCGAGATGTGGGAAGGAGGCACAATCGATTTGTATATCCCATTAATAAATGTATCATGTATACAATTGATACAATTAATTTGTACCATAACTAGTTGCTAGAAGGAGGAGAGAGGTGAGCAAGATTTTGATAGGGGGAGAGAGACAAGCGAAAGAGGAGAGAGAGGGAGAGAGGAAATTGCTATAAAATCCTAACTATAGCTACGAGTTGTAATTCTTTTAAACTGCAGTGGTGTATAGTAAATACATATATAATTTGTACTAAGTACACTCCTACACATGAACAGTTAGCTGACATGCTCACCAAAGGTCTGACTAAAGTTCAACATCCATTGTTCAGTCCAAGTTTGAAGTTCAGAACATTTTCACTTCCAAGCTTTGAGGGGGAGTGTTAATGTTAGTAAGCAAAGCTAAGAGAACTAGTCACAGTTGGGACGTTATAAGTTAGTTAGAGTAAGTTAACAACTAACTAGTCCATTAGTTAGTAAGGATTACTAACTACTCTTCCAAGAATATATATATATATATATATATATATATATATATATATATATATATATATATAGATATATATATATATATATATATATATATATATATATAATATATATATATATACTCTGTAAAAAACACAATTTTAGACTCTCAAGAATCAGTCTATTTTTTCTTAAGAGATTGTGGTTGCGGGGCCTTGGGGCACGATGGTGACTCGGGGCTGGGGCAAGAGAGCGTCCTCGGGGAAGACGATGCCTCGAGAATGGGGGTGGCCAAGGGATATTTTTATTAAGCAGCAAAGACAACATACTTACAGCACTGTGTGATGCTAACTGGGCATCTTGTCCTCTTACAAGGAAGTCTGCAACAGGTTATTTCATCAAGTTTGGTAACTCAATAGTCTCCTAGAAATCTAAGAAACAATCTAATGTGTCCAAAAGTTCAGCAGAAGCTGAGTACAGGAGCATAGCTACAACTGTTACTGAAATTATATGGATGTTGGGATTACTGAAGGACCAAGGGATTGAAGTGCAGAAGCCTGTAGAAGTATGCACAGATAGCAAAGCAGCAATCTTGTGTGCTGCAAATCCAGTATATCATGAGAGAACGAAGCATATTGAAATAGATTGTCATTTCATAAAGGAAAAAATTGTACAAGGAATATCACATGTCTACTTACTACTCTCTTTGTTTCAAAAAAAATTTACCTCATTTCCTTTTTAGTCTGTTTAAAAAAAAATGATCTCTTTCTTTCTTTGGAAACATTTTAATTTCAATATTTCACGTGGCATGTTTAAGGCCACAGGATCAAAGGGCAATTTTGTACATTTGATCTAACTTTAATTTAGGACCACAAGATTTAAAAGTCTTTTTTATATTCTTAAACTCAGTACTAAAATTAACCAGGTCATTCTTTGTGAAACGGAGGGAGTATATGCGTTACGCCTCATGTGTTGGTGGGCAATTGAGTGTGAGTTACGCCTTATGCTTGTATTATCTTTGTTCAACAGTTCCTATATTTTTGGTGGCATTATGTGCCTAATAACATTTATTAGGCTTGTATTTATATACTACTGCCAAGACAATAAATATGACTTGTATATTCCCAGTTATAATATAAAGATTAAATTATGATGAGATAAATGTAAGTATTACACAAGATTTCAACCAATTTTTGCACAAGTTGTTATCTAGTGAGTTGTTCAAATTATCAAGTAAAACAAGTAAGGAATGTACAGTTTTAAGAGTATCATATTTAATTCCACACTCATTTCAAATTATGGGATTAATAATAATTCTGATAATGCACCTCCTGTGAAGGCTACTTCTGGACACAAACACAGTACACAAGTAAATTTGAAAGATAAACATTTTAAATTGAGTAATTTTATTTTATACAAAACAAAGTGTAATGACTTAACTAAATCGATCACGCATTCTTCTCACAAATCTGTTTTAACACGTTAACTACTCCATCCATCTCTTCCTTTCTTTGCAATTTTATATTTTCGCGAAGATCTTTCACCTTCCTCCTCAAATCCTCCCCGATATTTTTTCCACCAAAAATCACATCTTTGATAGTCTCAGCTACATTACCTCTATGAATCTTTCCATATCCATCTCTAGCCATCTCAACACCTACACTATTTTCCACGATCAATCTAGCATTCAGAGGCTGATCGGAGTAAAAGTTCACAGGCAACGCTATGATTGGGACGCCAAACTCTATGCATTCAAGAGTCGAGTTCCAACCACAGTGAGCTACAAATGCGCCAATACTTGGATGCCTTAGAATTATCGTCTGTGGAGCCCAACGTTCAATTATCCTTCCCTTTTCTCCGATATTTCTTTGAAGAAAACCTTGAGGAAGTACGTCTTCTAGGTTTACGACTTGTTCTTCTTTTGGAAGCCTTACAACCCATACGAAATGAACATTGCTAACCTCTAATCCATACGCTACCTCTTCCATTTCTTCCTTTGTTAAGAAATTCTCACTCCCAAACGAAACATAAACCGTTGAATTCTCCTTTTTATTCCCAAGCCATTTAACGATTTCCATTTCTTCATCATTAATGTTGATATCTTGAATAACTACTCCAGTTGTTAGAATCTCTGTTTTCCAATTTCCGAAAGATAATCAATGTACTTTCCATCTATTGCCCTAGAGCTATTCACCAACATGATTGCTCTGTTTTCGCCCAATTCTTCCTTCACTTCAACGTCATAGGGACGCGTTACATATCTCTCATGATCCTTGAGATAGAGCGCGGAGAAAGGAAATTCCACCCCTGTTTTAAGAAGAAAATGACCAAAATAGCAACACATAGCTATACTCGTAACGGAAAATTTAATTGATGGGATATTGAGACTAAATGCAACCCCTGCTGCCCATGGTTGCATTACGTCGTGTACTAACACATTCGGTTTTTGATCTTTGAGGATTTCGTAAAATTTTGGTTTTGACATTGTGATGGCTTTGTAGAGAGTAGATTGAAGATGGATAGGGAGGCCATTTGTTGTATGGTAATGAGGAGGAAGTTCAGGCAAGTTAGGTAGATGAAATTCGACTAGATGAATTGAAGAAGAGTACTTTTGTGTTATTTTTTTCTTGATCAAACTAAGATTGATGGGAGTTGAACACAAATCAATGGAAAATCCTCTATCTGAGAGTCTTTTGGCTAGCTCAAAAAATGGTGTAATATGGCCATAAGCTAAGTATGGGAACATTAGAACTCTCATATTTGTTTCGTGTTCTACAACTAACACTTTGTGTAATTGTTCTCTTTATAGGCGGTTGGTTGGTGTGTGCGCTTTCTATGTTTTTTAAAAAATAAAATATAATTAACAGTACTCTCATGAAAAGCATAGGAATATCATTGTCCGCTGGTACAAGTTAGAGGAACTACCTATCATAATAGGTTAGGGTGTGAATCTAGCTAGAGCCATACTTTACTATTTTTATTTTAAGGGCCCGTTTGGATGGGCTTAATAAAAGCAGCTTTAAAAAAGTACTTTTGAAAGTGCTGAAACTTATTTTTAAAATAAGCAGTTATGCGTTTGGATAAAAGTGCTGAAGTTGTTATGCCAAACGTGAAAAGGGAAAAATAGAAGAAAGAGGTGTTAGGGTTATATGGATAATTTGGAGATTGTATAAAAATATTAAGGGAAAAAACATAAAAATGTGGTCAACTTAAAACAGCTTATAAGCTAAAAAAAAAAAGCACCCCTACCTCAGCTTTTAACTTTTGGCTTAAAATAAGTTTTTTTTAACTTAAAAAAAGCTATTTTGAGTATTGTCAAACAGTCAAATAAGTCAAAAACCAGCTTTTAAGTCAGTTTGACCAGCTTTTAAGCTGAGCCAAACAGGCTCTAAGTTTAGCTTAGAACTCATACTTAAGCTATTTGTGACTATTCAAATTCTAAATTTATCTCTACCTATTGTTATTGTTATATTAACTCTCTCCAATTCAAAATAAATGATTATTGAAAGTATTGTATACGTTTAAGAAAACATTAATTAGACATTACTCTTTCATTATTATCCTTTCTAATTATTGTTAAAAAAAGATGTTGATAAAACTAAGATTAGTAGGAGTTGAACACAAATCAATGGAAAAACCTTTATCTGAGAGTTTCTTGGCTAACTCAAAGAATGTGGTGATATGGTCATAAGCTAAGTATGGGAAAATTAGGACTCTCACATTTATTTTATGAATCTAAAGACATGAATTGTGTGTGTTAGAGTGATTAATTTATCGCGAAATTAGAAAAATTGTTAATGGTGTTTAAAATTTTAGTATATACATATCTAAAAAGCTATTCTTAACCTAGTACTGTTATATTCTATATGAATATTATATTTTTTTGACAAAAATGTTCAAATGACTGCTCTTTGAATCAACGTAGTTATGCCATTGGTTTACCACGATGTAGTGATATATTTAAGAAATTTGCTATAAAATTCTATGTATAGCTACAAATTGTAATTTTTAAAATTATAATGAATACTATTGCATAATTTTTTCAAATTAAGCTCAATTTACATTAGTTTTTTTCTCCATTTCTCTCCTCTACAACCGTACTTCACTGTTTCACGCATTTCTTCCCTTTTTCCACTTTTGATTTACAAAAAATACACTTCTTTTCAAGAATAGTGATTTTAACATTCAGGAATCAATAGTAGTTGCTCAAAAATCTTTCTTATTTCAACATGTATGCAACAAATTTTAAAGTGACAGAAAATAAATTATAATCACAAAAAAAAAATGAGGAAACATAATTTTATCCATCAAAATTGTGGATACAATTTTGTTGATTCCTTGATTCTTCTCCCATAATATATTTATCCATAATTTGAGGGTCATTTATGATGTATTTCTCGACGTAGGATAATTTGGACTTTATCTACATGAATTGAGGACTGTTAGTGACGTATTTCTCAAACTAAAATGATTTAGATTTGATGTGTCAATATTTCACGACTTTTGTGGAATTTCAATGTCTATACAAAATATATTTTTTTTTAAAAAATCGAAAAAATTCGACGAATTTGACATTTGCAACAAACTATATTAGATTAGGGTACTTCAAAATCAAATTACTAACTAATGCACGTTTTCGTTCATTCCAAAAAATGCACAAATCATTGTAATATTTTAAGCAAAAAGTACAAATGCAAAAAAGGTATGTTAATGGACTATTTTATCGCGTAACAGATAGGCAGACATGTTGCGTCTTGCCTGATTCGTCGTATATATAGTAGAATAGAATATATTATAATACATAATCTAATTGCGTATATAATTTCTTATTTTAAGAAGAGTGATTGATTTAGTGGTGTTATGAGAAAAATAAAATCACTCTAAAATACTTGAAAATATATTATTATTATTATTAATACATATTTTTATTTTCTTAAAATCAATAAAGTATAATACGCGAACAAGTTTAGAAATAATTACGACTCAAATCTATCCACTTGACATGAGAAATTCCATTACTTTATACATTTTTATTATTATTGTGATATGAGTTAAAAGTGTCAATGTACATATATAAATTATTATTTTTTTGATTTCGTACTTAAATTATTAAAAGTGTTATAAATTTTATGTGCACTATCACTTATCTATTTGAGAAACACATCTTAATATTAATTAGATTAAATGTGTGTGTACGTATATATATATACACGCATACTTAGGCGCATCTAGCTCAAATTTTTAGTCTATCTGCCTTTTTTTTTTTATGTTGATATACTTTATTATTATTAAATTAAATGTCAAAAACAGACTTAAGCTATTCAATTTTTTTATTTGAAGTTTACACCTAAACTATGAAAGTAAGAATTGAGAAACACATATATAAATTATCACTCATTAGTTTGAAAAACATATCTCAATGCTGAAATTATTTTTCACGTGATAATCCACGTGACGATATTTTATTTATATTTATAAAAAGAGAATATACACACCAATACAACATCATCACACATTATGAAGTGTATTTTTCAAACTTATAATTATAATTTACCTGCGTGACTCACACTCTAAATAATTTATGTATGAAATTAAAAGAAAAAAGAAAAAATTTAAAAGTGTTTTTGATACTTCACTTTTTAACAACAGAAAATATATTACTCAAAAGTTGGGGTGAAATTGAACGGGGTGAGTCAAATTGGAACGGGTCATAATATGTTAAGACACAATTAGGTCAAGACTCAATCCCAATCCTAATTTGCTTAAGTCTAAACGGGTAGGATAAAATGGATTGGGTAAAAATGGTCAGATAATGTGTTACATTACGGTCAAGATCCAACGCAATTCAACTTTTACAAAACTTATTTGTTTTATTCGTTCTTTTATATTATTTTAGTACCTAATAAATTTTTTTTTCCTGTATTATGGCTATAAACAACATATTATATTGTAAAAGAAAATATTTAAAATATTTTTACAAGATTTTTCATGAGTCAATGCGGATTACATATCAACCTAATTTTTCATAAATTGAAATAGATTAAATTGAAATGAGTTGACCTAATAATTGTACGAATTATTAATCCGCCTATTCTTAAACAGATAAAAAAAAAACAAATAGAGTTTGATTTTGACACACCTACTCAAAATTAAAATGAACTACGTAAGCTAAAACAATTTAGGTAAGAAATACGATAACAAGCATCCTATTATGATCATTTTTTGTCCTAAAAATTGATGAATCACAACTTACCAATGAAATTAGTTGCGTAGATCTTTGTTAATCTACTCACTAATCTCTTGCTTGTCACAACTATAGCCAAGTGTTTATATTAAAAAACTTATACTAATGTACTCCATGCTGTCAATTGAAATTGACAAATTTAGTCATATATGAAAAAGAAAACGCTAAACGCATAAATAGATTTCTAAACTTGTTAGGTTTTTTTTCCAGGTATTTCAACTATGTCATTTTCCTGCTGATTCATTGAACCACCCATAATTTGTTCCTTCTCTCACTACCTCAACTATGTCATTTTCCTATTGAATCATTGAGCCACCCATAATTTGTTCATTTTAAACACTGTTGGTTGATTTTGATCGATTTTTCTATTATAATTGTGTTCAATTATGTTTATATTGTAATGATTTTGATTGAAGGAATGAAAACAAACTGTGTGAATTTCAGTTGTTCTCTAAAATGTTCAAATGACTTGAAGTAAAACACAAGTATTCTCGAATATTTTTACTATCAATTGGACTAATGACTTCTGGAACAACATATGTACCCTCTATCAATACCCCTCACAAAATCTGATTCCACGTCAGCCAACAACGTTTGTTTAAAAGGAACAAATTATGGATGATTCAATGATTCAATAGGAAAATAGTATATTTGAGGTACTGAGGGGAAAAACCCAACAAATTTAGGAATCTATTAATATATTTGGCCAAAAAAAAAGACAGGAAAGTGTTAATCTTAGTTATTCAAATCTCGGTCATTAAGTAGGCTTATTTTCAATGTTTTGAATTTTAATTATTCAAATCTTAATCATTAAATATGTTTGTTTTTTAATTTTACAATTAAATCTAAATGATTAAGGTCTATAAGCGAACTTTTATCATAAGATATGTACTGTGATTGCGGTGGAATGATGTGGAGTCACTCCTCATTTAATTAAATTTTTTTTTTGAATTAAAAAAATTCATGTCAAAAATTTCACTCTGTAAATAAATTAAAATCTCATTATAAACAGTTTTGAGAAAAAAAAAAATGGTGCAAATTTGGAATAACAGCTGGATTGCATCTAACATTGGAATCTTTCATTTTTTGTGAATCAAATTATTGTGTACCAAGAACCTCTTATACAGCTTTAAACTATTGTCTCTATTAAGGGGGATGCAATTAATAAAATAATTAAGTTAGCTACATATGCTCTAAAATAATAAAAAACAATTAGGTTAAATATGACATAAAAATTTTAAAAAAAAAAGTAAAAATATGATGTCACTTTGAACCACCTTAAATTTACCACAACTTTCTCTTATCTAATCATTCAAAATAAATAATAGGACCCACTTCATTAATCTATAAATAAATTAGTGGTTATGGTTAATGCAATGTTAATACGAGTACTACTTATAAAATTACTGATATACAAAGTATAGTCAACTAATTTTTAAAATTTAGTTTAGAGGAACTGTTTCTGAAAATAACTCAAAGATGTAAATTATTTCGACATTTATCGCTTTAAAAATTATAATATTATTCAAACACTTTTTGTTTAATCTGTTTAGTTTTTTTAAAAAAAAATTATTATTCGAATCTACTTTAGTCTCTTCGTTATTTATTTTTGTTATGTTTTAAATATATTTAATAAAAGTTGAGAATTCGATACTATTATTATAAAAGATATTTTTATTTTTGATACATGATTCTTGAACATATATGGTTTTGATCCCATGCAAATAATAGTAGACATAAAAATAAGTTCCATGTTACAATAGCTAAATGCTAAAATAGACCACCTAAAAATATGGTCATATGAACGAAAGCTATCAGGTTTCAGATTCGAGCCATAAATATTAAAAATAAAATAAAAATTGATAACGCTTCCCCATATGAGCACATATATGGCGTGACTAGGGAATAATCAAACTCTTATACAAATACAAAATAGTAAACGGAGAACAAAATTGATATTAATAAAATATTTTTTATCAGAGATAAAAATAAAATAAAATTGGAAAGAAGTCAGGTAGTTGTACTGGTTACACATTTTTTTTTGGGAAAAAAAAATAAAAGATCCAACCAATTTTTTTATTTTTTTTTTTAATTTTGGAATTTACATATCATTTGCAGATAATAGCAGTTTGTTAAGATCAACAGCAGCAAAAAAAAGGTTGAATCGTGAAGAAGAAGAAGGGTGGATCTATTAACAACTTGTTAATGGACACACCCTGCTTCTCATCTTAAGCACAAATCAAATAAGGTATTATTAATTTTCAATTTGTTTGGATAATGATTTTTTTTTCAAATCGTTTCACTGCCACACAATTTTTTGCAAGGCCTACTGATTTTTCTTTTTCTCTTTAACGTCGTTGTCAATGAAAACTGTACGTATTTGAATAATATAATAGCAATAATTGCAGTGCATCCTTATATTAAGAAGACGAACGCCATTGGTTTTTACCCTAATCAATATGATCTGTGGTATGGTTTCTTCGTCTTTACTATTTTCCTAATTGGATACTGATTTTTGATTCTTTTTTTTTTTTTGAAGGTTCAGGCTCATATATTGAGCAATTTCTGTTCTGGGTTTTTAATTTTTTGTTCGATTTCTAAGCGTTTTAGTTAATTTTCAATTTTTTTGGTAGGTTTTAAGTTTTGAGTTGTTAAAAGTGTGTACATCATATTGATTCTGTTTTGGTTAATGCTTAATTATGTCTAGTGCTAATTGCTTTATTCATTTCTCCATGAAAAATGAAAAAAAAAAATTACCTGATTTTTAGCAATATCATTGATGGTAATTGGTATGAATGTCATGTTTGGTGGGGAATTGAATCCCTACCAATAAGTTGAAAGTTCAGGTAGCGAGTTACTAAGATTTCCAAAGAGAAGAAAAGAATTGTTTTTTGTTCCTTAGTATATTGTTTTATTTTGGGAAAATGAACTAGTTTGGTCTTCTTGGAGTTCATGTTCAATTCCTTGTTAAAGTAGTTTGAAGTATCTTATATTAGTATTCTTGTGAATTAGAATTTTATTATAATCGCTGATAGTACTATTTAAATTAACCAAGCTGAGACTGAATATGTTGTTACTATAATAATAATGGCTGATATTTGGTATTTGTCATGTGCAGATATTTTCTAAAGAAACCAATAAGTGAAAGCTTGTGTGTATCAAGTCGGTGAAGTTCTGAATCCTCGATCGCTGAGTTTCTGAATTCAAATATGACGATTGGAAGCCTAAAACAAGTAAAAGAGAAGAAATCACGAAATAATAAACAAGCAGTGGCTGATGAGCAATCACCATTGTTGCCCACTAAGCATAAGGAAGATGCTGGATTCGATGAGTTCGATGGGGCTTCCTTTAGTGGAGCTGTATTTAATTTATCAACCACAATTGTTGGTGCAGGAATCATGGCCTTGCCTGCGACAATGAAGTCGTTAGGTCTTATTCCTGGGATTGCTATGATCATCTTCACAGCTTTTCTGACAGAAGCTTCAATTGAGTTGTTGATTAGATTTAGCAGGACTTCTAAAGCTACTTCTTATGGAGGTCTAATGGGAGACACCTTTGGGAAGTATGGGAAGATGTTGCTTCAAATATGTATACTTGTAAACAACATAGGTGTTCTTGTTGTATACATGATTATAATAGGTAGGTGTAGATAAATAGCTCAATAGGACTTACATTTATTTATCAACGTTCATACTCTATTTAAGGTTGTTTCTTTCGCATTTTAATCCATAATAGTTATAGTAATCACTTTTCATATTGTCCTCTTAAAGGTGATGTGCTCTCTGGAACAAATTCAAACGGAGTTCACCATGCTGGTGTCCTGGAAGGCTGGTTTGGAACTCACTGGTGGAATAGTCGGTTCTTTATTCTTGTTGTCACCACACTTGGTATATTTGCACCATTGGCTTCCTTGAAGCGTATAGGTGAGTTCTTTCCATATGTATCTTAGGTTCTCGAAAGTACACTTTAATTTCCAAATCATTATCTTTAATGCTATTTTTATTACTTGAATCGAAGAATTAATTAGTTGATTGTGTATATATTCCTACTAGTTGTTTGAAATTCTATTTCTGGCTCCTTATAAACACAAGCCCAGATTAGCAGTCACTCTTAAATGTGGCTTGAATCCTGCTCTTTTTCAATAAATATGAACTATGAAGATAAAAATGAGGGTAGAATTCAGTTTTCAGTTCTTTAAATCAACTGAAGAAGTTTTTGACTAGCATTAAGATTCGAGGTGACATACTTCAATAATCATCTCTTTTGCTCTCTCTCTCTCTCTTAATATATATATATATATATATATATATATATATATATAACTTGATTGTGGAGTACGATCACATCAGATATTTTTGACTTCGACCTTTGAGTTGATGTGCAGGTTCATCCTTTTATTTAGAGCAATCCATCAGCAGTTCTATTATCAATAGTATTGTCTTCTTGAATTTAACGATGCAGGGTAGCAAGTCTAAGTTCCTTATTTTGCTGTGCAGATTCATTGAGATTTACGTCTGCATTATCAGTTGCCTTGGCTGTTGTATTCCTGGTTGTGATTGTGGGAATTACCTTATTCAAGCTAATGAGTGGAAGCATTCATATGCCCAGATTGTTTTCTGATGTGTATGATATAACATCATTCCTTAAGCTCTTTACAGTGGTTCCTGTACTCGTTACTGCATATATATGCCACTATAATGGTATGTAATCCAGTATCCCAACTACATTTTTACATATGTTGCCATCGTATGCTTCTTTGAAAGAAAAGCTATAAAAGTTTTCTGCCAAATTAGAAAAAAGATAACATGAGGCATTTCTATCATAACATTAGTTGCCTCTGGTAAATCTTAGCTTCATGCTTTGCCATAGTCCTTGGAGTTTCTAACAGAAGTATTGCGCAAATGTAAGTGCAGATGGGATTTACTGTATTGAAAGTTCTATTATTGCCAGCTTCTGGTTATTTGGTGCATCATTTTAATCCTTGATGATCAAAGGCTCTCGTCAGTGATATTTAATCTTTCAAGTTTGATAAAATCCCTGCATTTATGTGTTTTCCCTATTTGTTTTCTTTTAGTCTTATCCTAATATTTGTATTTGTCAGTTAATCAAAACACATACATTCTTGAAAAATTAGTATTAGCTTAAATAATCCTACTGGGTGCTAGTTTGGTCTTAATCTCCATTCATTCAACCAACTAGTCCACTTTATATATTGTCTATGCATCTCTGATTGACTTCAATGTAATATTTTGTCCCACTTTTCTTCTTTGATCGAAATGCTAGTCTGACTGGAAGATTTTATAGCTAAAGGAGAGTTAATTCTTCATCTTAAAATTAGAAATGCAACATTAAGAATTGCTCGTTTTCTGAAAATGAAAGTTTTGCAGTTCACTCCATAGAAAATGAACTTGAAGATAGAACACAGATCAGAGCAGTGGTGAAAAGCTCTCTTGCTCTTTGCTCGAGTGTGTATGTGTTGACGAGCCTGTTTGGTTTTCTCCTATTTGGTGACGCAACCCTTGATGATGTGCTTGCCAACTTCGATACCAATCTTGGAATTCCATTAGGCTCCTTGCTCAATGATGTCGTTCGTGTCAGCTATGCTGCCCACCTAATGCTTGTCTTTCCCGTTGTCTTTTATCCATTGAGGCTTAATTTGGATGGTCTTCTCTTTCCTTCTGCAAGGCCTCTGACTAGTGACAATTTGAGGTTTGCATCGATCAGCAGTGGGCTCATAGCCATCATCTTTCTGGGTGCAAATTTCATCCCAAGCATCTGGGATGCTTTTCAATTCACTGGGGCAACTGCTGCTGTTTGCATTGGGTACATATTTCCTGCTTCTGTTACTCTCAGGTAAACCATTTTTGTTAGTTTGCTTGTTCTGATATTTTTCTTATCCAAAACCTCGGATCCAAATCTTGCTAACTCCTCAGCCCGACCGAAAGATAAAGTGGGAACATTAGGGTGCTCCATCAGGAGCAAATCTAAGTTCCACATATTGGAGTTAAACATTTACTAATGTTCGTGGAATGTAGAAGAACAGCTACATTGTTTCCTTGATGTCCTTGCAAATTTTTATTGCAACATATTTACAGTCATCCCCTGACAGTGTGACTGATAAAAATAGATTAATGTCGTTTACTAGTGCATTTGATGAACTTGCAACTTTAGGTTGTCATTCTGCGATGGAAGCCATTAACTCTATACCTAGTTGTTCCTGGTTAAATGAACTTCCTCTCCTTTCTGAAATGGTAAATTGAAACTATTAACATATGCATCCAACTCCTGTATGGGAGGGCGTTCACCCGGAAACAACAGATATTTTCTAAGTTTAGAAGGTTCCTGCTTATATATGTCTTCTTGAGGAGTAAAGAAAGTCACGTCTGGACAAATGTATGCTAGTAGAACATAGTCTTAAGTCATTCGTTTTTTCAATCCATTGAGAGAACCAGAATTGGGCAACTTATGTACAGGTTTCTGTGTACATAGAATCTAAACAATATTACATGCAAAAAGTGTTTCTGTTTCCTATCCTTTTCTTTTATCAATGTTTCCTGCCAAGCCCTTGAATTGTGTCTTAAACGAGGCTAAGGAGTTTTTGGTATAGTAATTGAGGTTTGGCTTCGGTTGGTACTGCTGATGATCAAGTAAGTTCACTTATAATGCGATGTTCAAATATTTTTACTGTCAGAATTTCAAGATCTACTAGGATCCTGTGCACTTGTCAATTTACTTTTGCCATAGATCTTCTCTCTCGTCCCTGAATACTTCTCATTCCCTGTATGTATACTGTCAACCAGTTACTGATATAGTTGCTGTCTTGTCATGCTCCAGAGATCCCTATGGCATAGCAACAAAGAAGGACAAGATCTTGTGTATATTTATGATTGTCATTGCTGTGTTTTCGAACGTGGTGGCCATATATAGCGATGCCTATTCCTTGATTAAGAAGAATTCATCACCAAGTGAGTGATTTTCTCATTTCCCCTGCTAGCAATAATTGAGATGGAACCATCACATGCACTTCCGGGGAAGATAGACAGACTGAAGATGGGATCATTATGGTGTGCAGGAGATGGTGTTTTTCCTTAAATTTCCTAGTTCGCGATTTAATAAGTTTTTTTTTTTTTTTATATACTAGATATTAAAACTTGAGTAGCTCTGCTCAAGATGTATCAAATCCTGTCATTCATGTTGCTATCGTATGACGAAAATGATGTCTGTTCAACGGAATGAGAGAACAGCCAGTGGGATATGGCTGAGTTTGTATAGAAGTATATGTTGTTTCCTTTTCATATTGCTATATGAAATGTTGATGGAGTGTTTAGTCATCTGTTGGAGGTATGCTGGCTGGTTAGATAAAAATGGTAAAAGAAATACATTTTGATATGTTACAAGTGAAAGCTTAAAATTATTCAACATCTTTGGACAGATGGGAGTAATGAACTAAATTCAAACAAATTAAGATACAAAAACAAAAGTTTAAATTATTTTATGTGGTTTAGAAATATAAAAAAAATATGTCATATTTTATGTGGTTAATTTATCGAACTTCTTGAAACTCATAAGTTTTTTTAATACATCCAATTCATAATTAATAAGGTTAAAATGGTAAACTTATTATGTCAATCATTGTTTTCTTAATAGGTGTGCTAATTCAAAGTCGACAAGTAATTAGGAACAGAAGGAGTAACTAATTAGGAAGTAATTGCTTATGTATAAAACTAATATTATTGTGTTTGGTTTGATATTTAGAAACCCGCATAACTAATACATATGAAAGTTATAAGAGAATTTATGTCTTGTTTTATATATAATGTAATATGAAATAATTAATAATATATAACTAATATCTACCGAATAATAAATAGATTCCTTAATTGTCATGCCCTGAAGCTATCCCCAGCACGCGGACACGGAACCTAGGATCATGAGTGACCCCAAGCTAACTCTTTTGACATATAATAACCATAGTTAAAGATAAATGAATCAAGAAAGTACTGTGCAGAAGCTTAAAACATCATGTAAAATGAAATGATGGGGATTATCCATTACTATCTAAATAAATAAACTGTGAGTTTAATGACAACTGGAATATCAAACTGCAAAGCTAAAACTTAAATTAACTATGTCTGAAGTAAAACATCTAACGGACTAGAAATGTTAGGACATGCTAAATTAAATCTAGCAAAAATCGAAAACTAAGGACTGAAATGTAGATAAGAAACACATATGTCGTCCTCGAAGGATGAGGATTCACCTCTGATACTACTGAGCTGAAGATCAGAAACTGATCTATATGTGATCTGAGAATTGATGACTTGAATCTACATCACGAGACGGTACTTAAAAGGTATTGAGCAATGAGCATGCATGATAGATAAAGTTGAACAATATACATAATTGAACAAAGCATATAACTGAGCAACGGTATAAGATAAGCATGATACTATACTGAAAATACTGAATATGAACTAACCGAATGCAATCACCAATTTTATAACATCCTGTAGTTGATAACCTGGTCAAATGCATTGTCGAGCTACTAATAAACGATATAAAGTCTCATGAGCAACATATGAAGTTCGATGTATACGCCTCATCGATAGGACCCAATGTACCCGGTCAGTGGTATAAAGGCATGATTGGCGTGATCACTAAGCTGATGCCCACAAAAGAGACTTATAACCTACGACGCACGTAGTTCTGAGACTTAAGAGTGACTGAACCTAGTCCAACTCGGTCTAATGCCTACTCCCAACTGAATAAATGAAATTTGTAACATACTAAGTAAACTGAATAGCTCAATAGTCTAACATGCAAAAATATGAAAATACAACATGTATATCTGATAATGAAACATTCAAAACTGAGGCATGTACATATGTTTATATGTTCTTGCGAAAGTAATTCATGAACTAAAAGTTCTGCATAACTAGGATACAGAGTTTATGCATGAATTTGCGCAAAACAAGACTACTACGTGATAATCACTATTAGAAATATTAAAATAACTAATTTGCTGAAATTCCATAAACCCTAGGCCTAAATAATATGGAGGGAATCAAGAATCTCACTAAATTCTAGGGACTTAATGGGTAAAAGTAACCCACTAATTAAATCCCACATACCATGATGATAAATTTTACGGAGAAATCTTTCAATTTCGAGGCTCGAACTAACGAGAACTCGTTGCGTTCTTGGACTAAGCTGCTCGACCGATTTTTTCTCGTTTGTTCTAATTGGATAAATTTTTGGAGAATTAATGGACAACCGTAGGTTCTAATTTAGTTTCTAGGCTAAAACTGGTCAAAGCTGTTTAGTTTAGGAGTTCAAAGCATAAGAAAATGACCAAATGATCCCTGACTTAAAAATTGGTGAGACCAACCTACTGGCTGACTGACGGTCTATAGACTGACCCATGGTCCCTCCTGTCAACCGTCGACTGGACTCCAGAGAGGCTGAACTTGGGGTCTGATCCACGAAGCAGGACCACGGCATGTGGTCTGACCAACAGACAGTGGGCTTGGCCGTGGGTCTATATTTAGGCGATTTCCTGTGAAGAGCTTCCACGGGTGCCACATTGCCCTGTCTTCAAGATCATGTCTCGTGAAGGGTCCCATTGTTTGACGTGTAAGTTTCCGAACTGCCCGTGAGGTGGTCCACTGCCTATGAAGGGTCCCATGGTCCACCTCGGTAGAAGTGCTAAGTTCATGGTTAGTTCAACGGACCGTGGACCCTATCACAATACGTGAACCCTGTCGTGGTTCACTATTTGGGTAATTTTTCTGCTGCATTTTTTTAAGTTTGGTTTTCAAGGTGTTACAATAATAACTAACTATACATTATTAAACACATGCATAACCTACCCTCTAGACCCCTTATATATATATTAAAAAAAAAAGGATAATGCACAAGTATCCCCTTCAACCTATGCCCGAAATCTCAGAGACACACTTATACTATATTAAGATCCTATTACACCGCTGAACTTATTTTATTAATAATTTTCTACCCCTTTTCAGCCTACGTGACACTATCTTGTGGCCCAACGTTGGTTGACTCTTTTTTTCAAGCTAGTGTCACGTAGGCCAAAAAGGGGTAGAAAATTACTTATAAAATAAATTCAGGAGTAATAGGACCTTAGTATATGTTAAAAGTAGTTAGTTAACATTGTTAGTTAGTTACAATTATAGAGTAGTTAGTTACAATTCAAGAAATTAGTTACTACTTAATTAGTCTTCTATATAAACACTACTGCATTGTATCTTAATATTCATTCAATGAGATATTGAAAAGCTGAGATATTCTCTCTACAGCATATTCTTCTTCTTAGTCTTCTTCATCTTCTCTTCTGTTAATATCATCTCCTTCTTCATCTTCTTCTTCTCTCTTTACTTCATAACAAGTTCATGGTATCAGAGCAGGGGATCTAACCCTGTGAAATCTGATTTTTCGTCTGTACTATTGCTTCCGCTAATCGATCGTGAAAATAGATTAAAGAAATCGAAATCTCTGGAAAAATGGCTGGAGATGATGAACCAGTAATTGTTCAAGAGAATGCCAAACCAACATGATAAACTTGAATCAAGGTCTGTAATGTCTGTTCATATGGGATATTCAGAGGTGCAAAAAGGATATATCTTGTATGATCTAACTAATAAAGTGTTCTTTGTTAACAGGGATGTCATATTCAATGAAACAACATTTCCATTTGGTAAAGGAAAACAGTTAGAACCTGTGTTTAAAGACACTCATTCAACTTTAGATCATGCATGTCAATGGTCCAGTATTCCTGTTACTACACCTACTCAACAAGTTCAGCAACACATACAATATGAAGGTAGGGAATCAGGCCAACAGAATGAGGAAGAGGAGTTAAGGACTGTGAGAAATGAGGATACAACACAGATTCCTTTACAACCATCTCGATGGTCTGGAAGAAGCAGTAAACCACCTATTTGGTTAAAAGACTTTGTATCTCTCAATATTCAGAAGGAATCAGACTATGGCATTCAAAATTATATAAGTTATGAGAATATTTCTGACAAATATAGTGCATACATAGCTACAGCCTCAATTCATAGTGAACCAAGGTCTTACACAGAAGCTGCTAAAGACTCAAGATGGATAGAAGCTATGAAGTCAGAAATTGAAGCATTACAAAGTAACCATACTTGGGATCTAGTTACTCTTCCTGAAGGAAAAACTCCAATAGGCTGCAAGTGGATATTCAAAGTCAAATATAAATCCACAGGAGAGGTAGAAAGGTATAAAGCCAGACTAGTAGCTAAAGGATTCAACCAGCAAGAAGGTATTGACTACCAAGAAACATTCTCTCCTGTAGTAAAGATGAAGACTGTTAGAACAGTATTGGCACTAGCTGCAAAAAAGGGATGGTGTGTACACCAAATGGATGTGTTTAATGCTTTCTTACAAGGAGATTTGTTTGATGAAATATATATATGGAAATGCCTCAAGGGTTCACAAGTCAGGGGGAGAAACAAGTATGTAGACTTGTGAAATCATTATATGGATTGAAACAAGCCCCTAGACAATGGAATGCTAAGCTGTCGAAGGCATTAGTGGAGCTTAAGTTTAAACAGAGTGAATATGATCAGTCTATGTTCATCAAGAAAGATGAATCTGGAATGGTGATTATTCTTGTGTATGTGGATGATCTATTAGTCACAGGATATAGTCTAAGAATTGTAAAAGAAACAAAGGAGAAGTTAAAACAAGTGTTTAAAATGAAGGATCTTGGAGAACTAAGATACTTCTTAGGAATTGAGTTTGCCAGGTCTGATCAAGGTATACTGATGCATCAAAGAAAATACACCTTGGAGCTTATATCTGAGACAGGTCTCAGCAGTTCTAAACCAGCTGCAACACCAATGGATACAAATGTTAAGTTAACAACTAAGCAGCTTGATGAGTATATCAGATTAAAAAATTCAGAAAAGGTCAACTCAAATGATCAATTAACAGATCAAGGAGCATACCAAAGGCTGATAGGAAAGTTGTTATACCTAACTGTGACAAGACCTGATATAGCATTTGGAGTCAATACTTTAAGTCAGTTTCTTCAACAACCAAAGAAATCACACATGGAAGCTGCACTAAGGATTGTAAGGTATGTGAAGAACCAACCAGGTTTAGGAGTTCTACTGTCCAGCAACAAGAATACAACTCTTACAGCCTACTGTGATTCAGACTGGGCTTCATGTCCTCATACAAGAAGGTCAGTGACAGGTTACTTGGTTAAATTTGGAGATTCTCTATTAACTTGGAAATCAAAGAAACAAACAACCATTTCAAAGAGCTCTGCAGAAGCAGAATACAGGAGCATGGCTGCCACAGTTTCAGAATTAATTTGGATTATAGGTCTGATGAAAGAGTTGGAAGTAAACTTACAACTACCTGTTGATATTTACTCAGACAGCAAAGCTGCTATACAAATTGCAGCTAATCCAGTGTATCATGAAAGGACCAAACATATTGAAATAGACTGCCACTTCATAAGGGAAAAGATAGACAAAGGATTGGTAGCAACAAGATACATATCAACAAAAGATCAACCTGCTGATTTACTTACAAAAGCTCTTAATACTGCTCAACATTTGTACCTCAATTCCAAGCTAGGAACTTGTAACATTTTTACACTACCTAGCTTGAGGGGGAGTGTTAAAAGTAGTTAGTTAACATTGTTAGTTAGTTACAATTATAGAGTAGTTAGTTACAATTCAAGAAATTAGTTACTACTTAATTAGTCTTCTATATAAACACTACTGCATTGTATCTTAATATTCATTCAATGAGATATTGAAAAGCTGAGATATTCTCTCTACAGCATATTCTTCTTCTTAGTCTTCTTCATCTTCTCTTCTGTTAATATCATCTCCTTCTTCATCTTCTTCTTCTCTCTTTACTTCATAACAAGTTCAGTATAGTATAAGTGTGTCTCTGAAATTTTGAACATAGGCTAAAACATTGAGAAACTTCCTATACATCCACTAAAATTAGAGAGAAGCATTGAAAAAACCTCTGACTTGGCGTGAATTATTAGTTTCATTCTCGAAATATTGACAGCCTTAAAAACACAGTATCTATATGTGAGTAACTTAACTTAAATACACTCTAGGTATGTCACATAACATTACAAGTGATCTTAAACTATTGTAGGAGAGTGAGACTTTTAATAAAAAGCCGAGAAAACATTGAACACTTTCCCAAACTTAGCGAGAATTCAAGTGTGTATTTCACTCATTTGCCAAGATCAGTGGTGTATTTACATACAATTAGACAAGTATATGAATGTGGTTTAGATTGTAAATAATTGAGGGACGAAACTAACGTATTTTCGATAAATAACCTACAATAGTCAATAATACATTAATTTTTTATATAATAAAATTTAATTTGGTAAATGTAAACAATAATATGCTATATTTCATGTTAAATATTGGAAAAAAATGCTCTCTTCTCAGTTTTCCCTGTTTGTATATTAAAGTACTCCTAATATCTAATAACTGAAATACCTTGTGTGTGGCATTTCTCCGTTTGTTCACCGGCGATCATTGATTCTGTGGTTGCTCGCTCATTCTCCCTATCTAGAAGGAGGCGGCTCTCCGTTTCGTATTTGTCTTTTTCCGGTCGTCGACAAGGTATCTATACTACTTTAAGCTTTCTACCGTTTCTCTCGATTAGTTAAGAGTTCAGTCTTTCAGTAAACGGGGAAGAGTTGCAATCCATTTGTTGAAGATTATTTATTAGCCCTAATTTTGTGAAATTATTATTTATTTGAATTAGGGATTGCAAATGATTGATAATATCATTAGGAGTTTAATTATATATAATTTTGAGATATTTGGTGAAGATTAGAATTGGTTTTGGTTGGAATTTCATATTATATGTTTATTCCAGAACAATTTTTTTCTAAAAAGTTGGTGGAAGATGACTTATCTAATGGGCTAACTACTCGAGGTGTGTTCGGTATGATGGAAAATATATTTACACAGAACATTAAGAAGAATGTGAGTGATACTAATTCCTCAAGAAATGAAAATAGTAGTGACTAAAAGGAGATTTAGAAAGGAACATGTCAATAGATCGAGATGAGGAAAAAGATGAAACTGATGGAGATGATGTTTTGAAGTTGTTGCTGACTTATACCAGATGAACAATTGCTTAATACTTTGTTGAAAGCTAGATCAACTTCTCCGACCAAAGGAGAGGAAAAATTGAAGTCTCGTGCTTGAGGGGTGTTATTCGTTGCTTATATAAGGACTGTTAGCAATTTTCTCTAGTTAGAAAAATACAGTTAAAATAGTCTGGTTTTTTGTAATTGACCTGTAATCATGTACATAGATTACTGAAAATAGCATTGTGAGTTTTGATGATTCGTTGCAGAATCTGATGATTTTAAATAGGAAAATCCCCTGTATATATAACAAAAGTAGGAACTCTACTATTAGTATCCTGGAATCTCATGGTTTCACAAGAAACAAAAGACGTCCTATTTTCTTCTTTCTTGGTTCAATTTGGAAAGAGGTAGAGTCTAAGAGTACAATTTGGAAAGTGGTAAGAGTCTTTAGATATTATTCTCTCTATCTAGTGGGATAAGCTAAGGTGTTAATACCATAGGTTCTTGCACAGTTTCATGATACATGTTTTTGCATTTGAAACAAAAACCTTTTGTGTACTAAATTTACACATATAGTCTAATTAATCCGTGCTATATCCTTCTCCAGTCTTAAACCCAAAGAAATACAAATGCGTCTGGGTTACCTTCTTCAATCGCTCTTGTTCTTGACATACTTTTTTTTTGCACATGTAATAAAAGGTACAAAAGTTTCCTCCCCTACTCAGTTACGTGGTGAACTAATAAAAAATCTACTAAAAGAGCTTTATCACTTTCAACTTCTAAATTGCACAGAATTAGCTAGAAATTGTAGTACTAAATTTCAAACTCACTTTGGGTCTCTTCTCCTTCCTTCAAAACATCTGCAATTCCTATCCCTCAACACTAACCTCAAGTGGAAAGCTGGGATTGTATTCATAAGATCTTAAGATGTATTTACTATTTGGGTTTTCTTACTTTCCAGCTAAATGGAGTATATAAGCATGCTCCAATATATAAGATCTTAATATGTATTCACCCACTAGACACTATCTAGAATCATAAGCATGCTCCAATTCTCTGTTGCTATTGAGCAGTGGGAAAGGAGATCAATTAGTTTTTTTCATCCAATTGTCCTTTATTAGGCAACCATAATGCAACATAATTACACCCAATGAAGCTACTTCATGTGGAGTTCTAATATTGAAAAACATATGCAAGGCAAAATATCATATGCTTGGACAGAGTGTTGTAACATGCCTTCGCTATAAATGTTTCTCATCATTCACCATTCCATATCGAAGTGTCTACGCCTTCATATAACCACTCTACGTGGCTAGACTTCCAATTTTCCAGTCCTGGCAACTCTTTATATCTTACATCCCAGCTATTATTTTGCTTGTATTAGCAATGATGGCTTCAGGACACGAGGCAAAATCTGTACAAAACGGTAGCAATAACTGTTCTATACATACTATCTTGATGTGTTAGTTTGAACTTTCCCTAGTCTACTCTACTCTACTTATGCTTTAAATTGACTTCTGCAGTAATTTTTCTCAATCTAGATATTCCTTTATTTGTCTTGTATCATAAGCTCTCCAGCAATAATTGAAGGCAGTCAAATACCCTTCATAGGGTTGTCTGCAGTTGGCTATTATTTTCTTTTTCTTGTTTACCCATTCAGACATAATTGTTTTTAGTCAATCTCCACATTAAAAATTTCATTCTTCCATTTTTACTGGAATATGAAAAGCAATTTTGTTTCTTTTATTTGTTTACAGAACTCCAATACCAAAGTTCATATCTTCTGTTTTTGATTGGTTATAATTATAATTTTATATCTACCATCATTAACCAAGTTTTGTCACCCCTCAGGCTCCTAAACGTGAACTACTGTGAAAGATGGAGCAGGACCATTTGGCTGAGTCGCTCACTGACCTATTCACAAATGTTTCCACGATGATTAGAGGCGAGCTCCAGGTATAAGAAAGTTTTTTTGTCTGTATATTTTTCCCCAAACAGTGCTGCTTCATATATCGTCAATTCCCTTTTCTTTTCTTTCATTAAGGATGTGAGGAGAGGGGGTTCTCATTTACAAGAGTTTTTTTTTTTTTGGTAGAATTTTTCTTTTTACAGGGTTGTCATTTACAGGAGTTGATAGACTTCGGTAGATGTTAGTTTTTCTTCATTTTCATTTGTTTTCCCAAACCTTTGTGTCTTGCTAAATATGTCACTAGTGTTGCACTTAAATGTAGCAGGATGGACCGAATTTTCGAAGGGAATTAATCATCCTTTACATGTTTCTCACAGTAATCCTACTGCAATGCTTCCATCCCCATAACAACTGAATAATTCACCTTAGTAGTCAGCTTTGCAAGTGGAAAATTGCTTTTTGAAGAGTGATAAATGTGTAATTCAAAAATGATCAATTAATGATGTAACTATTTATTGCAAGGAGAAAATACTGGAAATTTTTTGTTTCATAGTTGTCATTCCTACCATTGGTATATTAAGAACTATTATTGCAGAACGATCTTATGCTGCTTTTTTCATTATCTCCCAGGAAACTAACAATGTACTTGAACTTGTGGAGAAAATGAATACAAGAGTTGCTGAAGAATATAAAGGCTTTGGAGATGTGGCTTCAGGATTGACCATCTTTGTGGAGCAATTGAAGTGTAAGAGTGGCAGATTTGACGAGTATGTTCAACAGATTGACACAATTGAACAGCAAGTTACAGAATTTGAAGCTGTAATTTCGATGCTTGACAAGTATGTTTCACTGCTGGAATCCAAAGTGCAATCTGCTTACCAAATTCCTCCACCATGAGTCTAACAGTGTCTTTTTATCTTTTTGTTTCCATTGCAATACCCTAAAACCTGTTCCGTGATTGAATCAAACTTGGGTTTTGTATGTTATCAAGCAGCACCATACATATAACAAGAAAATGTATTTACCAACCGTTCTATCCCAAACAGGAGAATATTTGAATGATATTTTTTCAGTTAGCTTGTTCATCTTATTGCAGTTTATATGAATCTTTTTATTGCCTTCAACTTTTTTTCTCAGATAATGTATGTACTCTTCTTTTACATTTACGTGTTCTCACTTCTCGTTTGCTGCAATGCTCTTGATGTTTTATTTTCTGGGTGGGAGAAGTAAAAATGGAAATGAGATGGATTCACTTAAGCTTTCGCCCATTGAAATGGCGTTCCCTAAGATGTAGATGAAGGGAAGTGGAACCAAAGAACATATACTTTTTGTCAACTACAAAAACAGTTAATCACCACAGCACTCAAAAGACACAGGTAACTGGAGAAAGAATTTTCATTAGTAACTGGAAAATTGTACACTCTTGAAGCAATTGAAAATGCAAAACACTTAATACAAGATCATAATATCAACAAGAAATTGCCACCAGTAGCATCCTTCGTTTGTTAAAGCAGTGATCACGCTTAATACAAGATCATGCTAATTAGTACAAGGAAACAAAGATGCAAAACACTCTTAGCCAGCTAATATAATATAACAGATCAATGTTGTTTCTTGCTTTCTTTGGTGGTTCTGGATCCATGTTCTTGCTAAACTTTTCATTTATATATCTCTTCGATCAGTGTTTTGCTGGTATGCTTTTCACTCTCCTTTCTGTACTTGATCTAGATTTCTCCGTCTGCTATGTGCATGGCTTGCATCTACAATCTGTGCTATCTTGACTTTTCAAGGTTTTTCTTTGGTCCATACTTTGCGCATTTC